>CADEHL010001333.1:680000-994204 GCA_902827135.1 Harpagifer antarcticus
TAGCTAATTAATAAATACATAATAAGTCTTTAAACAATCAAATATACTTCTTTACGTATTCATGCACATGCATGTATTTTTCATTTTAAGTTGTGTACATTTCTAATATGTTAAAAAGTGAAATGTATCTTGCCAAGTGGTGGCCCTGAGTCCCCTGCAGCTGTGCTTGCAGAAAGGACTGCTCCACCCCCAGACAAAATGCCACACCCATATAATTCCCTCTTTTTATTGGACACCAGCATGTCAGGTGACAGTGTGTATACTTAACAAAATATTTAGAGGGCCAGTGTGAGGTCGAAAAAAGTGGTTTGTTGCCTGAGGGCAATAGTATGCCAGAGGGTTAAGCCGGCCTCTGATGACTTGTCATGAGCACCCTGACCTGCAGTTTACCCCCTTCCAATCAAACTGGCTTAACTGCAGAGTCTCACAGGAAGGCCTGGTGGTAGCTGGATAACAGGCAGAATGACAGATCAACATACAGCTGGTCAGCTCTGCTCATTGCTATGTTCTAATGCTAGTTAGGCTGCGTGTGTAAGTCTTGCTTTTCCAACAGTTCACAAGTTCTGCATGACAGATAGCAACATTTTTATGTACCCAAAATATGGTTTATGTTTCTCTTTAGCTGTCTAGATTTGAGGCTTTGTGATTTAAAGAGTTACCTGATTGCCAGAAGGCTGATTTGACCACTAGTTGCTAAATGTAAGCTAACCGCTAACTGCTGCTAACAACAGTTAGCTGTTAGCTCAGTTAGCATCGAGAGTGTTCGAGCAGGCAACTTGTTGGTAATATTAGCTGGTTTGATATGTCTTGGGTTGCTGCATTTACCTGATGTTTGGTTGTTAATAAAGTTGTTGACACAGAAGTTTTAGATCATGCCACATGGTGCCAATCATATGCATACAAGACACTTAACAACACGGTCATGTAACATTTTAATGATATACACTTCCAATTACTCAATTATTTCCAAAGTTTCTATAGCGTAAGACAAATGTACTATGATTGAGGACACATTGGAAGCTTTGGAGTTTGAATTAAAATCCAATTAACTATTGAATCAAATTATCTGATGAAATTAAATGTACTTTTACCTTAACATTTTCAAGTAACGTTACTTAGTTTTGACAACCTAATATCCAAATGGAGGTCCCTCTGCAGGTTAAAAGAATAACCATGTGCTCTGCTGCAAATATTAGCACAATCTCATGACAAATCAACTAGATTCTGTTTCTTGGTCGACATTCTGTTTCTCTAGACATCTAATACTCACATGTAAGAGCAAGGTGCATCCTTTAGCTTACAACTCATCTCTGAGCTGAGTTAACCTCTGTGTTTTCCAGCCAAGCAACATATCCAAAATAGAACCAGATATAGGAGCTGACAACCCATATCTATAATGAGAAAGTGTTTTCATTTTAAAACAATTTTAAGCATGTAAAGATCCAAATATTGTAGTCCTTCTTCTATTTCTACATTTACTAAAGCCAAAATGCTTTATCTCCTTGAAAGGTAATACACAAGAAAACCCAACCCTTAAACAGTGATTAAAGAGTAAATATAAAACAAGCTTAACTAGATTAATAACTAGAAAATTCATTGATTTTCCAAAATAAAAAGTGCACTGCAATGTGGGCATAACTAATCTCACCAGTGACTGCCTGTCTCTCAATAATTCACATGTTCCTGACTTTCCAAACCTTGTAGGGGGCTATAGTGGTTCCAACTGAATACATACATCTCTGAAAACTGCTTAGCTATAGTTATGCTTAGCTTAGTACTTTTCCACTTTTTCATTCAAACGTATTTTCATTAGCAGAAACTCTTGGCTACAGATTGAGACCCGATTTCTCAATAGCAAAAGTGTCTTTGTTAATGATGCCGTTGGATGATTACGCTGAGTGGAGGAAACGTTCTTCCCAAGATTGCAAATGTGAATGGAAAACATAACTTGTATAATAATAACTATTGATATTCAGATTTATGTTAGCATTGCATTTCAAGAGGCCTTTTACAAAAATGAAGAGACCTTGGCTCACGAGTTCATTTCTCTTCAGTGTGTTTGAGCAGAGCATGGACTCATCTGATGAATAATATATAAAAAGCGAGGACCATGACCATATCCAAGTTTAGTCTGTTGAAAGTGAAAAACTCTGCAGTAAAGTATACCACAGACTTATTCTATTGTATCAGAGAGAGGGAGACTGATTTGGTATTTCGGAGAGTGTGTCGACCGCTGACTCTGCCTTTTTCCCGCGCCTGGGTTATCTGCAAGGGGTAATGAATGGAGTCCAATGGCTTTAAGTTGAGATGAATGGAGCTCTGGATTCAGCACACAGGCCTTATCATCACTGGAGTATGAAGGCGGCTATTAAACAATGCCTACAACATAGGGTGTGTACAGGAAGCAAACTTTAGTGATTGAACATTAAGCTTTTCTTTTAATAGAATGTCAAAGAAACCCAGTTATTCATACAGTGTTTCTGTTGTTATTATTAATCCTTGAATTCATCCTTAATTGTAATGAATGATTAACCCATTTTCAGTTGAAACTGTTTGCAGCATATTTTTAAATGATGTTGTCGTAGATATGTTGGGGTTTTACCGGTGTTAAACATTGTGACTTCCATATACGTTTTTCTTGTCTGATTATATTACGTTAAGGGTTCCTGCACAAAATGCAATATTGATATTAATCAAATGTATTGCGATACCCTGATGTTAAAATGATACAATATCTTATTATTTCCTGTTGTTTTAAAATGATGTGCCTTAGCCCTATTTATACTTAATATATGTGCATTCATATGCACCAGGGGGGCATTAGGGCTCAGTTTGAAACCCATCACACAATGTGCATCTGGCATCTGACACCCACTGAGTAAATCATTAAACATGAACCCCATGTCCTTCAGTCTTTAGTAATGCTATAAAGGTAGGGAGAAAGAAAATACATCATTCAAAAGCAATGCTTTATTCAGTCTGATATTTAACAGAACATAACAAAGAACAATAGATTGAGGACTGCCAGGGAACTCAGTTCTTATTTGTTATAAAATAAATGAATTAAAAAGGGTTTCATATTGTCCTGGGTAACTAAAGATCTCAGGTTTGCTTCAAGATTTAAGAGTTGAGTGTAACTTTGGTGTTTTCAGATCAGCCTGAGCATAAATGAGAGGAAAGGTCCTGTGGCAGACACAAGTTAAAAGACTACACATATTGTACTGCAAAGTTAGAGGGGTGGCGGTGTGTAGTGTTTGGGTTCATTTCCCTTCTGCTCCTTCCAGAAGCTGCAAGTAAACTATCGTTGGATGGATAAAATGTCAACATCCTGGAAAAAACATAGCTCTGTATCTTTGAGTCTTACATTTAAACAGCACACCCCAACAACAACAAAAAAACATTTCATAACACAAGCAAGATACCAAACAAAGTGCAATTACCACGGTTTATGAAGACAAAAGGGTAAAAGCCCATTTCCATTTAGTGAAAATAGGCCCTCTTTGAATGCATATGAAGTACATTTGTTTATTTTCAGAGCAACCAGGCTTTCATCTGACAAGAGCGACAGTGAGTGCAATCAATTAGTAGTGTGGAACAATCAGCAAGGCATACTCACAGCAATGTGCTGGAACAGTAGTTTCTGATAATTGGTAGACTGTTCTCCCACTGACGAGATGAATAACCATGACGCATCTGGAAAATAGGAAGTCTCTAATATTCGTGGGATCAGCGACACTTCAAATGAAAGTGAAGAGTGTGTTTACGAGACATACAGAGGGAGAGGGGGGTTAGGTGGAAGGATAGTGAATTATATAGTGAGGGAGGGAGGGAGGGATGTTCAGTGTGTGGTTCATTAACTCAGTAGATGTAATCAGGGGGAGGGAGTGAGACATTTGGCCATCGATTAATGAGCAGCAGGGGTAGTGGTGCTGCAGCCATACTGTACGTGCTCTGACTGAACTCCTGTCAGCTCTGATGTAGCAGTCCGTGGATGATCATGTTTACATCTTTGGCTACAGATGCTCCGGGGTCGGACATTGTGATGTGTGGGAGTTCTGATGTTGTAGAAAAGTAATCATCTCTATTTCATGGTGTAAACAACATTGTGACTTCTTGATCCAATGAATCTGGGAAGGGACATGGCTGTATACAGAATACTGGATGCAGCATTTTAGGCAGGCGCCAATTCCTTCCTATGAAAGCTGCACAAGGCTCAGTCGAATGAATGGAAAAACACTGGATGTATCATGATTTTAGTGTTGTGTGTGTGTGTATAGTTTCCTGTTTTATTTTGAAATTCATTTTTCTCCTTGTGTGTCTGCTTCCTGTCTGTGTTTTCCATCCTGTCTGATTGTCTCATTGTGTTCACCTGTTGCCCCTGTGTTTCACCTCCCCTCTCCAGCTGTGTCTTTGTACTTACCCTTGTGTATTTCGTCTTGCTTTCCCTTGTGTTCCTTGTCGGTTCATCGTCTTTCTCGCCACCCCCATGTTTGTCCCTGAAGTGTTTTGGTCCTGGTCCTTTCTCATGCTCCACTGTTCGGTAATGTTAAGTTGTTCCTTGTTTTTCTTTGTCATCGGCTTTTTTTGGAAATGAAAGCTCGCATTTTGTTAATACTCCTTGATTCCCTTTTGTACTGCGTTTGGGTCCTGCCTTACCTCAATATCATGACCTCATTTTTTTAAATAGGGGCTCTTGAAGGGTGCATGAATGAGTCCTAAAACCCCCAAATTAGTTATAATTTGTATTTATTTATGTATTATTCTGGGTTGTGGATTTAGCTCCATAAATGATCAATAGGTGAAAAAGTATTTTTCGACCCAATGACATCACGTGACCAAAGTTTCAGTTCCTCCGTTTAGCCACTACACACATTTTCTGCAACACCCTGCTCAGATCCTGGGGGCTTGACAGGGATGGTGGGACTGTCCGTGCTGCACGTTATCACATTGATAATACATGTTGTGTTATTTCATAATCTATTTGAAAATCACATCAACCTAATGTGAATTCATCAAATATTAGAACATACAGTGTGTGCCTATCACATAACGAATATAAAAACACATGCACTGAATATATCATATTTTCTTTTGCTATTGTTATAAATGTTATTTCATGTGACAATTAGTAGTTGGTAGAGTTGAGAAATCCACAGCCATTCATCATAGTTATACATGGAAAATGTACTGTATCCTGCATCAAAAACAGCATTTGAAATACTTTATAAGCAGAGTTTATCTGTAGTCTGGTCAGTAGAAGGGAAGGAAACACTGAAATACACATCCGTTGCAATATGAGCATATGCAGAGTAAAGATGATAACGAATAAAGCATGCGTTGGGTTCACAGAATGCTTCTCCACCACAGAGCAGCCATATGAGACACATTATGGGCCCACCGTGTGGCGCCGTCAAACTGACATCTCACAGTGATTTAACCCAGCTGGTAGTAGATGGATCCATGCTTACCTTCAAAGTAATCCGTCTCCCGGCTCTCCGAGAGTCTAAAAGTCTCCTGGGACACAGTGCAGCATGTTTGCCATTCAAGTACCTCTCAATTACTGCTTTTAATTCCCTTCCTCTGCTTGTGTGTCTCCATTAGCGCTGACATTTATCTGAGATATAGAACTCTATAGCCACTGTTTCTAGTCATCACCATAATCCCTGTCTTATGTAGGGATATAGACAAACTGTTAGCATGGGACATATTAATCAAACTGTGTCAATTTATTTTAGCTTCTAAAAAGCTAATTTCTCTTTCAGGCTCGTATGCGGCTTCAATCTAAATCATTTGTTTAAAGAATTATGTTTTTTATATTTATTTAGTCCTGGGATTGAATGCTTTGTAGTGTGCTTGCAAACCTCTATTTGTAAGGATCACCTTAATTAGCTTATTTGAGAAAGCTTCAGTGAAGTTATTATGATAATTATACTTAGACATTAGGGTTGCCCAATAAATGTCCATGATTGGAATATCAGCCAAGGAGCCTATAATGTGACTTTTCAAACTGTTTTCATGTAACACAGTAGACTGGATAACAGCATGGAAAGGTATAGAGTTTCACAAACCTGTCTAGAACTTGTAATCGATATAGCAAAGAAGGTGTGGGATGAAATAACCGGTCAGATCAGAAAGACGGTGCTAAAAGCAAAGCAGCAGGAAGCCCATTCTAATTGTGCAGCCTTATTTCTGCTTGATGCTTAAACATTCTCAGCCTTTGTTTCTGAATGCTATTGAAATCAACTTAAGTACCACTCAACCAGAGAGTTTGGCACCATTTGTTCGACTGGCATCCAGCAGTCTGATTGCCACTTCCACTGACAGGACATTTAGGAAGAAACCAGAAAGAAGCAGAGTTTTTAATGGATTGCATTGCCTAATTCTAGTGACAAAGAATGCTACTTATTTCCTTAAATCAGTTAATGAGCATGTTCAATGTGAATTGTTGTTGATACTATGAAGAGTACAACCCTGACTAGAGCAGGGGTTCCCAAAGTGGGGGTCGCAAGATGATTCAAAATAAAAAAATGTTTTATTATCCAGTGTTTCCCCACATAATTTGATTATATTTGTAGGGGCACTGCAGTTTTTAGGTATACAATGTTATATAATTCAGGCTATGAATGATATATAAACAAACCGTTCTGTAAAAGCCTTCATAATATTGATAGGAATAAAACTGGAAGGTTTGGTGTCTCTACGTGCAACTGAAGGCGACATTTCTCACTCAGAATATGAGAAAAGGACCTTTAAAGATTGCAGTGAGGCGCTAGCTAAACCCTCCTGTTCTTTGGATGACAGTTTGCGCCTCGACGCACTCCGTGAAGGTGTTTCATGTTCTGGGTTATTTGTTTTTTGTATAACTTTGCTTCGTGCAAGTGACAATTGTTGTCGTCTTCTCTGTGAAAGTTTTTTCGCTGTTCTTTTGCCATTTTGAGATTTAAATTTCCAGCAAAAGCTAAACCAAGAAGTGTTTTAGCGACGCATCATGTGACGCATCTGAACGAATCATGTTGTCAACAATTGACACCAGCCAATGAGATTTAGTTTTTTGGTTTGTATTCCTTCCAAAAGCCTGAAAGAAAACATGATATGGAATAAAAATAGTACAAATATCAAAATTGACCAGTGAATGAAAAACTATGTTTTTGCCTGAATGAGCGAGACACACCGGAGTGGAGGATGTGTGGGGTTGGTATGTCGATGTATGGGAAAGACTGTTAGTTGTATTACTATTATTAATAATAACCTGTGCATAGACCTTCTTCAGGGGCGGACTGGCCACCTGTAGAATGTCCCCCCCCCCCCCCCCCCCCCCCGTTGACAATTCACGTGGCGGGGGGTCGCCAGTCACTGAGGGTGAAAAGTGTGGGAACCCCTGGACTAGAGTACATTGGTGCTATTAACCTGTTAAGCCCCAAAGACCCCCGCCTCACAATAAGGGTCTAAATGAGACCTGAGCGAAAACATGCTAACGCACTTACCACAGAACGCTAGGTATAAATCGATCGATATACTTATTGGATCTGCACAAACAGGTGTAGCTAACATGCTGAGATTCCACAGATTATAGAAATATAAGTCTAAGAAGAACTCACGACAGGGGAAGGACATCCAGACATCACACAACGTAGCTTTAGGTAGCAAAACACGGAGAAATGCTCACCTTTAGCTGTTATTCTGATCAAAAGTTGTGTTCAATGGCATTAAAACGAGAAAAAACGCGGCTGAAGGTTAATCTAGGTTAATCCAATGTGTCTGTCACTTTGAAAAAATTATTGATAATCCATAATTCAATTTTTATGTAAAAATCGGAGAATTCATATTAGCACTAAAATGGTAGCCACCAGAGTGTATCGCAGCTTCCGGTATTGGCTACGCATCACTATCACTCCTTATTTGGTAACGTGTGTGTGTGTATGTGGAACTTCCCCTCGATTCCATTGGCTCTAACGGTTAAAAAGAGATGTCAATCATCAAAATCGACCAAGGGGGGCCAGAAATAGGTCAAATCCACCCTAATGGCAGGTAATCAGCAGAGCAGAGCAGGGCAAAACAAACTCTCTGACGCACAACAAGGATCTGATCTAACTACACACAGAAAACCAGGACTTAAATACAAGCAGGGCGAATGACAAGGACAATACACTGCTGGGGAGGACAGGAAAAACCACAAGACCACCAGATGAACAGAATCAGGGCACTTTCTCAATTCCCAGTTTGCACCTCCACGATTCCTCTCCTCGACTCCGCTTCTTGCGTCTTCGTCCCGCCCTCCGGAGATGCGAGTGGAGGCCTATGAAAAACAGCCATCTACTAACCTATACAAATAAAGAGTGGAATATACGCCTGTAATACAATATATTTTATTGAGTGATATATATTATACACACTACCGCCCAAGTTATGCTTTCTGTCCAGACCTTAGTAGCTGTTTTCATGTGTTAACATCAAGTCACAATTAAAGCAGACATAACTAGCCCCATATCCAGGGGAGATGTCATTAGTGCACGAGTAAACCAACGTTCAAGGGCAACAAGTTTGAAAGCAGATTTGATACATTTCATTCATATAGCACACTTTAAAAACAACGTCATCTCAAGGTGCTTTACAAAAGTTTCTAAGGAGGATATTGAATCAAATATGCTAATACTTAAAAGGTTAAGAGCATAAAAGGTTAGAATAAAATAAAGGACAGTCGGTAAGATGTGGTGCGGAACAGGTGGGTCTTGAGGCTTTTCCTAAAAACTTAGAGTGATGCCGGGGTCCGTATGTTCTCTGGAAGCTGATTCCACAGTCGTGGACCCAGGGAGGAGAAAGCACGGTTTCCCATGGTGACCAGTTTTGTCTGCGGAACAGCCAGGAGATTGGAGCTGTCTGACCTGAGTGTGCGTGAGGTATGGGAATGTTGTCTGGTTAGCAGTTCCTGTAGGTAGGTGGGGCCAGTGTGGTTGATGGCGTTGAAGACCATTATGAGGACGTTATAGTTGATCTGGTGTGTTACAGGGAGCCAGTGGAGTGAGTGAAGGATGGGGTTGATGTGCTCTGATTTGCATGTTTTTGTGAGTATCCGGGCGGCACAGTTTTGAACATATGTGTGCAACTCGATGTTGACAGGATACCAACTGGTGACTTCTAGACTCACCTTTACTGACCGCTGGGTCACCAGACCCTCCTTTCACCCACACACTGACCTCCTTTTCCCCTCCCTCTCCAAGTGAGGTTCTTACCCTCATTACCTCTGCCCGTCCTACCACCTGTCCTCTGGACCCTATCCCTTCAAACCTCCTTCAGACTATCGCTCCTGATATTCTACCGTTTCTCACCCATTTCATCAACACTTCTCTAACTTCTGGTCACTTTCCAAACAGTCTCAAGGAGGCAAGAGTAAACCCTCTCCTAAAGAAACCCACTCTCAACCCGTCTGATGTTATAAACTACAGGCCTGTGTCTCTCCTCCCGTTCCTGTCTAAAACACTTGAACGCGCTGTCTTTAAACAACTCTCCTGTTATCTCCATCAGAACAACCTTCTGGATCCGCACCAGTCTGGTTTCAAGGCAGGTCACTCCACAGAAACTGCCCTCCTTGCTGTCACTGAAGAACTGCACACTGCTAAAGAAGCCTCCCTCTCCTCTGTCATCATCATGTTGGACCTGTCAGCTGCATTCGACACGGTGAACCATCAGATCCTCCTTCGCACTCTCCAAGAACTTGGAGTTTCAGGCTCTGCACTTTCCCTCATCACCTCATACCACAAAGACCGCACCTACAGGGTTACTTGGAGAGGGTCGGAGTCCGACCCTTGTCAATTAACTACAGGGGTCCCTCAGGGCTCTGTTCTTGGTCCCCTCCTCTTCTCCTTGTACACAAACTCGCTCGGATCTGTCATTAGCCCGTATGGTTTTTCATACCACTGCTACGCTGACAACACCCAATTAATTATGTCCTTTCCCTGCTCAGACACCCAGGTCGTCGCACGCATCTCTGCTTGTCTAGCTGACATCTCTCAGTGGATGTCTGCTCATCACCTCAAGCTCAACCTTGACAAAAAGATTTTGTCAAGGGAGTGGGAAAAGATTGTCCCACTCTTGACCTGACAATCAACATCGGCACCTCTGTTGTTTCCCCGACTCAGACTGCAAGGAATCTGGGTGTGATCCTAGATAACAACCTGTCCTTCACTGCAAACATAGCTGCTACAACCCGTTGCTGCAGATACACGCTTTACAACATCAGGAGGATACGTCCCCAGCTGACCCAGAAAGCGACGCAGGTTCTGGTCCAGGCTCTCGTCATCTCACGCCTAGACTACTGCAACTCCCTCCTGGCTGGTCTACCTGCATGTGCCATCCGACCTCTGCAGCTCATCCAGAATGCAGCGGCTCGTCTGGTCTTCAACCTTCCTAAATTCTCCCACACCACGCCGCTCCTCCGCTCCCTCCACTGGCTTCCGGTAACTGCTAGAATCCACTTCAAGACAATGGTACTTGCGTACCATGCTGCGAATGGATCTGGCCCTTCCTACATCCAGGACATGGTTAAACTGTACACCCCAGCACGTGCACTCCGCTCTGCATCAACCAAACGACTCGCTGCACCCTCGCTGCGAGGGGGACCCAAGTTCCCATCAGCAGAAACACGTGGGTTTGCTATCCTGGCTCCAAGATGGTGGAATGAGCTCCCCATTGACATCAGGACAGCAGAAAGCCTACACACCTTCCAGACTGAAAACTCATCTCTTTCGACTCCACTTCGAGCGATAGAACTATTAACAAAGCACTTATATACTAATAAAGGACTGGCTTACCTATAGCCAGTTGAGTAGCACTTGAAATGTTTTTGCTCTATGAAACCTGATGTACTTTATGATTCTGTTTTCTTCAAGTTTGTATTTTGTTGGTCGAACGTCCTTATTGTAAGTCGCTTTGGATAAAAGCGTCAGCTAAATGTAATGTAATGTAATGTTGTAGTGGTTTAAAAGTAACAGCGGGAACAGTTACATTTGCAGAGCTGTCATTGGTCATCGAGATAAATCCAGCCGTGTGTCACACCTCTTTTAAACATCACTGTTGTCGAAAATACGTCAACCGAGGATACATCAGTGTTTCCTCGCTCATATCTCTCCAGTAATTCTCAATCCTTGATTCTAGATGTGCATTTAAAGAAGTGGCATGTCCTTCACCATGGCCCGCTGACATCGATTTCCGGGTCACTACCGGAAGATCCAGAATTCTTTAACAGTTTTCAAAATAACACGGAAACACTGACATTATTGTCATCATGCTCAGATACAACAACATGTTGTAGTCCCTCTAAAAGACATACCATACATATAAGAGCAGTGATCAAAGCAGTATTGGCAGCAAAAATAATGCACTGGTCGTAATAAGTGAAATATACATATTGACAAATTGTATAAAGTTACAACATGTACATATGTTTACACAAATAATATAAATAAATAAACACAAATTATACTAAATTGGAAGTGTTTATAGATGCAATTTACGTGTTATGCCACCTTTTATTTAAACACTTAGTCATTTCAGATGTTTATTTACTTAATGTTGTGAAGTAATTAGTGTTTCTTTATTTGTTTGTTTGTGAGGAGTAATACACAGCATGTTATGATTATGTGTTAATTACACATTATACATATGTTGTTGTCCTTACAGTTTCACACTGCTCCAATTAAAGAACCATATGTCAGCTCCTGTAGTGGTTGCTTTTTTGGCGGAAGGTTTTTTGGAAGAACTCTTGTTGCATTTGTCACAAATATTAAGCTACAAAGGGGTTAATGCAACATGGTATGATATCAGCTTTTAAATCAGAAAAAAACGACCTTTAAACTGCTCATAAGATCAATATAATCATGAACAATGAGGAATAAGATCCCTTCCCAGTGGCTGGGTTATTGGGACATTAATTTTAGCTATATATCTCTACACACACACAAACACTTACAAATGTCTAAATACATGCAGTCATACACACAAAGCAATCACATTGGGTTTAGTCAGGCAGTTAGAGGCTGCCATGTTGTTGCTGCTTCCTCTTAGGGAACATGTATATCAAGCTTTCACCCTTCCACTCTCTCTCGTCGCTTGATGGGCCCTCAGGCTGATTTGGCAGCAGAGTGACCAAATCCGTCCAATTAGGAGTCATCCATGGCATGTTTTGGCTTCTTCTGACATAGCAATTCTCCACGCAAACAGGGAAGGAGACAAGTACAAGACAGGATTATAGTTTAAGAACATGTCTGGCCTGTCAACATGGAGTATGCATTTATATGTGTTTTGCTGCGTTGATGTTTTGGTGGCTGGCGTCCTCTTATTTTTAATCTCAGTTTTGCTCCGCAGGCACCGCGGTCATGCACAATCTCTTCTGTTCTGTAGCACGACACACAAATGCACACATGTACGCACTCACACACACACACTTAAACACACACTCACACACACACCATATCTCTTCTGCTCAGCACCGCGCCTTTCGGTGAGTGGTCACAGAGTGTTGACACAGGCGGAAGCCAACTGTGTCAGTCATGTTTGGCGATACAGTCAGTGAGTTTCTGTGCCATTACTTAAAGACTGCTGACGGGTACAGCCAACATGTGATGGGGAAGCTACACACAGGTTCCACTGCTTCTCAAATGCACTTTAATTTTAGAAAGAGTTAATTAGTCTCATCTTTCAAGTGTAATCATATGTTTTCTGTCTGGGTTATGGCTAACCCTAACCCTAGCAAAATCAACATGCTGAATTTCGGTCATTTGGCAGACAGGTTGGGAGATGAACAGATTAGATGTAACGGGATTACGTCATCAAGATACGAAAAAAAAGGTAATCAGATTACTGTTACATAAAAAAAAAATGGATTACAAACAGGATTACAATTTTATTTAAAAAAGGGATCAGATTATATTTATTTTTGTAAACTGTACTGTGCTGTAGGCTAATACTTTAAGTGTGAGACTATACGCCTACTGCCTGAATCTGCTTTATGGTTTTCACTTTCTTTGGTTCATATGTCCTTTTTTTTATTCAGTAGGTGAACATATATGTTCATAAAATCTCATGACAGGCGGGTCTTCCTATAAATAAAATCTCTGAGCGGAGGACACATAGTCTTACATCAGTGCTTCTCAAAGTGTGGTCCGCGGACCACTGGTGGTCCGTGAGCGCCCCCTAGTGGTCCGTGAGTATATTGTAAAATGTCACATTTGAAAGAAATACATTTATTTAAGTTTTTCGCACTCTTGCGGGAATATCTCCGCAATGGAACGAGTTTAAGTTTCACTTTCAATTGCATAAAATAGCCCAGATAAACACCTTCATCACACATGTTGCCACTTGTTTGTAGCATTTTCAGGTGATTTGTAAAAAACTATGTGTTTTTGGATATTTGTGGAGTTAGGTGGTCCGAGAGTGTTTTTTTATTGGTTAGGTGGTCCTTGGTATGAAAAAGTTTGAGAAACACTGTCTTACATAATAGTAAAAAACATCTTATTGATATTACTTTTTCTTTTGCATATTCATTTGATATTGATGTAATCCAAAAGTAACAGAAAGTCATCAGGTTACATTATTACATTACGTTATTGTAATTTCTTCTAGTCTGGTACAGTGTGTGAATACATCGTTGGTTGCACACCTGAAGTTTTAAATAAAATGAAATAATACTTTAGTTTGTTATACAAAGTAGTTGGATAACTTATGTTTTGTTAGAGGCAGAACTTTTGCTGCATTTCTGTATTAAATGGCCTTTAGAATGGCTGTTGTACAATACAAGTCAAATCCCCTTGAGTGTTGGTGATTGCTATGGGCATTATTCATAGTGTTCTGACATTTTATAGACTAACACTTGTTTGAAAATAAGCAATTACAGAAATGATTATTTCCAGCCCTAAAGCCAACACCAAATGGCAACATCTAGCCACACAGTAGTTTTAATTGTAGCTTTGAATGGTGTCACAAAGATGTCTTCAATGGCAACTGCTTTCTCTTTGGTTCAATGATGGCTGGTAGGTCCGTCTCTCTTAACACATATCTAAAGTAATATTAGATTGTTGGCATTTGAGTGTTGTACCAATAATCAAGGTCCCCAGAGGATACATCCTACTGACTTTGGGGATACCCTTAAGAAAGAGAGCGGTGCCACTTGACTAGGCATCGTGCACCGTTCGAAATTCACCTTTCGAAGCGCAACCAATCAAATAACAGCTCTAGCGGGGCATGTTAAAAGGGGAGGTTACCAGAAACAAAAGGTATCTGGTTGTTTTCACATCAAGGCTGTGCTCCTCGTGGTGAGCTAAGAGCTAATCACATATCATGTGAAGGCAGATTGACTTTTCATCTTCCAACAGGTTGACCTTTTTTATTTCAACATAAACATTGTTTATCTCAACAACTATTTGATAGCTTATCATGAAATTAAGTGCAAACATTAACCTCTTCTACACCGCACCCCTGATACCGGGGGGAAAACGCGTCATATGCAGGAAACAGCGTCTGACGGCATCTTAATATTCAATAAACTATGAATGTTTTATATCCATGTAACGGGAAGAAACTCATCTAACTGATAATATTTATTTTATTTAAAGAAAACAAAACACAAAGCTAGTGCTGAGCCTATGAATTAGCCACGAGCGAAAAATGCTAACTGGGTGTTGCACAGAAACCAACTCATAACTAGGGTTGGGTGTAACGCGTTACAGTAATATATTACTTTTTGCTGTAACGAAGTAATGTAACGCATTGAAATGTGGGTAATATATTACCCACAATGCTCAGTAACAACACATTTTAACCCGAAATTAAATGGTGTTTTGTTTTTTAAGAATGTACTAACATAGCGAGACATTCCGACACCAGACCAAGTGTGCGGATAGATTAGTAAACCTGGTGTGTTTACCCTTCAGGCTTCGCGTCGGGATCTTCGGGGCAGTTTAATGTTATGCACCCTCTATTCAAAAAAGAGAACGGAGCGAAAAATACAAACAACAAATTGTGTCAGGTGACCTGCTCCGCTGCGCGTGCATCATTTCCAAAGTTCTTCCACAGCAGTGACACACATCTGATAATCATTTATATGCCAGCAACACCGCATCTACTGCAGACAGTAGCAACAGGTCAGATGGGGACATCACGTTACCCTCCGTTGTGGACACTAGCTTACTCCCGCCTGACTCGCCGCCCTCAACCCCGGAGCAGCAGTCTTCGTCGCCCGAAACTACGCCGCCCCTCTGCGGCCGCAGGTGCCAGGATACCACGGCAAGACAGAGCCTGCCAGGTATATCTAAACAAGTACCCGTCTGTACAGTGGGGTTAGGCGGTCATTTTGCAGCTCGTGGTATACAAATAGACAAGGGCTAGAATATTCATGTGAAAATAGTGCCATATTCTGCCGTGCCTGTAGAAATGTTGGGTCGAATAATGCATCCAATAGCACAGATGCCTTCACCACGAATGGCTACAAAACTATCTCATATCCCAAGCTTATCAACGAGCTAATGTTGCAGCTGAAATGTTCCCCAGGTCACAAAGTCATTTTCATTGCTGTTGCCGGCCACTATTGCTCATGTAAACCTACTACTGCTGCGCCCCCTGTAATCTCAGAGGCACCCCCTGTAATATCAGAGGCACCCCCTGTAATCTCAGGGGCACCCCGAGTCATTTTGTTCTGGAACCGGGCCTGTACATGGCCATATACTAAACACACTACAGAGCCCATTCCGTGTCCTGTTATTGTTTACTTCCTGTCTGCCTTCTTCTGGTGATTTATCTGACTTCCAGCGCTCCGTCTTTTAACCTCTTTACTTTTCTCTTTCTGGATCCTCCTTAGCAACCTTCATTAGAGTCCTTGACAGCGGTCTGTACTGCTGGATTAACAACGTGTCACATGTTAAGAATTTACAATCAGAATCGAGTATTCAAGTAAGCCGTGTAATACAAGTTGTTAGTAGCCTTAATGTCCTACACAGTTGTTATTCTATACCACATTGCCCTTCACTGGATGCATAATGAGCCGCACTAAACTACATTTTAGCATTTAAAATACCTAGCCATTCTTTTGCGGTTATTTTGGTGAAAGTCATAACACCTGTATTACTTATCGTAGCTACACGCCCAACCCATCGATTCACATCGTGAGATGACACAGAATCGATCGGTACATACATCATCACTCCATGATAAGAATTCGCGAAGCTATTAACAAGAATAGACATCAAAACATGTGGCGCTAGGTAGCTAAAACGGCAACATGGTGGTGTGTGTATGGGGAAATTCCACTTCGATTCTATTGGCTCTAACGGTCAAAAAGATATGTCAATCACCAAAATCGACCAATGGGTTCCAGAGAAACGGTAAAACCCCCATTTCCACCCAAATCACCTCAGAGGTGGAGTTTTTTTTGCTAAACCTCTCTATAAAGGTCAAAGGTCACTTGTTTTGCATCAATCTTGATACAGGGTACTTATTATGTTGTACTTTGGATTCCTAAAGCTTTTAGTCTCCTTACCTTCATCCAAGGGTGGTTTCCACTATCAGTAAAAATAAGTTTTGGACGGACACTATAATTTACAGTTTTTTACTATGTTCAATCTGAATTTTCTTTAAAATAAAAAACATATATATTGATTCTGACTTTTCTACATTCAACTCACAGGTTCATCTTTACTTTGAGAACAAAGATTATTAATGTAACCCTTTTAGAAGATGTGGTCATTTGTTCTGGGAATGTCCTTTTCGAGCCTGAGACCTGAAAAACAGGCTATTGTTCCAAAACTAATGAAATGCCCGTCAGTCGCAGATGTACTCCAGTTGACCTTACTGTTCAAACTCATGTGCCCAAGTAAAGGCTTATTTTTCTGTTGACCCTAGTTGTCTCTGTGTCGAACAAAAATCTAAATTGCGGATATCTTGAATCCTGGATAGAGAAAAAGACAACTAAACGGTTACCACGACAGATAGGTGTGAACATTGGACTTAAGGTGCAATTACATCTAAGGGAGATTGGAACAATTATTATTTGTTTGTGATTTAATTTAATTTAATTTCAAACCTTTATTTAACCAGGTAGGTCCCATTGAGATCATTGATCTCTTTTTAACATTTACATACCTATCGACATTTACAATTGCCAACATATCAGAGAGCATTTCACCTATCCGAGAAGACTGTTCCAAGCAAGAGGAGCTGCGCACATAAAAGCTTTCGGTACCACTTTACAATAAGACTACCCTTATAAAGGGTTCATAAAGGGTTTATAATTAGGTTATTAATTAGGTTGTAAACACTTTATTACTCCTTAAGAACCATTTATAAACCAGTTCTAACATTATCATCAACACAGGCTCACTATTTGGCAAGATGACTAAGCCTTATATTGGTTACCTAGCTTACTTCGTCTTCTTCATCAGCCAGCATCCTTGGTATCTGTTGTTCAGTGAGTTTATTCCATCTTGATGTTTCTTGGCATCTCTTTATGACCATTTATTTACGAGTTACTAACATTTATAGTTGCCAAAAGGGAGCCTTGTAAAGTGTAAAACACATTTATTAATGAGTTGCTACCGTTTCTAATAAGGGTTAGCAGTACAGATAAATGTGGGCTCACTATTTGGCAAGCAACCGGTCACAGTCGCCCTGTTTATCTCATGTCTTATACAAGCTTATTAAGGATTTATAAAGTGTTCACAACCTAATTAATAAATGAATTACAAACTATTCGTAAGCCCTTTATAAGGTTAGTCTTATTGTAAAGTGGTACCAAGCTTTCGTACCCAAGTCAGTCCTTGCACTTGGCACATGTAACAAGACCACATCATGTGATCTCAGACAATAGCTACCTGCAACTCTCTGTGAGTTTACCCAACATGGCTTTATATGTGAACATGTACCAATGACTGAGCCTCCTTACAGTAACGGCCCGTCCACACAGCAGGGTTAAACACATCTTCCAACACTTCTGCCCATTGACTTTGAATGGGGGTGACGTCACTTTGCCTCGCTTTTCGCCGAACTGCATTGTGGGGGAGCAAAGCGAAGATTTCCAGGATTTTCAGGATTCAAAAGTTGAGCAATGTTCAACTTTTGAAGCTGAGCTGGAAGCGTCAGCCAATCAAATCCTGTTTATGCAAATCTGACGCTAGCCAATCAAACCACGTGTAAGCTGGGAGAGCCAGACCGCAGTTCATTTCCTCATATTCCAAACGAGAAATTACGGGAGCAAATCACCCGGTTCTTTACGACCAGTCACTATTTACCGGGATACAAACCGGAGGAACCAGGCATGGAGGGAGGTGGCAGAGACAGTGGGTGGAACTGGTAGGTTTCATGTGATTGGTTGTTGGTCGTGTTGCTTGCAAAAAATCCCCAAGCTTTCAGACACGCCCACCTCCAATATTTTCAAGATTTTTTTAACGCTGCTGTGTGGACGGGCCGTAAGTGAAGGCAAACCTGCCCTGGCATACAGGGTACAGTGATGAGTAAGTGCTTTACAATTAGTAACAAATATCAGTGCACTGTGATAGGCGGCATCTAACTTGATAATGGGCAGGTGCATTCATATAGATCACCAGTCCAGCACAGGTCAAAAGGTCACAGAGCCTTTTCCTGGCCTCAAGTGAGAAACAGGACTTGTTTCTGAAAAAGAACCCTAGCTTCACCCTCAGCTTTCTAAGCAGATTATTGACCTGAAGTTTAAAAGAGAGACCATCATCAAGCCAGATACCAAGGTATGTATGTATTTGTGTATGTGTCTGTGTGTGTGCGTCTGTCTGTATGTATGTATGGGTGTGTGTCTGTGTATGTGTGCCTGTCTATGTGTGTGTGTCTGTGTGCCTGTGTGTGTGTATGTCTGTGTGTGTGTCTGTATGTCTGTGTATGTGTGCGTGTGTGTGTGTGTGTGTGTGTGTGTGTGTCTGTGTCTGTGTGTGTGTCTATGTGTATGTGTGTGTGTCTATGTGTATGTGTGTGTGTCTATGTGTATGTGTGTGTGTGTGTGTGTGTGTGTGTGTGTGTGTGTGTGTGTGTGTGTGTGTGTGTGTGTGTGTGTGTGTGTGTGTGTGTCTATGTGTATGCCTGTGTGCCTAACCCTATCTTGACCTTCACTGTCCTCACTCTCAGACAGAATAGTCCTAACAGCCTGATCGTGTCTCTTCTGCTCAGAACATGTTTTGGGTCCATTTCCTGTAAATATCAGTAGATCTAAAACATTGATTAGGTTCATCATTTTACAGCTGAGCACACTTGCATGATATTGCCTGGAAAAAAGTGGTCAAGTGGCACAGTGTTCTAATATGTTAAAAAGTGAAATGTATCTTGCCAAGTGGTGGCCCTGAGTCCCCTGCAGCTGTGCTTGCAGAAAGGACTGCTCCACCCCCAGACAAAATGCCACACCCATATAATTCCCTCATTTTATTGGACACCAGCATGTCAGGTGACATTGTGTATACTTAAAAAAATATATATATTTAGAGGGCCAGTGTGAGGTCGAAAAAAGTGGTTTGTTGCATGAGGGCAACAGTATGCCATCGACATAGAGGGTTAAAAGAAACGTTAGTTCGGAGAGCTGAGTCTGAATAATATTAACAACAGCCTCCTTAATGGAGGGACCTACACAATACATCACGGTATCGTCCGCATATAGTAGTATGGAAGATAAAGTATAGGCAAGGACATACGCTGATTTCCATACTTTTGGAATTGTCTTCGTGCTGAGGGAGAGGTTAAAAAGAGAAGTGAGAGGTGGTGCAATACAATCTGCAGCTATTTTTTAAAATGAAGGTTCTACGTTGTCTGGGCCAGCCGGTTTCTTAGGATCCAACTTGGTTAAGGCTTCATGAACAACATCAACAGTAAAAGGAGAACAACTGAAGGTGTTTTCCAGACCACATTGTTCAGAGTCACAGACTGTAGTGTTCACAGAAGCATATATAGACACAGAATCAAACAGAGAGCCACAGGACACAAAATGCTCATTAAAACTATTTAACATGGTGACCCTGTCCGATATAGTGCCAGATGCTGCGGTACGGCACGGCGGTAGCTCATTACGGATATCGATGTAATGGTTTTCCAAATGTTCTAGGAATATTCAGGTTTTTTGTGGACAGATAATACTTTGAGAAATGAAGCTATTTCTTAGCTTCCTAAAACGAAGCCATTCTACCTCTGAGGCTGATTTCCTAGCCTTTGCCCAGGCCTTGTTTCTCTCATGTAGGAGACTGGACAGATTAGCAGAAAACCAAGGATTGTCTCGTCCCTTCACTCTAAATGTACGCAGGGGTGCATGTCTATCAATGATCTCCATAAAACCAAGATAAAAATAAGACCATGCAGTTTCTACATCATCACACAGATCGATTTTTCCCCAATCAAACCCAAACAGATCATGAACAAAACTCTGCTCTACAAAGTGTTTGTGTCTCTCTTTTTGCCATGTTGGACCTTTGTGTCCCTAATTGTGGCAACAAAGATTTAGTAGTGTTAGAAAACTGGTTCAAACCGATTTAAAATATGAATATAGTCTGTGGTGTTGGTAGGCAGGTATATATGATATAACTCGTGTTAAAAGAACATATGAACTGTACAGAGGTCGCGAGTATTTTCCGTCTGTGTACATTATAGTGCTATTTGTTCATGTGCTGCATGACAATACTTTTAATAATAGGACATATTGGGAGAAAGGTGAGTTTTAACATAATATGTATCTTGAGTATTTAGCAATGTGATATCTAATTACATCTAGCGTATTGCTTTGGTTGTACTGTACACCTTGCTCATTTAAGAGGTTTCTTCATTAAATATGTAACGTCCTGTAGACTGGGAGCAGATAGTCTGACTAATACCAATTTACTGTTAATTGTTTTTGTTAAATTCTCCATAGCTGCACATTTCAAGAAAACAATCCTATTAGTTTGGTCCAAATGAAAAACAATTGTTTGGATTTTCACCTTTTTAAAATGCTGATAATGGCTCTGAAATGATTAATGCCTGCACTTTAGGAGCTGTGCAAAACATAACTGCCCACTGGTCTACAGAGAAAAGAACTGAGAGAGAAAATAAATAAATGAAATGGCTCTAAATTGGGCATTTCCAATGAGGGATGAGAACTGAAAGCTAAAAGCAATTAACGGAATCAGAGGTCGGTCTCTGCGGGTTCTTGAACTCTGATTAAATGTTCTGATTGCCAGAGAAATCACTCCTTAAGAGGGCGATCCATAGCTGCCTGTACTGTAAAGTGGCATATCTGCACATTCATTATGCGCAGAGATAGAGGTGTGTTCAGACAAACGCTCTTAAGGACTCTGTTAAACATCAAAGGGTAGTATTTCACAGATGGTACAAGCAGCTCAAAAGCTTCCAGACTTGTCTCAGAGGATCCTTGGCTGCTCCAGGCTTATGTGTTGCAGCCTTTTTGCCAACAGTGTCCCT
Organism: Harpagifer antarcticus; assembly: GCA_902827135.1. Taxonomy (NCBI): domain Eukaryota; kingdom Metazoa; phylum Chordata; class Actinopteri; order Perciformes; family Harpagiferidae; genus Harpagifer; species Harpagifer antarcticus. Next base: position 701,445 of record CADEHL010001333.1, read on the forward strand.
AGACAGGCGTGATGTAAAGGTTCCACTTCTAAGACAGCAATGCATTCGTGCAGTTGTCTGTTTGTCTGTGTTTCAGGCAATCACAGTTGCTGACGTCCTCTGGGTCTTCCACACGAACGCGTCCTTGAGCTAAAAGTGGATTCAGGCTGATGAAATTGTCATGGCCCAGCAAGTGTGGGAAATGTACAGTGGTGTGGATTGAGTGGCCAGGGATAGACATGGTGGAGGAAGGGATGGGGAAAAAGAGAAGTAGAAGACAGTTGCCTAAAGCAAAACACACTTTGAACCTTCCCTTCAATCCCCATTGGTTTCACTGCATCTACTAGCCATCAATATATGCTACAGTTGTTTTTATGTCTGTTAAAATGATATGAGTGCAACAGGAAAGGCCATTATCAAACACAAACCCATAGTGCTGGTAGTGTCCAGTGCATGAGTTAGCTTGTTTCATTATGAAGGAAAGCCCTTTTACTAGCTGTCAGCAACTCACTTTAGTCGTGTAATAAACTCAGACTTTACGAGAAACCTCAGGGAGAGCAACAGAGGAGGGATCCCTCTCCCAGGACGGACAGACGTGCAATAGATGCCGTGTGTAAATTGAAAAGATAATACATTTGCAACATAGGTAGTCCAAATGTTTGGAAATGCATGTGTGTATAATAGGAAGATGAATCCACGAGGATATCCATCCAGGACCTATGATCCAGGACCACAGCCACGACTCAAGATCCAGGACCTATGATCCAGGACCACAGCCACGACTCAAGATCCAGGACCTATGATCCAGGACCACAGCCACGACTCAAGATCCAGGACCTATGATCCAGGACCACAGCCACGACTCAAGATCCAGGGCTCGCGATGCAGGACACGGGACCGCAGGATCATCCATGACTCCGGATCCCGGCGTATATAGACACCAAAAAGAAAGACATGTGGGGAAGCTGGGTTAATCTGAACATGGGAGTACACAGGTAGAGACAGAGAGAATTCTGAATAAGGACCTGGTGCACGGTACACTGTAATACACTGTAATATATCTACATCTGTAGACTGTAATGTATGTTATCAGTGAATGCATCCGATTTACTTATTTATGGTAGGTGAATGGTTCCATCAACTCCATATCTAATTTAGTTGCAAGCTGGGATGTATCAATGGTCGATGTTCTTCTCACTTGCCTGTCCGAGGTGTTTAACATAGACCAAAGGTATACAAAATGGTCCAGCACCTTTCCACCAGCTATCAAACAGACTTCAGAATAGTTGAAAGGATACATCTCATGTCAACTTCTCATTAAATGTTCGACTTTGTCACTCAGCAAACAAGAATGTGTGTGAACACTACAAGCCAGCCGTGCAAAGACTACAGTAGAAATGAATGGTCTTTTTCTGACTTATGGATTGTGTTGCCTCTGGCGGTAATGCACAGCAGGTTGAGTGGCATTTCCATTCCATTTCTCTCTTCACACAAGAAAAGGTTTGGGGCCAAGGCTTATCCGTGGAGCCTCCATGCTGCTATTTTTCTTTGTTTCTGTGATTTAGAAGTGTTATGAAGCTATTAATTTGAGTTCAACTCGGCACAGATTTGAAATATGAATTCACCTCACCTCCAAAGAAAGTACTCCAACATTGACATTTCCGTCCCGTTGGCCATGTGGACTTGAGGTTGACCTTTTAGCCAGACTACCACTGCTGATGGAACGGCTCTGGCTGTCATGGCTCCCATTAACCCATGGTTCCTTGCTTCATGGGGTCATGGTTCTGTTATTTCAAGATAAATTAAAAGATCATTCAAAGCCCTGCTCTACTTTTAATCAAACAACCGTCTGGGGGTTCAAAGAGTGAGCACGGACATGCATGCAGAAAATTACAGCAGAGAAAAAAGAAGAATGAAGGGACGTTACTGCAGACAACATGAATGAGGGCGGTTCAGAAGAAGAGTGAAAGAATCTCGCCTGCTATGCTAATATGCTCAGCGGAGCGCTTATAAAATGAAGAGATGGAGGTATAAGTCAGTGACATTTTCATTAATTTGTTGTCAGGTAGATCCTCTCCCCACCGCTGAGCTTGACATATAAGGCTGTTTTCTCACACATTTCAGATTAATTGTGCACCGTAGAACAGCGGGGATTGACTCGTGAAGAAATAGGGTTGTATGGGCGCAGAACTGGTGTGAAATATATATGGATTACTCTATCCCCTGGTAAACCATGTAATGTTATTATCGTAAAGCAATTGAAACGGCTGCTCACTTGGTGTGTAATTATTATGTCATCTGAAAATAATCTGACCTATGGGTATGATATTAACAGCCAATTTTCCTCTGTCTACCTCACATTGATCAACTTTGAATGTGGTCTTAGTTAAGTATGAGTGAGAGGTTTAGGTGCCTAAATGGCTAATCTTTACAGTCAGATACCGTATTCTAGTACCCTTTTTGTAGTTCCATAATGTGTTATTCACTGTTTATCATGGGTTTATACGCTTGGTTTATTCATGAATTTAGATGTGATGCAGAATATTTAGGAAGGCTTTATGTACAGTTGCTTTAATTCCACCCATTGTGCTATCAATACCAACCATATTGAAAGCATATTGGGTATGCTATCCCGACTGAAATGTGAAGGATGCAGGGGTGAAGTGAAGAAGGAGGAGAGCCGGGGTTTTTATGGAGAAAATGAGATACAAGCCCCTGTCATCATGGACAACGTAAGATCACTGGCTCATGGATTGGACGAGCTAAGGCTGTCAGCTCGGACTCAGACAAAATATCTGGTGTGTAGTTTATTGTGCTTTTCTAAAACATGGCTGCACCAGGATATACAGTATCTGACGACAACCTTTCTATAAAATCTGTTTAGACAAAACATTTTCTATCAACGTTTCCTTCAACAAAATTCCCATCAAAAACGTTTCCAACATTTCCTTTGATGGCTTCTGGACAGTTTGGGCCGACAAAGATTGAACCGAGAGTCTTTAGAAGGTCTCTGTGAAGTGGAGGAAGTCCGGCCTTCCTGTGCCTATGATGCCGTGTCCTAAGGACTTATATTGCACATTTTTACTTCATAGATTTTTTTATATAAATATTTATTAATTTTATTCTAATATTTTGGTTGATTGTTTGATTGATTTATGCAGAATTTGTTCAATATCTACATAGTTTTTACCCTGTTTAGCTACACTTAGCTTTTGGAGCCAGGCCGATGCACAGTCATCTAATTAATGAAAGAGAGTGGCATTGAACATAGTAAACTAATCCATCAATAGATCAATTAGTCAGTACATCAAAAATAAATATCATTAGTCCAGCCAGCTTGTTTTGCAGAGTGGCAAGAAGAAAGTTACATAAAAGACACAAACAGAAGCTTAATTTCAAGTATACAATGTTAAAGCAGGAGTTCAAATTAGTATTTTCCAATTACATGAATATTACATGGTTGGTCGGATCTGATCAATTCATCAATTCTTCCCGTGAAGTAGACTCAACCATTCCAACGAAAGAAAGGCTAGATCACTGCGTTTAATTGTGAATGTAATTTGCTTTGAGAGATTTTTAAGTGCTTCCCTCTGTCTGTCTCTCCGCTCACTAATTGGCAAGATTCACATCCGCTCATGTGTATGCTCGTACACCTTTGTACAACATAATTGAATCACCAAATGAATATTTCCCTATTTATTTTCACCACAGGAGTTTGAAATGGTTTTGTAATGGCAAATCAAGCGAGGTTATTGTGATATTAAGCCATTGCAAATGCATTTACATGGGGAAGTAGCAAAGCCAATGGCGTGCAACATTTAGCCTTATACAAAAGTATTGACGGTACAAATACGTTATTTTTACCTACTTCCCATTTCCAAAAAACGTAGAGACTTTCCTTAAAAACATCTTAATGTGTCATTCTGATTAACTGTAAACCAATGTCATTAATAGGGCCAAAGAAAAGACGAGTTCTTTCCATTGACATACAATGTGAGTATAGCACTAGCATAGCCATTGTTTACCACTGTTATTTGTTCATTACACGAGCATCCCATTGTTCTCTCTATACCGTATGTCCTTCTTGTTCTCTCTCTCCTACCTTATTGCTAAATGATGGCTCATTATTTTTCCAAACCTTTAAAGAGAAAAAAGGGAGGGTGTTGTTGAAGACATTTCTCCTCTTTACTCCCTACTGTTGTCACATGTTTATAGATGCATCCTTCCTCCACCTCGCCACCCACTCCTACCCACTACATCTTCTACCAAACCCATTAATCATTATCCTTCATCATTCCCTCATTCATGCCTCCCTCTATCCCTTATCTATTTCACTGCCATCTCTGCACCGTTCTGTCTTCATTTCCCAACAACTCTCTTCCTGTCGGAGATGCGCAGTCAATTTCCACATGGTTGACTGTTCACCGCTTTGATGACAGTATTTTAACACCAACCTTTTATGAGGAGATGCCTCTAAATTCTGTCGGGAGATTTTAATATCACAACTAAATTGGGCAGTTGAAGTTACAATTTAGTGTAATAAATGTAAGACTGTGAATTGAGGTTTAGTAATTGACCACAGCATCAAATATTCTGTATGATTGTCATGTTGTAACGAGAGAAGGTAAAACCCTATTCAAGTGTAGACCAATTTTTCTTCAAATAAACTGATCCCACCTTTTGGATTGGGACAACTTAAAAGACAGCTGTGCTCTCCTCTCCTGATTTAAGGTGAGCTTTCACCCTGCCACACTCACACTTAGGTAGGGCCACACCTCATTACTGATACCAAAATCCTTCGGGATCGCTGAAACAGATTTAGCGGGTCGTCTGAATTGAAACAGCAGTTAGTTTGACCTGGTTCTTCAGGAGTTAGTAGAGGTGAGATCTTACTGACGTTGGTGGATATGAGCCAAGCAGTAAACTTACATAGACTCAATAACTTCTGTGAGGTCAATTAGTAGGTCTGAGTAATTTACCGGAATAAGTTAACAGGCCTCCCGACTCCAAAGTGATATTGCACAACAGATGTGTTATAGTCTTTATTGGTATACGTGTTGTGGTCTACCAGGACCTGCATGCAGTTCTACTCCAAACTGCTTCCAGGTGTGAGCTCATAACCTTTTCCTGGAGGGTTGGCCTTAGAAATATATGTTTGATTCTATCTTGTCCATCCTCAGTGGTTTCCATCCATTCCCCACCCCCTCTTATAAGACTCTCTGCATTCTGTTCCCAGCTTCCCTCTCTCTTCATTTGAGTCCCTTCCATCTTCCTCTGTCAGCGCTTTACCCACAACACTTCCCTTCCTATTTTTCCATCTTCCCATCCCCCCCAGCTCCTTCCCTTTTTCTCTACAGGGGAGTGTAGCGTTGTCCTGTGGCAGAGAGGATGATTCATGATTGACTGGCAAGGGAGAAGGAGACATATTAATCAAGAGGCAGCAGTATAGCTCTGCCATAATGCAAATGGAGTGTTAATTGAGTGCTGGATGGCTTTGAATAATGGCCCGGGCTTTTCACTTCAATCAATGCACATCACAACAATGGCTGCAAGCTTTCACAATGTAGGATACATCCCATAATGCTATAAAAGCTTTTTTAAAAGGGTGGCTGTTTATGCCCGCACATTAGAGTGAAGATGTTATTTGAGATAATTCACAGCTTACAAAATAGATCCGTGGTTATTCTCCGCATCTGTTTTGATATGCCAGTGTGAAATGAGATTTAAAATGAATGCAGCAAACGGGAATGGAATGATGATATCAGGTTTATTCAGCATGAGACTATATCAAAATAAATGAGCAGCCACAAGTTTGGTGTTAGTTGCTGGGAAAACCCTGGTTGACTTTTCAATTTCAAAATCTGAAGGAAATATTGATAAATTACAATTATGACGTAACCTTACATTTGTCAATTTCTCTCATCATTAGGTCAATATCCGAGGTATAGGCAAACTAAGCAGCTGCTCAGGGCCCTGGGGCAACCAAAGGGGCTTAAATGTGCCACAGGACAGCCTTACACAAAGCCCCTATAGAGTGATTATCCTGCCGAACAAAACCTTTATAGCAGTATAAATCTGTCTTTGCCAAAACATTTCTGCAATATACAAAGATCTAATGGAAATATTCCATCGCTTTTGTCGAGGGAGCTCTATCGATTCTAACTTCCGGGTCACCTTAAAAAAAATAGATAATCACTGCACTCACTACAAAAGTTGCCCCCACCTCCCCCCTTGGGGTGTCAATGTTCTCAACTTGTATAGAATAGAGAATGAACACACAGAAAGGGATTGAGGGAAACAGCTATTAGATTAGAGTTCAGCATTAAAGGGCATCCGATCCTTCTTCTGGTGAAAATATACCATCCAAGTAATTCACTACTAACGTCACAGCTGTTTCAGCAGCCCCACATCGGCCGCAGCCATCTTGGTTGTTTTTAAAAAGCTTCAATAGTGCTCAACTGTACAGGCAAATGGTTGTGATTGATAGGCTGCTAAAAATCTGTCCAAAGCAGAAATCCCTAAATGGCATGACCCCACCATATCTTTCTGAGCGGATACACCCCTACACGCCCAACCGCCCTCTCAGGTCAGCTGCTCCTCCTGAACGTGCCCAGAACCAAGTCAAAGCTCAGAGGGGGCTGTTGCTTCTCTGTAGCGGCTCCCACACTGTGGAAGGATCTGCCCCTGCATATCAGACAGGCCTCCACACTGTGGAAGGATCTGCCCCTGCACATCAGACAGGCCTCCACACTGTGGAAGGATCTGCCCCTGCACATCAGACAGGCCTCCACACTGTGGAAGGATCTGCCCCTGCATATCAGACAGGCCTCCACACTGTGGAAGGATCTGCCCCTGCACATCAGACAGGCCTCCACACTGTGGAAGGATCTGCCCCTGCACATCAGACAGGCCTCCACACTGTGGAAGGATCTGCCCCTGCACATCAGACAGGCCTCCACACTGTGGAAGGATCTGCCCCTGCATATCAGACAGGCCTCCACACTGTGGAAGGATCTGCCCCTGCATATCAGACAGGCCTCCACACTGTGGAAGGATCTGCCCCTGCACATCAGACAGGCCTCCACACTGTGGGAAGGATCTGCCCCTGCACATCAGACAGGCCTCCACACTGTGGAAGGATCTGCCCCTGCACATCAGACAGGCCTCCACACTGCCTGCTTTTAAATCGCTTCTTAAAACCCACCTCTTCTCCTTAGCGTATTAACATCTTTTAGAGCGTTGCTTTTATTGCTTTAAATTGTTTTTACTTGTACTTGTGTTATGGTGTGTGAGCTGTACTGTGTTATTTGTTGTATGTTTATTTGACTGTACAGCACTTTGGTCTGGAGGTGTAAAGTGCTCTATAGATAAAGCTGTATTGTATTGTAAAGGAAACAGATATTTCTGCCAGAACACATTTGGTTAATTGGTAACATTCTTTCTTCAAACATCCTAACCAAATGTTTCGTACAACACACTATCGTTGTAACTTGTGCAGGCCAAACATCTATTACCTTTCAAGATTGTTGTTTATCCCCTTCTTTGGTTACCTCTTGCCTTTGCAATTGGTCTTTGCCATACTGAAAGCACTTAGAGGTCGAGGTCTTATCTCTGCTGATATGCTATAAGCTCCTGTAACAGGTTGGCTAAGCTACTGGATATTACCAAACACACACAGACATGCATACATGCAAACATCCTCTCACTCCATGTCAACAAACATCTGGCATACACTTATCCCACAACAGAACCCCACCCTGTCCCTCACAGGAAGACTGATTGACTCATTAGCAGCTCCTCCATAGAAAACAGGAACTAACTGGGCACCGGTAATGCTATCCAGCCATACCTTTTAATTACAAAGCATCAGGCTGCTAAATGAGCTCTGCTGAGAGACCCTGTGGGGAGAACAGATTGGCACGGGATCTCACCCGCTGCAGAGAGGTTCTTCGTCGCCATCACACTGGAATCTATGGGATTAAGACCTCATTCACACCAACGCAACTCCGGTTCAAGCTCCGTGCTAGAGCTTTTCATGTTCAGAACCGGTTCTTCGGTTTAGGCTCTGGCTCTTTTCACACCGCCCAGAGTCCGATTGGTGCGTCGTTTGCGTCATGACGTAACAGTTTGCGTGCCTGCTTCATAAAGCCAAACCGCGCGGAAACCCCTCACAGCTGACACCGACAACAACAACATGGCTGATTGTGCTCCAGCTTCCTCTGTACCTCTTCAGAAGACCAGATTCCCAGCAGGTAGTTGGTCTCTCCAGTGGACCACTGCTGCTTGTTACGTTTCTCCATCGTTGTGTACAAAACTGGATTCAGGAGTTGATCTGTCTCTGCCCCGCCTCGACGTTAGCGTGACGTATGCGGTGCTTTTGCTCTAGCCGGAAACATTTTTGGTACTTGAAACGAACCGGATTCCGGAGCTAAGAGGCTGCTCCGCTGCGGTGTGAACAGGAAAACCCGGTGCTTTTCAAGCTCCGGCTCCGAACCGGCCCTGAAACACCGTTGGTGTGAATGAGGTACATATATGTTGAGGAGAAGCCTTGGAGCCATGCCGAGCACTGCTGTCGGACAGGAGTTAGGATAAGGTGGGAAAAGTGAGTAATGTCATTATGCTTATCATTGAGAGTACTTCTATACTCAGTTTAACTATCGACAGTATATGCATTGAGGAAGAAATGGATTATTAACATACTTGCATTGAGCTTATTTTTATTTACAATGACCACAAACAATGCTGTTATTACAATTTCCACATTGTGTCTATGAGCACATAAGGCACAGCATGGAATGACGTGTACCTGCAAACCACAGTCGTAGCACATTCTCTAACTACTACTGCTGTCGGTCAACCCTCCCTCAAATATTTCAAACTGATCGTTACGGAAACATTTTTTTTCGTAAAAGCAAGTTTCAAGACAGGAAGTTGTAGCAATTAGCATTTTCAAAGATTTTAAGAGCAGCAATAGATTGCTTTGAATGACCAGTACCTTAAATGTTGGGTTTGAGCTAAACAAGAACTATGTTTCAATCAGGAGAGACGTGATGTATGGAATACATATTTATTATCGGTCACATTATATCAATGGAACATAATGATGACAGTTCATCACAAATGAATGAATGTTGTTTTGGCGATTAGGCCCAGGTTTTAGTAGGATATCAATCGGGAAGGGAAGAACCGTTTCCGATGAACCCCCAAAAGAATGAAGTATGAAGTACTGAATGTGAATAATCTTACCTTGTGGGATGCAGCGGAAATCTATGGATGAAATGAGAGGTTAATACATGTGGGAATTTAGACGTACTGATGCCTCCCAGTCCTCTCTCAAGTTCCCTCTCAAGTTCCCTCTCAAGTCTCCTCTTGAGTTCCCTCTCAGGTCCCATCTCAAGTCTCTTCTCGAGTCCCCTCTCAAGTCCTCTCTCAAGTTCCCTCTCGAGTCCCCTCTCGATTCCCCTCTCAAGTCCCCTCTCGAGTCCCCTCTCGAGTTCCCTCTCCAGTCTCCTCTCGAGTTCCCTCTTAAGTCTCCTCTCGAGTTCTTTCTCAAGTCTCTTCTCGAGTCCCCACTCAAGTATCCTCTCGAGTTCTTTCTCAAGTCCCCTCCCGAGTCCCCTCTCGAGTTACCTCTCGAGTTCCCTCTCAAGCCCTCTCTCGAGTCCCCTCTCGAGTCCCCTCTCGAGTCCCCTCTCGAGTCCCCTCTCGCGTTCCCTCTCCAGTCACCTCTCGAGTTCTCTCTCCAGTTCTCTCCCAAGTCCCCTCAAGTCACCGCTCGAGTTCCCTCTCAAGTCACCGCTCGAGTTCCCTCTCAAGTCTCCTTTCAAGTCACCTCTCGGGTTCCCTCTCAAGTTCCATCTCAAGTCCCGTCTCCAATCCCTACTCAAGTCCCTTCTCAAGTCCCTACTCAAGTGCCATTGGAGGTTCCGCTGGGGGTCCTGCTAACTCCATGTCCTGTCCCGTTGGGGGTCCCGCCGACTATTCTTCTGCCGGGGGTCCTGCCAACCCTATGTCCTATGCCGTTGGAGGCCCCGATGACTACTCTCCTGCCGGGGGTCCTGCCAACCCTGTGTTCTGTCCCGTTGGGGGCCCCGCCGACTACTCTCCTGCCGGGGGTCCTGCCAACCCCTTGTCCTCTTCCGCCTGGGGCCCTGCCTACTCCTTGCCATGTTGCGTTGGTGGTCCAATTGACACCAGCCCAGGTCATGTCCAGGATCCGGTGCCTGTCCGGCCTCCAGAGCTGTGCGGTCTTCGCCCTGGAGCCCGGTATCCTGAGTTCCCCAGCCGTGGTCTTCGCCCTCGAGCCCGGCCCCCTGACTCCTCGAACTCTGCCTTGCCCCCGGGCCGTCCGCCCGAGACCCTCTCCTCGAACTCTGCCTTGCCCCCGGGCCGTCCGCCCGAGACCCCCTCCTCAAACTCTGCCTTGCCCCCGGGCCGTCCGCCGGGATCCCCTCCATGGATTATGCTTTGCCCCGGGATGTCCGTCCGAGTCCCTCTTCCGGACCCCCTCCACCCACCCTGCTGGACGTTTTGGATTTTATTTATTTTTGTGTTTAGGGACGTCTAGTATCCGTCCCTTGAGGGGGGGGGGGGGTTCTGTCACGATATTCATGTTATGTCACGTTTTTATGTCTAGGTTTGGGTGTTTTACTGTTCTCCCTGTCATGTTTTCCTCCTGGTTTATGGTCTGGTCCTTTTCCCTGTGTTTGTCCTCCTGTCGTTAGTTTCCCTGGTGTCTAGTTGTCTGATTGTGTTCACCTGTGGCCCTTGTGTTTCTCCTCCCCTGCCCGGCTGTTTCTCGTCTTGTGATTACCCCTCCCTGTATTTAGTCTTGTCTCTTCCTGTGTTCAGTGTTGGTTCATTGTTTGTCTTTCCCTTTATGTCACTCTCCATGTTTGTCCTTGAAGTTTGGTCCTGGATTATTTACTCGTGCTCCCCTGTTTTGGTGATGCTAACTTTGTCTCGTTTTCTTTTGTCATCGGGTTTTTTTTGTAAATTAAAGCTAGCTTTTTGTTAATACTGCTTTTGGGTCCTACCTTTTCCTCGCACCGTAACAGACTGCAGGCACGGCTGCAGGGAGTGGAAGCAGAGCGCTGAACACACACGGCTCTTATTAAAACGGCGCTTTCTCACCGGAGTACTTTCCCCCGTCATTCTTAAAGTAACGATACTAATGAAACGGAGGAATTGTAACGTTTTTAACGGCAGGGTATCGCGGTACCTTTCAAGTATCGGTACGCCGTGCAACACTAGTTCATGGTAGTATTAACTATTATGTATTGCAGTATGTTATATTTGAACATAAATGCACATTTTATAAGTACAATAAATGCGTAAGATCGTAAAAGATGTATGAAAGCATTACAGTATTCATTAGCTATCTGCAACCCAACAAAGATAGATGATCAAAAGGTAGTTACATTTGGACACCTTTATGGGTTTGTGTGTGTGCGTGCGTAAGTGTGCGCGCGTGCGTGTCATATATCACCTAAGATGAGGAGAATTGATTCCTGAGAAGCAGCAATAATTACATTCCACGAGAACAATTGGATTGAAAGCAGGACAGGCGGTGTGTAACTGCGAACGCTTTTTAACAGCTGTGACGATCAAGGTCACATCTTCAGCAGTGTGAACCCAAGCGCACTGACTAATCAAGATTCTGCACGGGTTAAGATTTGCCACATTATTTGAGGACTACGGAAGGTTATGAAATCATCTGTTATCTAACCTCTACAGGGGACAGCTGCATGATGGGAGAAGAGCTCCCCAGAGATGCAAGGGTTAGCTGACCACAGATAATGCCCCCGGGGACACAACAATTGCAAATAATGTGACATCAAGTTTCAGCACATATTGAGGCATTTTAAAATCTTATTGAAACACAATACAATGTTGATTGAAAATACCTCATATTCTAACAAATCAAGAAAACCAAAAAGGTCACAATAAGGGGAAAAGAGAAAACACTTAGTGACCTTCTACACCAGGGGTCGGCAACCGGTGTACCGCGGTCCGGATCCGGACCCAGGCGCCGACCTATACGGACAGTCCTATCCTATATGGATAGTTGAATACCCATGTTCTACATTGTCAATGCCACAAAAAAAAAACTGTTTTAGCCATATGTCTTCAAAATGTTGAAAGAATTTGTAATGCAAACGCTTACATGTCGTATTTAACAAACTTAAACATTGCGTTAAAGCTACAGGTGCCAATGTCTCAAAGATGCTCTAAATAACCATCTACTTCTCTGATTTGGTCAGCAGTTTGAATCAGTCTGGAGTTGTTCCTATTCATGGCTGTAAATGTATTGAATGATATCTCAGAGAGAGGGAAGGTATGATGGAAATTGATGCAGCATATAGGCAGGACTTTGTGTAATAACAACCCCTTGAATTGACATATTTCCTTCAAGAGGACATAGTCTGCTCATTTTCAGGTTCATATGTGTATGTTGTGTCTCCACTGGGACATGTCTCCATGCTTTAATGTTCAAAAAGCTCTTCATTTTTCTCATACTGCCTGTGCTGCAGCACCTCTTTGCACCCTCTGTCTGAAACCAGAGCCCAGTCTGCTCTGATTGGTTAGCTGGGCGGCTCTGTTGTGATTGGTCAACTATTTAGAGACGTGTTGGAAATGTCCAGTCCCTTAGCAAGTAACGTACAATGTGTTGGAGTGCTAACCAATAGTAGCGAGAGTGTTACAGAATGATGTCATTATGGGCAGGGCATGGAGTGTGTCCCTCTGGAGGGAACACAGGGATTTACATGCACATGCACAGAAACCTATAGAACACACTACATGAAAGGGAACATGCCAAAGACAAGGGCCTCTTTAGAATGTGTGAGAAACTTCATGTTAAGTGGTTATTGTTAAAGCTACAGCAGCTTCCATGTGGCCTGGACATCGGGCCCGGCGCCACCAGGGGGCAAAAGGGGGCATTGCCACCTCAGTTGTATTCTTTGCCCCCTGACTTTGAGCATCATTCATCCATCAAAAAGTACAATAAATGTCACAATTATTAAATAACTTTAAATAATTATTTTCCGCAATATACGTTACTATGTTTAGATCAGATATGTGAGCAGGCAGTCAAGCAACGTGTAAAAAAGCCTCAACCCCAAGTGAGCTTAGTCTTAATGTTAGCGTGTGTGCTTAGCTGTAAACACGGTGGGATGGGTGACCAAAATGTCCCTGTTTTCGGTGGCTGGTAGTGATGGCAGTTTGACACTGAAGCTTCGAATGGAGCTGATAGCTCTCCTCTGCTTCATGGTCACCTCCGTGAAAATGTCCGAGGGCTCAAGGGTCCACAAGAAATGGAAGACAGAGGTACTTGATTTTGTTCTCCAGTTAGCTGTAGAGGGCGAATAGAGGAGGAAGGATAATTGAAGGAGGTTCAATAGATGCTGATCCAGATCCCCCAGAGGGCCGGGGGGTTGGGGGGGGGGGGGGGAAGCTTCATGCTGGACAGAGAATTAGACGGAGGATTTGCTGCAGGCCTCAGCTCCACTAACCCAGTCTTCACTCATCATACTCTTGAGACAGGCAGGCTCACTTTCTAACACCACTTTAATACTCATTATTAGTCGAGAGTACTACCAAGCAGAGGGACTTAAGGTTCTAACAGTTCAGTAAGGAACAAAAAAGTCATGGTATTAATATTTCATTTTGTGTTAGAAATCTATCCGTGCAAACTTCATGCCGTAAAGAATAACGGTTTAAGGTGTCGGACAACCCCGATCACTTTCATTCATAATCAATATGCATTATATTAAGCTTTTCATAAAATATCTTACATAAGAGCTGATTTTTGTTATAACACTTATAATAAATCTGATAAAAACTGTGGCTTCACCCAAGTAGTAACCAACCCCTTTCCACTCTCAAATAATAATTATATTCACATTAAAATGGGAAAACTATATGCAGCATATTTTATTCAGCATAAGGAGGGAAGAAACAAACAAGGAAATATATATAACATGAGTGGACGATAACACCATTTTCAGTTTCATATTTTGTTCCTCTACTGTCCCATGTTTACATGCTTTAATGTTCAAAATGGTGGGAGAGAAACTCCCTCTGGAGGGGCATTTGGGAGTTTAGCCTTTGCAGACCATTTACATAACACACTACAGGAAAGTAAAAACCCCAAAACAGCATACTTGAGCCGCTTTAATATACTGTATGCATTCCTTAATTTGTACAGCTACTGACCGAGCCCCTCGAGGACCATTACCCCTAGTTTCCACTGGGTCCGTCTGCGGCGCGTTATGGGCGCGTTGCCGCTGCGCCGCGGCGTCCGCAAGGATCGCGGCCACTCTAGTGCTATTCCACCAGACGCGCCGTGTTACGGCTCCGAAGCGTCCCCGAAGCGTCCCAGGAGCGTCTCGCCGCTGGGCTCCGCTCGAAAAAGGATTGAAGTCTATTTTTCGCTGCGACGCAGCCGTAAGGTAGTCGGGCAGGAAGTGGAACGGTGACAGCATCCGGCCCACCCCCCAAAACCGGTTCCTTCTCCTCCCCCCATCCCTTCTCAGTCTTTCCAGCAGGAGAATAAAGGCCAGCGTTCTCCTCCGGTTTACAGGCACTGTGTGTAAATTATATAGAATAATTATGATGATGAATGCATTTTTTTTACCACTAAAATACAGCAACCCATCTTTGATTCATGTTGTTTTTAACTGGACTATTACAATTATTATTAATTATGTCTGTAGTCTACAACACAACAAAATAGGAAATAACAACAATAAACACGATTTAAACAGACACAAAAATAAACCATTTAAACTACGTAGCCTACTTACTTTCTTGTAGAAGTACAAATGTCCAGGAAATATGCCCAAATCAACAAGAACTGCGAGCCGGCATGCACGACGCTCCGCTTCCATAATGCTTCTGAAACGCTCGTGAAACGCGCCCGGTAGGGTACGACGCTGGAGGAGGCCGGACCAAAACCGCGGCGCAGCCGTAACGCGCCGCAGCCGTAACGCGCCGCAGATGGACCCGGTGGAAACTAGGGGTCAGTCTTCCAAGGTAATTTAGCCATGGCTCATTGTGAATATGATCGAGACACAGATTATTTTTGTGACAATGTTTGAGGAATACTCTGGGTTTACAGATACAATAATGTAGAACATATGTAATGAAAAAAACAAACAATTTGGTATTCAGAATGTTATGCCAAACTCCCTGGAGTGTTTGGTTGCCTGGCTGCAAGCACTTTGCAACAACTGTTAATTATATTTCTCACACTACACTTTTTGGACAGATTAAAGAAGGCAAGGCAAGGCAAGTTTATTATATAGCACTTTTCAACACAAGGCCATTTAAAGTGCTTTACAAAAAACGAAAGACATTAAGAAATATGGCATTTAAAATCATTAAAAAGAAAAGCAAATAAAATAACATTAAAAGAAAAAATACATGGATAAAAGTTACAGCTCAGTCTAAGATGTGAATAGTTCAATTAAAAGCAGCGACAAAAAGAAAAGTCTTCAGTCTTGATTTAAAAGTAGTCAGAGTTGCAGCGGACCTGCAGGTTTCTGGGAGTTTGTTCCAGATGGAGCATAATAACTGAACGCTGCTTCTCCATGTTTAGTTCTGACTCTGGGGACAGAAAGCTGACCAGTCCCTGAAGACCTGAGAGATCTGGATGGTTCATCATTTAGCAGGAGGTCACAAATGTATTTTGGGCCTAAACCATTCAAAGCTTTATAAACCACGCAGTATTTTGAAATCTATTCTTTGACACACAGGAAGCCAGTGTAAAGACTTCAGAACAGGAGTGATGTGATCCACTTTTTTAGTGTTAGTGAGGACTCGAGCAGCGGCGTTCTGAATCAGCTGCAGCTTCCGAATAGACTTTTTAGTGAGACCTGTGAAGACACCATTGCAGTAGTCGAGTCTACTGAAGATAAAAGCATGGACAAGTTTTTCCAAATCTTGCTGTGACATTAGTCTTTTAATCCTAGATATGTTCTTTAGGTGATAGTAGGCTGATTTAGTAACTGTTTTAATGTGACTGTTGAAACTCAGGTCAGAGTCCATGACTACACCTAGATTTCTGGCTTTATGCCTTGGCTCCAAAAACCATTACCTCAGTTTTATCTTTGTTTAATTGGAGAAAGTTCTGACACATCCAGTCATTGATTTGTTAAACATCACTGTTGTCGAAAATACTCACCGGGATACATCAGTGTTTCCTCGCTCATATCTCTCCAGTAATTCTCAATCCTTGATTCTAGATGTGCATTTAAAGAAGTGGCATGTCCTTCACCATGGCCCGCTGACATCGATTTCCGGGTCACTACCGGAAGATCCAGAATTCTTTAACAGTTTTCAAAATAACACGGAAACACTGACATTATTGTCATCATGCTCAGATACAACAACATGTTGTAGTCCCTCTAAAAGACATACCATACATATAAGAGCAGTGATCAAAGCAGTATTGGCAGCAAAAATAATGCACTGGTCGTAATAAGTGAAATATACATTGACAAATTGTATAAAGTTACAACATGTACATATGTTTACACAAATAATATAAATAAATAAACACAAATTATACTAAATTGGAAGTGTTTTAGATGCAATTTACGTGTTATGCCACCTTTTATTTAAACACTTAGTCATTTCAGATGTTTATTTACTTAATGTTGTGAAGTAATTAGTGTTTCTTTATTTGTTTGTTTGTGAGGAGTAATACACAGCATGTTATGATTATGTGTTAATTACACATTATACATATGTTGTTGTCCTTACAGTTTCACACTGCTCCAATTAAAGAACCATATGTCAGCTCCTGTAGTGGTTGCTTTTTTGGCGGAAGGTTTTTTGGAAGAACTCTTGTTGCATTTGTCACAAATATTAAGCTACAAAGGGGTTAATGCAACATGGTATGATATCAGCTTTTAAATCAGAAAAAAACGACCTTTAAACTGCTCATAAGATCAATATAATCATGAACAATGAGGAATAAGATCCCTTCCCAGTGGCTGGGTTATTGGGACATTAATTTTAGCTATATATCTCTACACACACACAAACACTTACAAATGTCTAAATACATGCAGTCATACACACAAAGCAATCACATTGGGTTTAGTCAGGCAGTTAGAGGCTGCCATGTTGTTGCTGCTTCCTCTTAGGGAACATGTATATCAAGCTTTCACACCTTCCACTCTCTCTCGTCGCTTGATGGGCCCTCAGGCTGATTTGGCAGCAGAGTGACCAAATCCGTCCAATTAGGAGTCATCCATGGCATGTTTTGGCTTCTTCTGACATAGCAATTCTCCACGCAAACAGGGAAGGAGACAAGTACAAGACAGGATTATAGTTTAAGAACATGTCTGGCCTGTCAACATGGAGTATGCATTTATATGTGTTTTGCTGCGTTGATGTTTTGGTGGCTGGCGTCCTCTTATTTTTAATCTCAGTTTTGCTCCGCAGGCACCGTCATGCACAATCTCTTCTGTTCTGTAGCACGACACACAAATGCACACATGTACGCACTCACACACACACACTTAAACACACACTCACACACACACCATATCTCTTCTGCTCAGCACCGCGCCTTTCGGTGAGTGGTCACAGAGTGTTGACACAGGCGGAAGCCAACTGTGTCAGTCATGTTTGGCGATACAGTCAGTGAGTTTCTGTGCCATTACTTAAAGACTGCTGACGGGTACAGCCAACATGTGATGGGGAAGCTACACACAGGTTCCACTGCTTCTCAAATGCACTTTAATTTTAGAAAGAGTTAATTAGTCTCATCTTTCAAGTGTAATCATATGTTTTCTGTCTGGGTTATGGCTAACCCTAACCCTAGCAAAATCAACATGCTGAATTTCGGTCATTTGGCAGACAGGTTGGGAGATGAACAGATTAGATGTAACGGGATTACGTCATCAAGATACGAAAAAAAAGGTAATCAGATTACTGTTACATAAAAAAAAAATGGATTACAAACAGGATTACAATTTTATTTAAAAAAGGGATCAGATTATATTTATTTTTGTAAACTGTACTGTGCTGTAGGCTAATACTTTAAGTGTGAGACTATACGCCTACTGCCTGAATCTGCTTTATGGTTTTCACTTTCTTTGGTTCATATGTCCTTTTTTTTATTCAGTAGGTGAACATATATGTTCATAAAATCTCATGACAGGCGGGTCTTCCTATAAATAAAATCTCTGAGCGGAGGACACATAGTCTTACATCAGTGCTTCTCAAAGTGTGGTCCGCGGACCACTGGTGGTCCGTGAGCGCCCCCTAGTGGTCCGTGAGTATATTGTAAAATGTCACATTTGAAAGAAATACATTTATTTAAGTTTTTCGCACTCTTGCGGGAATATCTCCGCAATGGAACGAGTTTAAGTTTCACTTTCAATTGCATAAAATAGCCCAGATAAACACCTTCATCACACATGTTGCCACTTGTTTGTAGCATTTTCAGGTGATTTGTAAAAAACTATGTGTTTTTGGATATTTGTGGAGTTAGGTGGTCCGAGAGTGTTTTTTTATTGGTTAGGTGGTCCTTGGTATGAAAAAGTTTGAGAAACACTGTCTTACATAATAGTAAAAAACATCTTATTGATATTACTTTTTCTTTTGCATATTCATTTGATATTGATGTAATCCAAAAGTAACAGAAAGTCATCAGGTTACATTATTACATTACGTTATTGTAATTTCTTCTAGTCTGGTACAGTGTGTGAATACATCGTTGGTTGCACACCTGAAGTTTTAAATAAATGAAATAATACTTTAGTTTGTTATACAAAGTAGTTGGATAACTTATGTTTTGTTAGAGGCAGAACTTTTGCTGCATTTCTGTATTAAATGGCCTTTAGAATGGCTGTTTACAATACAAGTCAAATCCCCTTGAGTGTTGGTGATTGCTATGGGCATTATTCATAGTGTTCTGACATTTTATAGACTAACACTTGTTTGAAAATAAGCAATTACAGAAATGATTATTTCCAGCCCTAAAGCCAACACCAAATGGCAACATCTAGCCACACAGTAGTTTTAATTGTAGCTTTGAATGGTGTCACAAAGATGTCTTCAATGGCAACTGCTTTCTCTTTGGTTCAATGATGGCTGGTAGGTCCGTCTCTCTTAACACATATCTAAAGTAATATTAGATTGTTGGCATTTGAGTGTTGTACCAATAATCAAGGTCCCCAGAGGATACATCCTACTGACTTTGGGGATACCCTTAAGAAAGAGAGCGGTGCCACTTGACTAGGCATCGTGCACCGTTCGAAATTCACCTTTCGAAGCGCAACCAATCAAATAACAGCTCTAGCGGGGCATGTTAAAAGGGGAGGTTACCAGAAACAAAAGGTATCTGGTTGTTTTCACATCAAGGCTGTGCTCCTCGTGGTGAGCTAAGAGCTAATCACATATCATGTGAAGGCAGATTGACTTTTCATCTTCCAACAGGTTGACCTTTTTTATTTCAACATAAACATTGTTTATCTCAACAACTATTTGATAGCTTATCATGAAATTAAGTGCAAACATTAACCTCTTCTACACCGCACCCCTGATACCGGGGGGAAAACGCGTCATATGCAGGAAACAGCGTCTGACGGCATCTTAATATTCAATAAACTATGAATGTTTTATATCCATGTAACGGGAAGAAACTCATCTAACTGATAATATTTATTTTATTTAAAGAAAACAAAACACAAAGCTAGTGCTGAGCCTATGAATTAGCCACGAGCGAAAAATGCTAACTGGGTGTTGCACAGAAACCAACTCATAACTAGGGTTGGGTGTAACGCGTTACAGTAATATATTACTTTTTGCTGTAACGAAGTAATGTAACGCATTGAAATGTGGGTAATATATTACCCACAATGCTCAGTAACAACACATTTTAACCCGAAATTAAATGGTGTTTTGTTTTTTAAGAATGTACTAACATAGCGAGACATTCCGACACCAGACCAAGTGTGCGGATAGATTAGTAAACCTGGTGTGTTTACCCTTCAGGCTTCGCGTCGGGATCTTCGGGGCAGTTTAATGTTATGCACCCTCTATTCAAAAAAGAGAACGGAGCGAAAAATACAAACAACAAATTGTGTCAGGTGACCTGCTCCGCTGCGCGTGCATCATTTCCAAAGTTCTTCCACAGCAGTGACACACATCTGATAATCATTTATATGCCAGCAACACCGCATCTACTGCAGACAGTAGCAACAGGTCAGATGGGGACATCACGTTACCCTCCGTTGTGGACACTAGCTTACTCCCGCCTGACTCGCCGCCCTCAACCCCGGAGCAGCAGTCTTCGTCGCCCGAAACTACGCCCGCCCCTCTGCGGCCGCAGGTGCCAGGATACCACGGCAAGACAGAGCCTGCCAGGTATATCTAAACAAGTACCCGTCTGTACAGTGGGGTTAGGCGGTCATTTTGCAGCTCGTGGTATACAAATAGACAAGGGCTAGAATATTCATGTGAAAATAGTGCCATATTCTGCCGTGCCTGTAGAAATGTTGGGTCGAATAATGCATCCAATAGCACAGATGCCTTCACCACGAATGGCTACAAAACTATCTCATATCCCAAGCTTATCAACGAGCTAATGTTGCAGCTGAAATGTTCCCCAGGTCACAAAGTCATTTTCATTGCTGTTGCCGGCCACTATTGCTCATGTAAACCTACTACTGCTGCGCCCCCTGTAATCTCAGAGGCACCCCCTGTAATATCAGAGGCACCCCCTGTAATCTCAGGGGCACCCCGAGTCATTTTGTTCTGGAACCGGGCCTGTACATGGCCATATACTAAACACACTACAGAGCCCATTCCGTGTCCTGTTATTGTTTACTTCCTGTCTGCCTTCTTCTGGTGATTTATCTGACTTCCAGCGCTCCGTCTTTTAACCTCTTTACTTTTCTCTTTCTGGATCCTCCTTAGCAACCTTCATTAGAGTCCTTGACAGCGGTCTGTACTGCTGGATTAACAACGTGTCACATGTTAAGAATTTACAATCAGAATCGAGTATTCAAGTAAGCCGTGTAATACAAGTTGTTAGTAGCCTTAATGTCCTACACAGTTGTTATTCTATACCACATTGCCCTTCACTGGATGCATAATGAGCCGCACTAAACTACATTTTAGCATTTAAAATACCTAGCCATTCTTTTGCGGTTATTTTGGTGAAAGTCATAACACCTGTATTACTTATCGTAGCTACACGCCCAACCCATCGATTCACATCGTGAGATGACACAGAATCGATCGGTACATACATCATCACTCCATGATAAGAATTCGCGAAGCTATTAACAAGAATAGACATCAAAACATGTGGCGCTAGGTAGCTAAAACGGCAACATGGTGGTGTGTGTATGGGGAAATTCCACTTCGATTCTATTGGCTCTAACGGTCAAAAAGATATGTCAATCACCAAAATCGACCAATGGGTTCCAGAGAAACGGTAAAACCCCCATTTCCACCCAAATCACCTCAGAGGTGGAGTTTTTTTTGCTAAACCTCTCTATAAAGGTCAAAGGTCACTTGTTTTGCATCAATCTTGATACAGGGTACTTATTATGTTGTACTTTGGATTCCTAAAGCTTTTAGTCTCCTTACCTTCATCCAAGGGTGGTTTCCACTATCAGTAAAAATAAGTTTTGGACGGACACTATAATTTACAGTTTTTTACTATGTTCAATCTGAATTTTCTTTAAAATAAAAAACATATATATTGATTCTGACTTTTCTACATTCAACTCACAGGTTCATCTTTACTTTGAGAACAAAGATTATTAATGTAACCCTTTTAGAAGATGTGGTCATTTGTTCTGGGAATGTCCTTTTCGAGCCTGAGACCTGAAAAACAGGCTATTGTTCCAAAACTAATGAAATGCCCGTCAGTCGCAGATGTACTCCAGTTGACCTTACTGTTCAAACTCATGTGCCCAAGTAAAGGCTTATTTTTCTGTTGACCCTAGTTGTCTCTGTGTCGAACAAAAATCTAAATTGCGGATATCTTGAATCCTGGATAGAGAAAAAGACAACTAAACGGTTACCACGACAGATAGGTGTGAACATTGGACTTAAGGTGCAATTACATCTAAGGGAGATTGGAACAATTATTATTTGTTTGTGATTTAATTTAATTTAATTTCAAACCTTTATTTAACCAGGTAGGTCCCATTGAGATCATTGATCTCTTTTTAACATTTACATACCTATCGACATTTACAATTGCCAACATATCAGAGAGCATTTCACCTATCCGAGAAGACTGTTCCAAGCAAGAGGAGCTGCGCACATAAAAGCTTTCGGTACCACTTTACAATAAGACTACCCTTATAAAGGGTTCATAAAGGGTTTATAATTAGGTTATTAATTAGGTTGTAAACACTTTATTACTCCTTAAGAACCATTTATAAACCAGTTCTAACATTATCATCAACACAGGCTCACTATTTGGCAAGATGACTAAGCCTTATATTGGTTACCTAGCTTACTTCGTCTTCTTCATCAGCCAGCATCCTTGGTATCTGTTGTTCAGTGAGTTTATTCCATCTTGATGTTTCTTGGCATCTCTTTATGACCATTTATTTACGAGTTACTAACATTTATAGTTGCCAAAAGGGAGCCTTGTAAAGTGTAAAACACATTTATTAATGAGTTGCTACCGTTTCTAATAAGGGTTAGCAGTACAGATAAATGTGGGCTCACTATTTGGCAAGCAACCGGTCACAGTCGCCCTGTTTATCTCATGTCTTATACAAGCTTATTAAGGATTTATAAAGTGTTCACAACCTAATTAATAAATGAATTACAAACTATTCGTAAGCCCTTTATAAGGTTAGTCTTATTGTAAAGTGGTACCAAGCTTTCGTACCCAAGTCAGTCCTTGCACTTGGCACATGTAACAAGACCACATCATGTGATCTCAGACAATAGCTACCTGCAACTCTCTGTGAGTTTACCCAACATGGCTTTATATGTGAACATGTACCAATGACTGAGCCTCCTTACAGTAACGGCCCGTCCACACAGCAGGGTTAAACACATCTTCCAACACTTCTGCCCATTGACTTTGAATGGGGGTGACGTCACTTTGCCTCGCTTTTCGCCGAACTGCATTGTGGGGGAGCAAAGCGAAGAGTTCCAGGATTTTCAGGATTCAAAAGTTGAGCAATGTTCAACTTTTGAAGCTGAGCTGGAAGCGTCAGCAATCAAATCCTGTTTATGCAAATCTGACGCTAGCCAATCAAACCACGTTGTAAGCTGGGAGAGCCAGACCGCAGTTCATTTCCTCATATTCCAAACGAGAAATTACGGGAGCAAATCACCCGGTTCTTTACGACCAGTCACTATTTACCGGGATACAAACCGGAGGAACCAGGCATGGAGGGAGGTGGCAGAGACAGTGGGTGGAACTGGTAGGTTTCATGTGATTGGTTGTTGGTCGTGTTGCTTGCAAAAAATCCCCATAGCTTTCAGACACGCCCACCCTCCAATATTTTCAAGATTTTTTAACGCTGCTGTGTGGACGGGCCGTAAGTGAAGGCAACCTGCCCTGGCATACAGGGTACAGTGATGAGTAAGTGCTTTACAATTAGTAACAAATATCAGTGCACTGTGATAGGCGGCATCTAACTTGATAATGGGCAGGTGCATTCATATAGATCACCAGTCCAGCACAGGTCAAAAGGTCACAGAGCCTTTTCCTGGCCTCAAGTGAGAAACAGGACTTGTTTTCTGAAAAAAGAACCCTAGCTTCACCCTCAGCTTTCTAAGCAGATTATTGACCTGAAGTTTAAAAGAGAGACCATCATCAAGCCAGATACCAAGGTATGTATGTATTTGTGTATGTGTCTGTGTGTGTGCGTATGTCTGTATGTATGTATGGGTGTGTGTCTGTGTATGTGTGTCTGTCTATGTGTGTGTGTCTGTGTGCCTGTGTGTTGTGTATGTCTGTGTGTGTGTCTGTATGTCTGTGTATGTGTGCGTGTGTGGTGTGTGTGTGTGTGTGTGTGTCTGTGTCTGTGTGTGTGTCTATGTGTATGTGTGTGGTCTATGTGTATGTGTGTATGTATGTGTGTCTATGTGTATGTGTGTGTGTGGTGTGTGTGTGTGTGTGTGTGTGTGTGTGTGTTGTGTGTGTTTGTTTGTTTGTTGTGTGTGTGGTGTTTGTGTCTATGTGTATGCCTGTGTGCCTAACCCTATCTTGACCTTCACTGTCCTCACTCTCAGACAGAATAGTCCTAACAGCCCTGATCGTGTCTCTTCTGCTCAGAACATGTTTTGGGTCCATTTCCCTGTAAATATCAGTAGATCTAAAACATTGATTAGGTTCATCATTTTACAGCTGAGCACACTTGCATGATATTGCCTGGAAAAAAGTGGTCAAGTGGCACAGTGTTCTAATATGTTAAAAAGTGAAATGTATCTTGCCAAGTGGTGGCCCTGAGTCCCCTGCAGCTGTGCTTGCAGAAGGACTGCTCCACCCCCAGACAAAATGCCACACCCATATAATTCCCTCATTTTATTGGACACCAGCATGTCAGGTGGACATTGTGTATACTTAAAAAAATATATATATTTAGAGGGCCAGTGTGAGGTCGAAAAAAGTGGTTTGTTGCATGAGGCAACAGTATGCCATCGACATAGAGGGTTAAAAGAAACGTTAGTTCGGAGAGCTGAGTCTGAATAATATTAACAACAGCCTCCTTAATGGAGGGACCTACACAATACATCACGGTATCGTCCGCATATAGTAGTATGGAAGATAAAGTATAGGCAAGGACATACGCTGATTTCCATACTTTTGGAATTGTCTTCGTGCTGAGGGAGAGGTTAAAAAGAGAAGTGAGAGGTGGTGCAATACAATCTGCAGCTATTTTTTAAAATGAAGGTTCTACGTTGTCTGGGCCAGCCGGTTTCTTAGGATCCAAACTTGGTTAAGGCTTCATGAACAACATCAACAGTAAAAGGAGAACAACTGAAGGTGTTTTCCAGACCACATTGTTCAGAGTCCAGACTGTAGTGTTCACAGAAGCATATATAGACACAGAATCAAACAGAGAGCCACAGGACACAAAAATGCTCATTAAAACTATTTAACATGGTGACCCTGTCCGATATAGTGCCAGATGCTGCGGTACGGCACGGCGGTAGCTCATTACGGATATCGATGTAATGGTTTTCCAAATGTTCTAGGAATATTCAGGTTTTTTGTGGACAGATAATCTTTGAGAAATGAAGCTATTTCTTAGCTTCCTAAAACGAAGCCATTCTACCTCTGAGGCTGATTTCCTAGCCTTTGCCCAGGCCTTGTTTCTCTCATGTAGGAGACTGGACAGATTAGCAGAAAACCAAGGATTGTCTCGTCCCTTCACTCTAAATGTACGCAGGGGTGCATGTCTATCAATGATCTCCATAAAACCAAGATAAAATAAGACCATGCAGTTTTCTACATCATCACACAGATCGATTTTTCCCCAATCAAACCCAAACAGATCATGAACAAAACTCTGCTCTACAAAGTGTTTGTGTCTCTCTTTTTGCCATGTTGGACCTTTGTGTCCCTAATTGTGGCAACAAAGATTTAGTAGTGTTTAGAAAACTGGTTCAAACCGATTTAAAATATGAATATAGTCTGTGGTTGTTGGTAGGCAGGTATATATGATATAACTCGTGTTAAAAGAACATATGAACTGTACAGAGGGTCGCGAGTATTTTCCGTCTGTGTACATTATAGTGCTATTTGTTCATGTGCTGCATGACAATACTTTTAATAATAGGACATATTGGGAGAAAGGTGAGTTTTAACATAATATGTATCTTGAGTATTTAGCAATGTGATATCTATTACAATCTAGCGTATTGCTTTGGTTGTTACTGTACACCTTGCTCATTTAAGAGGTTTCTTCATTAAATATGTAACGTCCTGTAGACTGGGAGCAGATAGTCTGACTAATACCAATTTACTGTTAATTGTTTTTGTTAAATTCTCCATAGCTGCACATTTCAAGAAAACAATCCTATTAGTTTGGTCCAAATGAAAAACAATTGTTTGGATTTTCACCTTTTTAAAATGCTGATAATGGCTCTGAAATGATTAATGCCTGCACTTTAGGAGCTGTGCAAAACATAACTGCCCACTGGTCTACAGAGAAAAGAACTGAGAGAGAAAATAAATAAATGAAATGGCTCTAAATTGGGCATTCCAATGAGGGATGAGAACTGAAAGCTAAAAGCAATTAACGGAATCAGAGGTCGGTCTCTGCGGGTTCTTGAACTCTGATTAAATGTTCTGATTGCCAGAGAAATCACTCCTTAAGAGGGCGATCCATAGCTGCCTGTACTGTAAAGTGGCATATCTGCACATTCATTATGCGCAGAGATAGAGGTGTGTTCAGACAAACGCTCTTAAGGACTCTGTTAAACATCAAAGGGTAGTATTTCACAGATGGTACAAGCAGCTCAAAAGCTTCCAGACTTGTCTCAGAGGATCCTTGGCTGCTCCAGGCTTATGTGTTGCAGCCTTTTGCCAACAGTGTCCCTAGACAGGCGTGATGTAAAGGTTCCACTTCTAAGACAGCAATGCATTCGTGCAGTTGTCTGTTTGTCTGTGTTTCAGGCAATCACAGTTGCTGACGTCCTCTGGGTCTTCCACACGAACGCGTCCTTGAGCTAAAAGTGGATTCAGGCTGATGAAATTGTCATGGCCCAGCAAGTGTGGGAAATGTACAGTGGTGTGGATTGAGTGGCCAGGGATAGACATGGTGGAGGAAGGGATGGGGAAAAAGAGAAGTAGAAGACAGTTGCCTAAAGCAAAACACACTTTGAACCTTCCCTTCAATCCCCATTGGTTTCACTGCATCTACTAGCCATCAATATATGCTACAGTTGTTTTTATGTCTGTTAAAATGATATGAGTGCAACAGGAAAGGCCATTATCAAACACAAACCCATAGTGCTGGTAGTGTCCAGTGCATGAGTTAGCTTGTTTCATTATGAAGGAAAGCCCTTTTACTAGCTGTCAGCAACTCACTTTAGTCGTGTAATAAACTCAGACTTTACGAGAAACCTCAGGGAGAGCAACAGAGGAGGGATCCCTCTCCCAGGACGGACAGACGTGCAATAGATGCCGTGTGTAAATTGAAAAGATAATACATTTGCAACCTAGGTAGTCCAAATGTTTGGAAATGCATGTGTTGTATAATAGGAAGATGAATCCACGAGGATATCCATCCAGGACCTATGATCCAGGACCACAGCCACGACTCAAGATCCAGGACCTATGATCCAGGACCACAGCCACGACTCAAGATCCAGGACCTATGATCCAGGACCACAGCCACGACTCAAGATCCAGGACCTATGATCCAGGACCACAGCCACGACTCAAGATCCAGGGCTCGCGATGCAGGACACGGGACCGCAGGATCATCCATGACTCCGGATCCCGGCGTATATAGACACCAAAAAGAAAGACATGTGGGGAAGCTGGGTTAATCTGAACATGGGAGTACACAGGTAGAGACAGAGAGAATTCTGAATAAGGACCTGGTGCACGGTACACTGTAATACACTGTAATATATCTACATCTGTAGACTGTAATGTATGTTATCAGTGAATGCATCCGATTTACTTATTTATGGTAGGTGAATGGTTCCATCAACTCCATATCTAATTTAGTTGCAAGCTGGGATGTATCAATGGTCGATGTTCTTCTCACTTGCCTGTCCGAGGTGTTTAACATAGACCAAAGGTATACAAAATGGTCCAGCACCTTTCCACCAGCTATCAAACAGACTTCAGAATAGTTGAAAGGATACATCTCATGTCAACTTCTCATTAAATGTTCGACTTTGTCACTCAGCAAACAAGAATGTGTGTGAACACTACAAGCCAGCCGTGCAAAGACTACAGTAGAAATGAATGGTCTTTTTCTGACTTATGGATTGTGTTGCCTCTGGCGGTAATGCACAGCAGGTTGAGTGGCATTTCCATTCCATTTCTCTCTTCACACAAGAAAAGGTTTGGGGCCAAGGCTTATCCGTGGAGCCTCCATGCTGCTATTTTTCTTTGTTTCTGTGATTTAGAAGTGTTATGAAGCTATTAATTTGAGTTCAACTCGGCACAGATTTGAAATATGAATTCACCTCACCTCCAAAGAAAGTACTCCAACATTGACATTTCCGTCCCGTTGGCCATGTGGACTTGAGGTTGACCTTTTAGCCAGACTACCACTGCTGATGGAACGGCTCTGGCTGTCATGGCTCCCATTAACCCATGGTTCCTTGCTTCATGGGGTCATGGTTCTGTTATTTCAAGATAAATTAAAAGATCATTCAAAGCCCTGCTCTACTTTTAATCAAACAACCGTCTGGGGGTTCAAAGAGTGAGCACGGACATGCATGCAGAAAATTACAGCAGAGAAAAAGAAGAATGAAGGGACGTTACTGCAGACAACATGAATGAGGGCGGTTTCAGAAGAAGAGTGAAAGAATCTCGCCTGCTATGCTAATATGCTCAGCGGAGCGCTTATAAAATGAAGAGATGGAGGTATAAGTCAGTGACATTTTCATTAATTTGTTGTCAGGTAGATCCTCTCCCCACCGCTGAGCTTGACATATAAGGCTGTTTTCTCACACATTTCAGATTAATTGTGCACCGTAGAACAGCGGGGATTGACTCGTGAAGAAATAGGGTTGTATGGGCGCAGAACTGGTGTGAAATATATATGGATTACTCTATCCCCTGGTAAACCATGTAATGTTATTATCGTAAAGCAATTGAAACGGCTGCTCACCTTGGTGTGTAATTATTATGTCATCTGAAAATAATCTGACCTATGGGTATGATATTAACAGCCAATTTTCCTCTGTCTACCTCACATTGATCAACTTTGAATGTGGTCTTAGTTAAGTATGAGTGAGAGGTTTAGGTGCCTAAATGGCTAATCTTTACAGTCAGATACCGTATTCTAGTACCCTTTTTGTAGTTCCATAATGTGTTATTCACTGTTTATCATGGGTTTATACGCTTGGTTTATTCATGAATTTAGATGTGATGCAGAATATTTAGGAAGGCTTTATGTACAGTTGCTTTAATTCCACCCATTGTGCTATCAATACCAACCATATTGAAAGCATATTGGGTATGCTATCCCGACTGAAATGTGAAGGATGCAGGGGTGAAGTGAAGAAGGAGGAGAGCCGGGGTTTTTTATGGAGAAAATGAGATACAAGCCCCTGTCATCATGGACAACGTAAGATCACTGGCTCATGGATTGGACGAGCTAAGGCTGTCAGCTCGGACTCAGGACAAAATATCTGGTGTGTAGTTTATTGTGCTTTTCTAAAACATGGCTGCACCAGGATATACAGTATCTGACGACAACCTTTCTATAAAATCTGTTTAGACAAAACATTTTCTATCAACGTTTCCTTCAACAAAATTCCCATCAAAAACGTTTCCAACATTTCCTTTGATGGCTTCTGGACAGTTTGGGCCGACAAAGATTGAACCGAGAGTCTTTAGAAGGTCTCTGTGAAGTGGAGGAAGTCCGGCCTTCCTGTGCCTATGATGCCGTGTCCTAAGGACTTATATTGCACATTTTTACTTCATAGATTTTTTTATATAAATATTTATTAATTTTATTCTAATATTTTGGTTGATTGTTTGATTGATTTATGCAGAATTTGTTCAATATCTACATAGTTTTTACCCTGTTTAGCTACACTTAGCTTTTGGAGCCAGGCCGATGCACAGTCATCTAATTAATGAAAGAGAGTGGCATTGAACATAGTAAACTAATCCATCAATAGATCAATTAGTCAGTACATCAAAAATAAATATCATTAGTCCAGCCAGCTTGTTTTGCAGAGTGGCAAGAAGAAAGTTACATAAAAGACACAAACAGAAGCTTAATTTCAAGTATACAATGTTAAAGCAGGAGTTCAAATTAGTATTTTCCAATTACATGAATATTACATGGTTGGTCGGATCTGATCAATTCATCAATTCTTCCCGTGAAGTAGACTCAACCATTCCAACGAAAGAAAGGGCTAGATCACTGCGTTTAATTGTGAATGTAATTTGCTTTGAGAGATTTTTAAGTGCTTCCCTCTGTCTGTCTCTCCGCTCACTAATTGGCAAGATTCACATCCGCTCATGTGTATGCTCGTACACCTTTGTACAACATAATTGAATCACCAAATGAATATTTCCCTATTTATTTTCACCACAGGAGTTTGAAATGGTTTTGTAATGGCAAATCAAGCGAGGTTATTGTGATATTAAGCCATTGCAAATGCATTTACATGGGGAAGTAGCAAAGCCAATGGCGTGCAACATTTAGCCTTATACAAAAGTATTGACGGTACAAATACGTTATTTTTACCTACTTCCCATTTCCAAAAAACGTAGAGACTTTCCTTAAAAACATCTTAATGTGTCATTCTGATTAACTGTAAACCAATGTCATTAATAGGGCCAAAGAAAAGACGAGTTCTTTCCATTGACATACAATGTGAGTATAGCACTAGCATAGCCATTGTTTACCACTGTTATTTGTTCATTACACGAGCATCCCATTGTTCTCTCTATACCGTATGTCCTTCTTGTTCTCTCTCTCCTACCTTATTGCTAAATGATGGCTCATTATTTTTCCAAACCTTTAAAGAGAAAAAAGGGAGGGTGTTGTTGAAGACATTTCTCCTCTTTACTCCCTACTGTTGTCACATGTTTATAGATGCATCCTTCCTCCACCTCGCCACCCACTCCTACCCACTACATCTTCTACCAAACCCATTAATCATTATCCTTCATCATTCCCTCATTCATGCCTCCCTCTATCCCTTATCTATTTCACTGCCATCTCTGCACCGTTCTGTCTTCATTTCCCAACAACTCTCTTCCTGTCGGAGATGCGCAGTCAATTTCCACATGGTTGACTGTTCACCGCTTTGATGACAGTATTTTTAACACCAACCTTTTATGAGGAGATGCCTCTAAATTCTGTCGGGAGATTTTAATATCACAACTAAATTGGGCAGTTGAAGTTACAATTTAGTGTAATAAATGTAAGACTGTGAATTGAGGTTTAGTAATTGACCACAGCATCAAATATTCTGTATGATTGTCATGTTGTAACGAGAGAAGGTAAAACCCTATTCAAGTGTAGACCAATTTTTCTTCAAATAAACTGATCCCACCTTTTGGATTGGGACAACTTAAAAGACAGCTGTGCTCTCCTCTCCTGATTTAAGGTGAGCTTTCACCCTGCCACACTCACACTTAGGTAGGGCCACACCTCATTACTGATACCAAAATCCTTCGGGATCGCTGAAACAGATTTAGCGGGTCGTCTGAATTGAAACAGCAGTTAGTTTGACCTGGTTCTTCAGGAGTTAGTAGAGGTGAGATCTTACTGACGTTGGTGGATATGAGCCAAGCAGTAAACTTACATAGACTCAATAACTTCTGTGAGGTCAATTAGTAGGTCTGAGTAATTTACCGGAATAAGTTAACAGGCCTCCCGACTCCAAAGTGATATTGCACAACAGATGTGTTATAGTCTTTATTGGTATACGTGTTGTGGTCTACCAGGACCTGCATGCAGTTCTACTCCAAACTGCTTCCAGGTGTGAGCTCATAACCTTTTCCTGGAGGGTTGGCCTTAGAAATATATGTTTGATTCTATCTTGTCCATCCTCAGTGGTTTCCATCCATTCCCCACCCCCTCTTATAAGACTCTCTGCATTCTGTTCCCAGCTTCCCTCTCTCTTCATTTGAGTCCCTTCCATCTTCCTCTGTCAGCGCTTTACCCACAACACTTCCCTTCCTATTTTTCCATCTTCCCATCCCCCCCAGCTCCTTCCCTTTTTCTCTACAGGAGAGTGTAGCGTTGTCCTGTGGCAGAGAGGATGATTCATGATTGACTGGCAAGGGAGAAGGAGACATATTAATCAAGAGGCAGCAGTATAGCTCTGCCATAATGCAAATGGAGTGTTAATTGAGTGCTGGATGGCTTTGAATAATGGCCCGGGCTTTTCACTTCAATCAATGCACATCACAACAATGGCTGCAAGCTTTCACAATGTAGGATACATCCCATAATGCTATAAAGCTTTTTTAAAAGGGTGGCTGTTTATGCCCGCACATTAGAGTGAAGATGTTATTTGAGATAATTCACAGCTTACAAAATAGATCCGTGGTTATTCTCCGCATCTGTTTTGATATGCCAGTGTGAAATGAGATTTAAAAATGAATGCAGCAAACGGGAATGGAATGATGATATCAGGTTTATTCAGCATGAGACTATATCAAAATAAATGAGCAGCCACAAGTTTGGTGTTAGTTGCTGGGAAAACCCTGGTTGACTTTTCAATTTCAAAATCTGAAGGAAATATTGATAAATTACAATTATGACGTAACCTTACATTTGTCAATTTCTCTCATCATTAGGTCAATATCCGAGGTATAGGCAAACTAAGCAGCTGCTCAGGGCCCTGGGGCAACCAAAGGGGCTTAAATGTGCCACAGGACAGCCTTACACAAAGCCCTATAGAGTGATTATCCTGCCGAACAAAACCTTTATAGCAGTATAAATCTGTCTTTGCCAAAACATTTCTGCAATATACAAAGATCTAATGGAAATATTCCATCGCTTTTTGTCGAGGGAGCTCTATCGATTCTAACTTCCGGGTCACCTTAAAAAAAATAGATAATCACTGCACTCACTACAAAAGTTGCCCCCACCTCCCCCCTTGGGGTGTCAATGTTCTCAACTTGTATAGAATAGAGAATGAACACACAGAAAGGGATTGAGGGAAACAGCTATTAGATTAGAGTTCAGCATTAAAGGGCATCCGATCCTTCTTCTGGTGAAAATATACCATCCAAGTAATTCACTACTAACGTCACAGCTGTTTCAGCAGCCCCACATCGGCCGCAGCCATCTTGGTTGTTTTTAAAAAGCTTCAATAGTGCTCAACTGTACAGGCAAATGGTTGTGATTGATAGGCTGCTAAAAATCTGTCCAAAGCAGAAATCCCTAAATGGCATGACCCCACCATATCTTTCTGAGCGGATACACCCCTACACGCCCAACCGCCCTCTCAGGTCAGCTGCTCCTCCTGAACGTGCCCAGAACCAAGTCAAAGCTCAGAGGGGGCTGTTGCTTCTCTGTAGCGGCTCCCACACTGTGGAAGGATCTGCCCCTGCATATCAGACAGGCCTCCACACTGTGGAAGGATCTGCCCCTGCATATCAGACAGGCCTCCACACTGTGGAAGGATCTGCCCCTGCACATCAGACAGGCCTCCACACTGTGGAAGGATCTGCCCCTGCACATCAGACAGGCCTCCACACTGTGGAAGGATCTGCCCCTGCATATCAGACAGGCCTCCACACTGTGGAAGGATCTGCCCCTGCACATCAGACAGGCCTCCACACTGTGGAAGGATCTGCCCCTGCACATCAGACAGGCCTCCACACTGTGGAAGGATCTGCCCCTGCACATCAGACAGGCCTCCACACTGTGGAAGGATCTGCCCCTGCATATCAGACAGGCCTCCACACTGTGGAAGGATCTGCCCCTGCATATCAGACAGGCCTCCACACTGTGGAAGGATCTGCCCCTGCACATCAGACAGGCCTCCACACTGTGGAAGGATCTGCCCCTGCACATCAGACAGGCCTCCACACTGCCTGCTTTTAAATCGCTTCTTAAAACCCACCTCTTCTCCTTAGCGTATTAACATCTTTTAGAGCGTTGCTTTTATTGCTTTTAAATTGTTTTTACTTGTACTTGTGTTATGGTGTGTGAGCTGTACTGTGTTATTTGTTGTATGTTTATTTGACTGTACAGCACTTTGGTCTGGAGGTGTAAAGTGCTCTATAGATAAAGCTGTATTGTATTGTAAAGGAAACAGATATTTCTGCCAGAACACATTTGGTTAATTGGTAACATTCTTTCTTCAAACATCCTAACCAAATGTTTCGTACAACACACTATCGTTGTAACTTGTGCAGGCCAAACATCTATTACCTTTCAAGATTGTTGTTTATCCCCTTCTTTTGGTTACCTCTTGCCTTTGCAATTGGTCTTTGCCATACTGAAAGCACTTAGAGGTCGAGGTCTTATCTCTGCTGAATATGCTATAAGCTCCTGTAACAGGTTGGCTAAGCTACTGGATATTACCAAACACACACAGACATGCATACATGCAAACATCCTCTTCACTCCATGTCAACAAACATCTGGCATACACTTATCCCCACAACAGAACCCCACCCTGTCCCTCACAGGAGACTGATTGACTCATTAGCAGCTCCTCCAATAGAAAACAGGAACTAACTGGGCACCGGTAATGCTATCCAGCCATACCTTTTAATTACAAAGCATCAGGCTGCTAAATGAGCTCTGCTGAGAGACCCTGTGGGGAGAACAGATTGGCACGGGATCTCACCCGCTGCAGAGAGGTTCTTCGTCGCCATCACACTGGAATCTATGGGATTAAGACCTCATTCACACCAACGCAACTCCGGTTCAAGCTCCGTGCTAGAGCTTTTCATGTTCAGAACCGGTTCTTCGGTTTAGCTCTGGCTCTTTTCACACCGCCCAGAGTCCGATTGGTGCGTCGTTTGCGTCATGACGTAACAGTTTGCGTGCCTGCTTCATAAAGCCAAACCGCGCGGAAACCCCTCACAGCTGACACCGACAACAACAACAATGGCTGATTGTGCTCCAGCTTCCTCTGTACCTCTTCAGAAGACCAGATTCCCAGCAGGTAGTTGGTCTCTCCAGTGGACCACTGCTGCTTGTTACGTTTCTCCATCGTTGTGTACAAACTGGATTCAGGAGTTGATCTGTCTCTGCCCCCGCCTCGACGTTAGCGTGACGTATGCGGTGCTTTTGCTCTAGCCGGAAACATTTTTGGTACTTGAAACGAACCGGATTCCGGAGCTAAGAGGCTGCTCCGCTGCGGTGTGAACAGGAAAACCCGGTGCTTTTCAAGCTCCGGCTCCGAACCGGCCCTGAAACACCGTTGGTGTGAATGAGGTACATATATGTTGAGGAGAAGCCTTGGAGCCATGCCGAGCACTGCTGTCGGACAGGAGTTAGGATAAGGTGGGAAAAGTGAGTAATGTCATTATGCTTATCATTGAGAGTACTTCTATACTCAGTTTAACTATCGACAGTATATGCATTGAGGAAGAAATGGATTATTAACATACTTGCATTGAGCTTATTTTTATTTACAATGACCACAAACAATGCTGTTATTACAATTTCCACATTGTGTCTATGAGCACATAAGGCACAGCATGGAATGACGTGTACCTGCAAACCACAGTCGTAGCACATTCTCTAACTACTGCTTCTGTCGGTCAACCCTCCCTCAAATATTTCAAACTGATCGTTACGGAAACATTTTTTTTCGTAAAAGCAAGTTTCAAGACAGGAAGTTGTAGCAATTAGCATTTTCAAAGATTTTAAGAGCAGCAATAGATTGCTTTGAATGACCAGTACCTTAAATGTTGGGTTTGAGCTAAACAAGAACTATGTTTCAATCAGGAGAGACGTGATGTATGGAATACATGTTTATTCTCGGTCACATTATATAAATGAAACATAATGATGACAGTTTATAACAAGTGAATGAAATGGTGTTTTGGCGATTAGGCCCAGGTTTTGTAGGATATCATTCGGGAAGGGAAAGAACCGTTTCCGATGAACCCCCAAAAGAAGTGAAGTATGAAGTACTGAACATGAAGAAATCTTACCTTGTGGGATGCAGTGGAAATCTATGGATGAAATGAGAGGTTAATACATGTGGGAATTTAGACGTACTGATGCCTCCCAGTCCTCTCTCAAGTTCCCTCTCAAGTTCCCTCTCAAGTCTCCTCTTGAGTTCCCTCTCAGGTCCCATCTCAAGTCTCTTCTCGAGTCCCCTCTCAAGTCCTCTCTCAAGTTCCCTCTCGAGTCCCCTCTCGATTCCCCTCTCAAGTCCCCTCTCGAGTCCCCTCTCGAGTTCCCTCTCCAGTCTCCTCTCGAGTTCCCTCTTAAGTCTCCTCTCGAGTTCTTTCTCAAGTCTCTTCTCGAGTCCCCACTCAAGTATCCTCTCGAGTTCTTTCTCAAGTCCCCTCCCGAGTCCCCTCTCGAGTTACCTCTCGAGTTCCCTCTCAAGCCCTCTCTCGAGTCCCCTCTCGAGTCCCCTCTCGAGTCCCCTCTCGAGTCCCCTCTCGCGTTCCCTCTCCAGTCACCTCTCGAGTTCTCTCTCCAGTTCTCTCCCAAGTCCCCTCTCAAGTCACCGCTCGAGTTCCCTCTCAAGTCACCGCTCGAGTTCCCTCTCAAGTCTCCTTTCAAGTCACCTCTCGGGTTCCCTCTCAAGTTCCATCTCAAGTCCCGTCTCCAATCCCTACTCAAGTCCCTTCTCAAGTCCCTACTCAAGTGCCATTGGAGGTTCCGCTGGGGGTCCTGCTAACTCCATGTCCTGTCCCGTTGGGGGTCCCGCCGACTATTCTTCTGCCGGGGGTCCTGCCAACCCTATGTCCTATGCCGTTGGAGGCCCCGATGACTACTCTCCTGCCGGGGGTCCTGCCAACCCTGTGTTCTGTCCCGTTGGGGGCCCCGCCGACTACTCTCCTGCCGGGGGTCCTGCCAACCCCTTGTCCTCTTCCGCCTGGGGCCCTGCCTACTCCTTGCCATGTTGCGTTGGTGGTCCAATTGACACCAGCCCAGGTCATGTCCAGGATCCGGTGCCTGTCCGGCCTCCAGAGCTGTGCGGTCTTCGCCCTGGAGCCCGGTATCCTGAGTTCCCCAGCCGTGGTCTTCGCCCTCGAGCCCGGCCCCCTGACTCCTCGAACTCTGCCTTGCCCCCGGGCCGTCCGCCCGAGACCCTCTCCTCGAACTCTGCCTTGCCCCCGGGCCGTCCGCCCGAGACCCCCTCCTCAAACTCTGCCTTGCCCCCGGGCCGTCCGCCCGGGATCCCCTCCATGGATTATGCTTTGCCCCGGGATGTCCGTCCGAGTCCCTCTTCCGGACCCCCTCCACCCACCCTGCTGGACGTTTTGGATTTTATTTATTTTTTGTGTTTAGGGACGTCTAGTATCCGTCCCTTGAGGGGGGGGGGGGGGTTCTGTCACGATATTCATGTTATGTCACGTTTTTATGTCTAGGTTTGGGTGTTTTACTGTTCTCCCTGTCATGTTTTCCTCCTGGTTTATGGTCTGGTCCTTTTCCCTGTGTTTGTCCTCCTGTCGTTAGTTTCCCTGGTGTGTCTAGTTGTCTGATTGTGTTCACCTGTGGCCCTTGTGTTTCTCCTCCCCTGCCCGGCTGTTTCTCGTCTTGTGATTACCCCTCCCTGTATTTAGTCTTGTCTCTTCCTGTGTTCAGTGTTGGTTCATTGTTTGTCTTTCCCTTTATGTCACTCTCCATGTTTGTCCTTGAAGTTTGGTCCTGGATTATTTACTCGTGCTCCCCTGTTTTGGTGATGCTAACTTTGTCTCGTTTTCTTTTGTCATCGGGTTTTTTTTGTAAATTAAAGCTAGCTTTTTGTTAATACTGCTTTTGGGTCCTACCTTTTCCTCGCACCGTAACAGACTGCAGGCACGGCTGCAGGGAGTGGAAGCAGAGCGCTGAACACACACGGCTCTTATTAAAACGGCGCTTTCTCACCGGAGTACTTTCCCCCGTCATTCTTAAAGTAACGATACTAATGAAACGGAGGAATTGTAACGTTTTTAACGGCAGGGTATCGCGGTACCTTTCAAGTATCGGTACGCCGTGCAACACTAGTTCATGGTAGTATTAACTATTATGTATTGCAGTATGTTATATTTGAACATAAATGCACATTTTATAAGGTACAATAAATGCGTAAGATCGTAAAAGATGTATGAAAGCATTACAGTATTCATTAGCTATCTGCAACCCAACAAAGATAGATGATCAAAAGGTAGTTACATTTGGACACCTTTATGGGTTTGTGTGTGTGCGTGCGTAAGTGTGCGCGCGTGCGTGTCATATATCACCTAAGATGAGGAGAATTGATTCCTGAGAAGCAGCAATAATTACATTCCACGAGAACAATTGGATTGAAAGCAGGACAGGCGGTGTGTAACTGCGAACGCTTTTTAACAGCTGTGACGATCAAGGTCACATCTTCAGCAGTGTGAACCCAAGCGCACTGACTAATCAAGATTCTGCACGGGTTAAGATTTGCCACATTATTTGAGGACTACGGAAGGTTATGAAATCATCTGTTATCTAACCTCTACAGGGGACAGCTGCATGATGGGAGAAGAGCTCCCCAGAGATGCAAGGGTTAGCTGACCACAGATAATGCCCCCGGGGACACAACAATGGCTGTATTGCAAATAATGTGACATCAAGTTTCAGCACATATTGAGGCATTTTAAAATCTTATTGAAACACAATACAATGTTGATTGAAAATACCTCATATTCTAACAAATCAAGAAAACCAAAAAGGTCACAATAAGGGGAAAAGAGAAAACACTTAGTGACCTTCTACACCAGGGGTCGGCAACCGGTGTACCGCGGTCCGGATCCGGACCCAGGCGCCGACCTATACGGACAGTCCTATCCTATATGGATAGTTGAATACCCATGTTCTACATTGTCAATGCCACAAAAAAAAAACTGTTTTAGCCATATGTCTTCAAAATGTTGAAAGAATTTGTAATGCAAACGCTTACATGTCGTATTTAACAAACTTAAACATTGCGTTAAAGCTACAGGTGCCAATGTCTCAAAGATGCTCTAAATAACCATCTACTTCTCTGATTTGGTCAGCAGTTTGAATCAGTCTGGAGTTGTTCCTATTCATGGCTGTAAATGTATTGAATGATATCTCAGAGAGAGGGAAGGTATGATGGAAATTGATGCAGCATATAGGCAGGACTTTGTGTAATAACAACCCCTTGAATTGACATATTTCCTTCAAGAGGACATAGTCTGCTCATTTTCAGGTTCATATGTGTATGTTGTGTCTCCACTGGGACATGTCTCCATGCTTTAATGTTCAAAAAGCTCTTCATTTTTCTCATACTGCCTGTGCTGCAGCACCTCTTTGCACCCTCTGTCTGAAACCAGAGCCCAGTCTGCTCTGATTGGTTAGCTGGGCGGCTCTGTTGTGATTGGTCAACTATTTAGAGACGTGTTGGAAATGTCCAGTCCCTTAGCAAGTAACGTACAATGTGTTGGAGTGCTAACCAATAGTAGCGAGAGTGTTACAGAATGATGTCATTATGGGCAGGGCATGGAGTGTGTCCCTCTGGAGGGAACACAGGGATTTACATGCACATGCACAGAAACCTATAGAACACACTACATGAAAGGGAACATGCCAAAGACAAGGGCCTCTTTAGAATGTGTGAGAAACTTCATGTTAAGTGGTTATTGTTAAAGCTACAGCAGCTTCCATGTGGCCTGGACATCGGGCCCGGCGCCACCAGGGGGCAAAAGGGGGCATTGCCACCTCAGTTGTATTCTTTGCCCCCTGACTTTGAGCATCATTCATCCATCAAAAAGTACAATAAATGTCACAATTATTAAATAACTTTAAATAATTATTTTCCGCAATATACGTTACTATGTTTAGATCAGATATGTGAGCAGGCAGTCAAGCAACGTGTAAAAAAGCCTCAACCCCAAGTGAGCTTAGTCTTAATGTTAGCGTGTGTGCTTAGCTGTAAACACGGTGGGATGGGTGACCAAAATGTCCCTGTTTTCGGTGGCTGGTAGTGATGGCAGTTTGACACTGAAGCTTCGAATGGAGCTGATAGCTCTCCTCTGCTTCATGGTCACCTCCGTGAAAATGTCCGAGGGCTCAAGGGTCCACAAGAAATGGAAGACAGAGGTACTTGATTTTGTTCTCCAGTTAGCTGTAGAGGGCGAATAGAGGAGGAAGGATAATTGAAGGAGGTTCAATAGATGCTGATCCAGATCCCCCAGAGGGCCGGGGGGTTGGGGGGGGGGGGGTAAGCTTCATGCTGGACAGAGAATTAGACGGAGGATTTGCTGCAGGCCTCAGCTCCACTAACCCAGTCTTCACTCATCATACTCTTGAGACAGGCAGGCTCACTTTCTAACACCACTTTAATACTCATTATTAGTCGAGAGTACTACCAAGCAGAGGGACTTAAGGTTCTAACAGTTCAGTAAGGAACAAAAAAGTCATGGTATTAATATTTCATTTTGTGTTAGAAATCTATCCGTGCAAACTTCATGCCGTAAAGAATAACGGTTTAAGGTGTCGGACAACCCCGATCACTTTCATTCATAATCAATATGCATTATATTAAGCTTTTCATAAAATATCTTACATAAGAGCTGATTTTTGTTATAACACTTATAATAAATCTGATAAAAACTGTGGCTTCACCCAAGTAGTAACCAACCCCTTTCCACTCTCAAATAATAATTATATTCACATTAAAATGGGAAAACTATATGCAGCATATTTTATTCAGCATAAGGAGGGAAGAAACAAACAAGGAAATATATATAACATGAGTGGACGATAACACCATTTTCAGTTTCATATTTTGTTCCTCTACTGTCCCATGTTTACATGCTTTAATGTTCAAAATGGTGGGAGAGAAACTCCCTCTGGAGGGGCATTTGGGAGTTTAGCCTTTGCAGACCATTTACATAACACACTACAGGAAAGTAAAAACCCCAAAACAGCATACTTGAGCCGCTTTAATATACTGTATGCATTCCTTAATTTGTACAGCTACTGACCGAGCCCCTCGAGGACCATTACCCCTAGTTTCCACTGGGTCCGTCTGCGGCGCGTTATGGGCGCGTTGCCGCTGCGCCGCGGCGTCCGCAAGGATCGCGGCCACTCTAGTGCTATTCCACCAGACGCGCCGTGTTACGGCTCCGAAGCGTCCCCGAAGCGTCCCAGGAGCGTCTCGCCGCTGGGCTCCGCTCGAAAAAGGATTGAAGTCTATTTTTCGCTGCGACGCAGCCGTAAGGTAGTCGGGCAGGAAGTGGAACGGTGACAGCATCCGGCCCACCCCCCAAAACCGGTTCCTTCTCCTCCCCCCATCCCTCCTCAGTCTTTCCAGCAGGAGAATAAAGGCCAGCGTTCTCCTCCGGTTTACAGGCACTGTGTGTAAATTATATAGAATAATTATGATGATGAATGCATTTTTTTTACCACTAAAATACAGCAACCCATCTTTGATTCATGTTGTTTTTAACTGGACTATTACAATTATTATTAATTATGTCTGTAGTCTACAACACAACAAAATAGGAAATAACAACAATAAACACGATTTAAACAGACACAAAAATAAACCATTTAAACTACGTAGCCTACTTACTTTCTTGTAGAAGTACAAATGTCCAGGAAATATGCCCAAATCAACAAGAACTGCGAGCCGGCATGCACGACGCTCCGCTTCCATAATGCTTCTGAAACGCTCGTGAAACGCGCCCGGTAGGGTACGACGCTGGAGGAGGCCGGACCAAAACCGCGGCGCAGCCGTAACGCGCCGCAGCCGTAACGCGCCGCAGATGGACCCGGTGGAAACTAGGGGTCAGTCTTCCAAGGTAATTTAGCCATGGCTCATTGTGAATATGATCGAGACACAGATTATTTTTGTGACAATGTTTGAGGAATACTCTGGGTTTACAGATACAATAATGTAGAACATATGTAATGAAAAAAACAAACAATTTGGTATTCAGAATGTTATGCCAAACTCCCTGGAGTGTTTGGTTGCCTGGCTGCAAGCACTTTGCAACAACTGTTAATTATATTTCTCACACTACACTTTTTGGACAGATTAAAGAAGGCAAGGCAAGGCAAGTTTATTTATATAGCACTTTTCAACACAAGGCCATTTAAAGTGCTTTACAAAAAACGAAAGACATTAAGAAATATGGCATTTAAAATCATTAAAAAGAAAAGCAAATAAAATAACATTAAAAGAAAAAATACATGGATAAAAGTTACAGCTCAGTCTAAGATGTGAATAGTTCAATTAAAAGCAGCGACAAAAAGAAAAGTCTTCAGTCTTGATTTAAAAGTAGTCAGAGTTGCAGCGGACCTGCAGGTTTCTGGGAGTTTGTTCCAGATGGAGCATAATAACTGAACGCTGCTTCTCCATGTTTAGTTCTGACTCTGGGGACAGAAAGCTGACCAGTCCCTGAAGACCTGAGAGATCTGGATGGTTCATCATTTAGCAGGAGGTCACAAATGTATTTTGGGCCTAAACCATTCAAAGCTTTATAAACCAGCAGCAGTATTTTGAAATCTATTCTTTGACACACAGGAAGCCAGTGTAAAGACTTCAGAACAGGAGTGATGTGATCCACTTTTTTAGTGTTAGTGAGGACTCGAGCAGCGGCGTTCTGAATCAGCTGCAGCTTCCGAATAGACTTTTTAGTGAGACCTGTGAAGACACCATTGCAGTAGTCGAGTCTACTGAAGATAAAAGCATGGACAAGTTTTTCCAAATCTTGCTGTGACATTAGTCTTTTAATCCTAGATATGTTCTTTAGGTGATAGTAGGCTGATTTAGTAACTGTTTTAATGTGACTGTTGAAACTCAGGTCAGAGTCCATGACTACACCTAGATTTCTGGCTTTATGCCTTGGCTCCAAAAACCATTACCTCAGTTTTATCTTTGTTTAATTGGAGAAAGTTCTGACACATCCAGTCATTGATTTGTTCAATGCACTTACTCAGTGTTTGAATTGGAGCATAGTCTCCTGGTGAAATTGTTACGTACATTTGTGTGTCATCCGCATAGCTATGGTAACTTATTTTGTTGTTTTTCATTATCTGAGCCAGTGGTAGCATGTAGATGTTAAAGAGAAGAGGCCCCAAGATGGAGCCTTGAGGTACCCCACATGTCATATTTGTCAACTCAGATGTGTATTTACCTATAGAAACAAAGTGTTTTCTGTCCTTTAAGTAGGATTCAAACCAATTTAGAACTGTTTCCGAAAGTCCCACCCAGTTTTCCAGTCGGTCTAGTAATATGCTGTGGTCAACAGTGTCAAACGCAGCACTGAGATCTAATAATACTAACACTGAAGTTCCGCCACTGTCTGTGTTTAAGTGGATGTCATTAAAGACCTTTACAAGAGCAGTCTCAGTGCTGTGGTTTGGACGAAAGCCTGACTGGAACACATCGAAACAGTTATTTAAATGCAAGAAGTTACTCAACTGTTGAAAAACAACTTTTTCAATGATTTTACCTAGAAATGGGAGGTTTGATATGGGCCTATAATTGAAGCATCTAGATTATTCTTTTTTAAGAGCGGTTTAATGACTGCAGTTTTCAGGGCCTGTGGAAAAATACTTGAGTGAAGAGATTTGTTTACTATATGAAGTAGATCTGAGGCCATGCAAGGCCAAACATCTTTGAACAATCCTGTTGGAATAATATCAAGGCAGCAGGAGGAGGATTTCAGAAGTTGAATAATGTCCTCTAGGTTTTTATCATTAATCTGATGGAATTGTGTCATGGTGTTTGAATTGATGTTAAGTGGACACAGAGACAACACATTTGCTGTTCCTGATGCAGAGGCACTGACTGCTTGTCTGATTTTCTGAATGTTGTCAGTGAAGAAGGCAAAATCATTGCACGCCCTGGTGGATAGAAATTCAGAGGCTACTGACACTGGGGGGTTAGTTAGTCTGTCGACGGTAGCAAACAAGGCACGTGCGTTGTTTTTGTTTTTGGTAATGATGTCAGAGAAGAACGATTGTCGTGCGTTTTTCAATTCCAAATTATAAAGGCCAAGTCTCTCTTTATAGATTTCAAAGTGAACCTGGAGATTTGTTTTTCGCCACCTGCGTTCAGCTTTTCGACACTCTCTTTTTTCTGCTCTCACGGTCATGGCCTTTCTCCATGGAGATATTTTCTTGCCAGACACTTCCGTTACCTTAGTTGGAGCAATGGCATCTATACAATTTTTAATTTTTGAATTAAAACGATCTACTAGCACATTTACTGAGATATTATCAGGGGCAAGTGTGGAAGAAAAAATCTGAGTAAACATTTCCCTAGTATTTTCAGTTAAATATCGCTTTGTGGTTACCTCTTTCTCAACATTTTTGTGAACAGAAATAGAGCTCTCAAATAAAACACAGGAATGGTCAGAGAGTGCAACATCAGTCACCACAACCTTAGAGATATTCAGACCCTTTGAGATAATTAAGTCCAGAGTGTGCCCCTTATTGTGCGTGGGCTCCGTCACATGCTGAGTCAGTCCATAGTTATCAAGAACACAAAACAGTTCTTTTGCCCCTCTGTCCTGGGGGTTGTCAACATGGATGTTAAAATCACCAACAATGACTAAACGGTCAAAGTCAATACACACTATAGACAGCAGTTCAGTAAAGTCATCATAAAAGCTTGCACAGTCTTTGGGTGGTCTATAGATATTTAGGAACAGAGCTCGAGAGGAGCATTTCAGCTGAAGGGCCACATATTCAAAATAATCAAAGTTCCCATAAGATGGCTTCCTGCATTGAAGGGAATCATTGAACAGAATAGCAACTCCACCTCCTCTCTTATGCATTCTTTCCTGACTCATAAAACTAAAGTTGGGAGGGATTGATTCGATAAGAACAGCTGCACTGTTATTTTGTTCAATCCAAGTTTCTGTTAAAAACATAAAATTGAGATTGTGCTCAGTGATAAAATCATTGATTAAAAATGTTTTTCCTGCCAAAGACCTGACATTTAATAAAGCTAGTTTAGGTTTGTTGAACACACTATCAGTCAGATGTTTAGTGACAAGCTGTGGCTGACATGGAATCACTGCTAAATTAGATAAACTCACACAAACGTTTGAGCGCTTCCTGTATCTAAGATGATTCACCGCTCTTAATCTATTACCTATC
The DNA here is from genome assembly GCA_902827135.1 of Harpagifer antarcticus. Lineage (NCBI taxonomy): Eukaryota > Metazoa > Chordata > Actinopteri > Perciformes > Harpagiferidae > Harpagifer > Harpagifer antarcticus. The sequence goes on from CADEHL010001333.1 coordinate 746,327, forward strand.
AACACAGATATCGGCAAAGCTACAGGCAGGCAGGGCCCCGGCATGTCCTGGAAAGAGTTGAGAGTGCCATACGCCCTTGAGCCTGGACCCAGCAGATATCAGTTTGCAGCGTTTTGTACACACACATCCCTATCAGGCTTTGAAGGGGAGGGAGGACCCACCACCCTGCTCCTCTCATCATAGGACGGCAGCGTGAGGGCTACACTGTAAGCCGGGGGAGATGGTGCGCATCTCTGCTTCGGTGATTTTGGTGGGCGTCGTTGAGGGGCGGGTGTAAAGGACATGCTGCCAACCCTGCGTCTCGCCTTCATGTGGTCATCGAACTCCAGGGGGGTGGTCGAGGGTGAAAGGGTGAGCGGAGAGTAGAGAGAGCTGGGGGATGAATGAAGAGTATCCTCAAAGGCGTTGACAGGGGGGGTCAGAACATTCCTCAGGCGGGTGCAGTGATAATTCTTCAGGGTTTTCTGCGCGACGTGTTGTGTCTTTCTCCTGTTTTGATTCCTCTTGCCGCTTGTCCTTGGCAGAGGGAACAGATTGAGGACGCAGGCAGTTGAATATGTTAGAGATAAACAATTTCACTCCTGACTTGTTCAGGCAAACTCCATCTGCCTTAAAAAGAGGTCTGCGGTCCCAGAAAAAGTTAAAGTTGTCAATAAAATTGACAGAATGGTCAGTACAGACAGTTGAAAGCCAGGTGTTCAGTGCGAGAGAAGAGAGATATAACATGTTAGGTAATGACGTTAGGAGGTGCTAATAGGTAGATATTATCACTCAGCTACAAACAGTGCTAGCTGTTCCTCCCATTTATAGTCTGTACAGAGCTAGCCAGAGTTAACCTAAAATACTATGATTGTATTTCCCCATTGACAAATTCATTTTCTAAGTATGTTAATGGAAGGTTAAGCATTTTAGAAAGTCTGAATTGTACCAGACAGAATCTCAACACTGGATAAATCATGTGAGTTAAACAACAATGTATCTAGAAGAATTTGTGATCCAATCCAATCCAACTTTATTTATAAAGCACTTTAAAACCTCCAGACCACAGTGCTGTACAGAGAGATACATACAATATAAAATCACACAGCTCAGCTCACCAAACATAAAAATAAGTATAACATCAAATAAAAGATACGAACATAAAGCATGAACCAGAATAAACATAACAATTACTAAAAGGGGATTAGGGGCTCCGTACCTTTTACATTGTGCCTTGATGCAGAACGTTCAAACATGTGGTAAACGTTGTGAAAGGGTCAACGGCAACAAGGCAACAAATGTACTTGTTTAGGATTAGAAAAAGCTACTTCTGTAATATCCTGTGACTTAGTAACTAACGAAGCATCACGTGTCAAGTGACTAAAAGTTGTTGGTAAAAATGAAAAGGCAACAGTTGGTTTCACTGAGGGAAAGTCAGACTAAACTAGTCAGTTGTTCAATTCTCGGGGTTCCCAACAAAACCCCGGACAGGCTCCAGTATGTCCAAAACTGTGCTGCTAGGGTCCTCACACACACAAAGCCGTGGCAGCACATCACTCCCACCCTCATCCACCTACACTGGTTGCCGGTCAAGTCCCGCATCACCTACAAAATCCTCCTCCTTACCTACAAGTCCCTCCATGCCCTTGCCCCCCAGTACCTATCGGACATCCTTCACCCACATGCCCCACCCCGGAACCTGCGGTCCTCAGACTCCGGCCTGCTTACCACCCCCCGCACCAAACTGCGAACCTTTGGGGACAGAGCCTTCAGCGTGGCAGCCCCCACCCTCTGGAACGCTCTCCCTGCGGAGATTCGCAACATCCCCACACTCGATGCCTTCAAAGGGGCCCTCAAGACCCATCTGTTTGCCAAGGCTTTCGGCCCCTAAATCGATCTGTTGTTTTGTTTGTCTGCCTTTTGTTTTGTTATGTTGTTTTTTGCCTATTACTTGTAAAGCGACCTTGGGTCCCTTGAAAGGCGCTATATAAATTCAAGTTATTATTATTATTATTATTATTATTATTAATTCCAAGTCCCTGCAGTCAACAAGTCACAGGGTCCTTGGGCATGACTTTACCCTAAATCGCTCCTACTGGCAGGTCTATGTTATTGAAGTAAGTTGCTTTGGATAACAGTGCCAGCCAAATGATATGTAATGTAATGAATATCCTGTGTTTGTTTGACCAATCCACCACCTAGTGATGTTACGTATTGTGCCGAGGCTTCGGAGCGTGTGTCGAGTGATCCCCGAAGCTTTTTGTGAAGCATGTATCGAGGCTTGTATCGTTTTGGGCCAGTGACGTCATCGATGACAAACGAAGCCTCGCTGCCTGTCGATACCACGTGACTGCTTCACGAAGCGATTCAGATCGGTTGAACCGTTGAACCACAACGCTCGTAATACCCATGGATGTATAATAAGAACCATATTACCCCTCCTGTACCCGGGCCCGGTGACACGATGGAATCAAGAGAGCTCAGACCCTCACTTATAGAGGTCGGAACATGTCATAAGTATAAATAGATACAAGCATAAATAAATGAAGGAATAAAAACATCAATAAATACAGGAATACATATCTTGCAGTGTTTTCAGGGAGCTTTAGTGTGTGTGCTGCGGCTCAGCTGGAAAGCAGTTGACTCATGACCGCAGGCTCCCTGGTTCAATGACTGCACAATACATATTTTTTGTTGTTTATAAAAGTTACAGTTAAATGAGATAATGTAGTTAATACATGTATTCTTTGATATGGTTTAGCCTTTCTCCGGCTATAACGTGGTTAAGTTTATGAATATTATTAAGGAATACAAATCCCTCTTTGCAATGTGTTATTCTAAGGCTTTACTCATTGGGAACTCGGTATGAGAGAGCACACTGTTGAGATGTCCAATCTGCCTGTTTTACACACTTTGACCAACAGGGGGTTTGTGTTCAAATGAAGCCCATGATGAAGCCTGATGAGATGAACCTTTTTGCGAACCAATTGGCTGGAAAGCTTCAAAGCTTCATAAGGCTTCATCTCGCCATCACTACCACCACCCCTCCATCACAAGACTGGGGAATTTAAACAAGAGGTAACTGGGCACAGGTGGAAACAATCAGGGGCGGGGCTGAAGCTGATGAGAGCGGGAGACACACACAAGGGTAGGGAGTCAAGGAACCTGGAATGAAACGTAACAGGTGAGTGTCAAAACAAAACAGGAAGTGGGAGGCAATACAAAAATTGACTAAACATGACGAGACTCAACACTTTTGACGGGACACAACAGGGACATCATATTGATTACATTAATAATTCAACTTTTCTCCATCAATATCTGCTATGGCATACATTCCTCAAAGAACCTATTCATCCATCCCACATCCATATTTTCTATTTGCACCTAAGAAATGCAGTTTATGTTCTTGAGTGTGAATAGGAAATATGTACATATGCCAGTAAATATGGAGGTTTAGTGCTTACACAAGTACAAAGTAAATCACATCTGTTTATTTCCGTGTAATAAGGCTGAAAAACAGTCCTGGCATTCCTTGTAGATTTCACGCAAGGCTTTGTAATTGTGTTCCACTGCGGTTCTGCATCAAGAGATCTTTAAAGAATAATTCAATCATATTAAGACACAGCAGAGTCTTTATAACACACTATTGGCAATTTAAGTTACAATAGATTATCCATGGTTTTATAGTGCGAGGCAGGCTTCTTTCAACAAAAATGGGCCCTTGTTTTTTCTGTCATCGTGGGTAGCAATGAAAATAAACCTCCACAATCAATCAGGTTCATTTAATGGTTCATGCGATCTTTATTGAATCCTGTTATGAGACTGCTCTGTTTTATCAAATGAAATAAAATCATGTTATGCTGAAGAATGCTTCGAAAATGTTTCCAAGATATTTTGATTTGTTGAGTTTTTTATGAGAAGCTAGAGGAGTAATACCATATAAAAAACCAATATTATAAAACATTATTAGAGATTATTCCACTGCAATTCTGATTGGTCAATTGGACATTTTAGAGATTGTTAACTATTGCCAACACACCGCTGCTAAGGATAACAGACCATTGCTTAGGAGGATCAAGGGACTCTGCGCAGTCGTATTAATCCGCAGAAAGAAGTCCAGTAAATTAACTTTAGCTATGGACAACCATGAAATACTTTTTGAATACACATTTTTATATCTGTGGAGGTCACAAAACGTTTGATTCATGATGGTTAAACTGTCCCCAGTAAAGACAAGAAAAAGAGAAGAAGAGAAGTAAATAAGGTTAAGATAAAGAGCGCTGGATGTACCAGCAGAAGAAGTAAACACTAACGGGAACAGCAGAAGAAGACAGACAGGAAGTAAACACTAAAGGGAACAGCAGTAGAAGACAGACAGGAAGTAAACACTATCGGGAACAGCAGAAGAAGACAGACAGGAAGTAAACACTAAAGGGAACAGCAGAAGAAGACACACAGGAAGTAAACACTAAAGGGAACAGCAGAAGAAGACACACAGGAAGTAAACACTAAAGGGAACAGCAGAAGAAGACACACAGGAAGTAAACACTAAAGGGAACAGCAGAAGAAGACAGACAGGAAGTAAACACTAAAGGGAACAGCAGAAGAAGACACACAGGAAGTAAACACTAAAGGGAACAGCAGAAGAAGACAGACAGGAAGGTTTTTCTAATATTTAACTGTGAAAGCTCCATGTCCTTAAGATAGAAAGGCACATCCAGAGAAGAGCAGAGCAAGGTGGAAAAGATATTGTGAAATTACAGAGGCTCAGAGAAAATCGACTTGGACTGTCAATTTGTTGACATTAACCAGGTATTACTAGACAGCATCCCTCATTCCAGCGTTGTTCGGGAGAAAGCCATGGTCCCTGGCTCCGTTCTCTGCCATAATCAATGCAACACTTTGTGTGGGAGATGCGACATTGTCTGCTTGAGGCGCTGAAACCCAGCCTGCGTCTCCTCTCCTGCTATGCTTCACGGGCTCATGCTGCGCTGCTTCTCAGCATCAAAATCCCATCATTCCCTAATCCTCATTCACTCGGCAACTGCTGTTCTTTCCCAAAGAAAAGGCAGAGAATCAGCTGCAGCCATCTTTCCTACCCTCTAACCACGCCGTGATTATTACCAATCAGTTTCAAAGGGTTATGCACTAATGCCATTTATCAAAGTACTGAATTAGATGTACACACGCAGATTTTTTTTATTTTTTTTATTTAACCTTTATTTAACCAGATAAAAGCATTGAGATAGAATCTCATTTTCAATGCTGACCTGGCCAAGAAGGCAGCAACGTTACACATAACACAAACATATAAAATACAGAGAACATAACTAAGAAAACAAAAGACAAAAAAGCAGTCACTACATTGTGCACATTAGGACAGTAAGAAAGGTACTACTTATTACTGCAAGAGCAGCTGGTGGTAAGGACTTCAGACAACTTCAATTTAAAACAGGCTATAGAGACAAGTGCCCTCAGTTTGAGGCGTGATTGAAGGTCATTCCAAGACCAAGGACCATAATAAAAAAGACTCCTTTTCCCAGCCTCAGTCCGCACAGCAGGAACCTGGAACCGTATCCAGGCACTGGATCTGAGGTTGTAAGAGTCACAAACTGGAGCAAATCTGGCACATATGTACAGTGGAAGCTTACCTAAAATGGCTTTATACATTAATAAAAACCAATGCCGCAGATGAGTCATTCAAAGTGGTGCAAAGCAACAGAGGAATATATAACATCCTATTTTCCTGATACTGTTGTTTTAAAGACAAGGTATTTTGTGTGCAGTTGAGTAACAACAGCTGCAAGCTTAAAGGCGTGAAAACTCCACTTACAAGCTTTTCTTATCACACTCTGCTTTACCTTCCCACTATCCTCAGATCTGAATCGGCTCTCCAGAATTTAGCATTACGTTATGGTCCTGTAAGAGCCTTAATCATACCCTGTTCTCTACTCTTGTATCTCTCCCTACCCTTTCTTCTTTGATTCTCCTTTTTCTCCTCTGCTTGTTTTCCCTTGTCTGCTTTAAATAGCTACTCATGTCCTCTATTTTTGTATCGTCGCTATATGTATGGAGAGAGGTGTATGTTTCCTTTGACCTGGTTGGAACAAGGCAGAGTATACAGCCGAGGAGTAGCAAAGCAATTTATTTATCTCTCTGCCTCGCTTGACCCCTTTTTGTGGAAAGCAGTTGGCTCTAAAAACTGTCTTTTTAAAGGCAAATCCGGGGTCTTGTTTTGTGCACGGGTGAATCTGACATTTCCTGCCCATCAATGCCCTGTCGAGGTGTTAGGTTGAACCCCCGCTGGTTATTCTCCCAATTGCACAGGCTCTGAGCAATATGGTTTGGCAGTGGACTTTGCTAACAAGAACAGCAGCCGGTGCGTGATCCACATTGAACCGGTGCAAATCCAAAATGGGTCCTTAATGGTCCATGTTCATCCAGAGGATTAGAAAATGTCAGGTTTAGGTTTTTGTAAGAGCACATATTTTCTGTCCATATACCAGGCTGCTTGTAACAGAGGTAGCTCATTTTATTTTGTTCATTTACTGTAAGTGTATCATTACATTGAGCTGACATTTTTATTCAAAATAACAAAAGTGGATTCAACCATGAAGAAAACAATCTCAAATCCTGAAAGTACATTAGCTTTCAATAAGCCAAACCATTGCGCTACTGCGTTGGCTTCAAATAAGCTATACCCTTTAAAGCAGTGCTTCTCAAAGTGTGGTCCGCGGAACACTGGTGGTCCGTGACCGCCCCCTAGTGGTCCGTGAGTATATTGGTAACATTTCACATTTGAAATAAATGAATAAATGTAAGTTTTCCGCACTCTCGCGGGAATATCTCCGCAATGAAGCAAGCTTAAGTTTCACTTTCGATTGCATAATATAGCCAAGTGCAACACCTTTGTCACACATATAGCCGCCTGTTTGTACCATTTTCAGGCGATTTGTAATCTGTTCTAGAAAAACGATGTGTTTTGGGATATTTGTGGAGTTAGGTGGTCCGCGAGTGTTTATTTATTGGTTAAGTGGTCCTTGGTACGAAAAAGTTTGAGAAACACTGCTTTAAAGTGCTATTTAAGGGAGTGAGAATTGTAGTTATATATTTTTTCATTTCTAAAGGGCAGTGGAAATAGGTGGGTTTTCAGTCCGTGACGGAAAATCTGTAGGCGTTCGACTGCCCAGGAATCAATGGGGAGGAGCCTAATATGCAAATGTACATTATGTGAAGAAAAGTCTATAATACATATTGTATTAATATTAGCCATCAGCATGTATAGTTTTTAATATCAGCATCACACAAAAACATTGTCAAGTCAATAGATTAGTACAGGAACAATTCTAAAAACCTGGATATTAGTAAGTATTTTACAACATCTGGTTCCCTCTTCTCAAAGGCAGCGTTTTTGAACATTCGTTATATGCCTGATTAAAATTTGTGGTTAACGCAGACTTAAGAGATTTTCGTGTTTTGTTCTCCCCAATTCATCTTGCGTGTCTTTATAAACAATTAGTTCACATACTGTACCTCCACCATCTGACGGAGGTGCCAGTGAATTCTCCTTCTGCTCGCTGCTCAGTATCTAGTGTGGGACACCAGATGGCAAACCTGAAGGTTGTAGCCCCTCCGTTGTACCTGGATGCATTATTCAGAGCCTATTTATCACAGGAAAAGTCTCAGCGTGGCCACATGAAACATCCACTGGCTCCTTTGTTTATGCCTTATTTATGCCTTCAAAACACAGAGCAAGGCTGTAGAATTAGTGACCTATATTTAACCCTGTGTGAATATCCCTGCAACATTCATCTACCTTTGTACATCATATATAGCACAACATTCTTGTGTCTTGCATATACTTGAAATACACCTTATTGTGGTTACGTGTAATTATCTGCCATCATGGTGATACTGAGGTTCATACAGTAGAGTTTGATCCAGTGATGTCTGTGAACTAGCAGATGTAATTACGTTTGCACCATATTGACTTTTTTCTCCTTTGTCAATCCACTTGCTCTCTGCTGGCATTCTGTCGAGCAGGAGAGTGATGATTGTATCAGGGTAAGCCAGGTCCAACCCGGTTTTGATTTGCTTACATGACCACACAAACACGCCTAGCTGCTCGGATGCAGTCAGGGTCAGGATCCGTGTGATCAATAGCTCCATAGCCAGCAGGACCTCCGGTTCCATAGTTGGTGAAGAGAGCCACATCCGGCCCGCCAGACATTCTCATCCAGCCCGCACGACGGGGGTGACTGTGGCGTTGGCAGAGTGGTTAGTGCGTTCGCCCCCCACTAGTTTTTTTTTTGTACAACGTCTCGTGAGTAATGTGCAGTACCGGAGTCCAACAGAGAGGCAGCAGCTGCGGGACAGTAGACTGCGTACTGCGAAACCTTCCCTGCCTTGAAGAAGAAGCGTTAGAGTTGGATGATCACATTATAGTTATAGTGGAAACAATCTGCAATACGTACCTTGGGAGGTTACTATATATTGGCTCAACACACTAAAGAAACACCTGCACACTTAACAAATGATTAATTCACCTTCTGTTTAAATTGTGACAAAGCCACAATCCAAGATGGCGCAGTATTATCCATATTATTTGACTTTCTTCTGCTTAAACCTCATCCTCGGAGTTATTTGATCAATATGGAATTCTCCTTTCAAATTCATTGCTCCAGATAACTTACCAGCGGCCTCATTGATAAACGGTGGGTACGCTCAAAAATACCAAACAATGTGATTTGTCTCCACCTTCCCAAAAGAACCAACATCTGACACAGAGTGTTCTGTCGTCATTTCCTGCGATCTTCTTCATACAGTCAGTCAAAATGAATATTAATACTGGGCGTTTATTTGACTATTTATAGGCAAATATGGGCGTTACGTTAAGCCCGCAAAAGCTGCGCTGCATTTCGAGTTGTGATTTATACGCAAGTCCTGCCGGTACGCAGTGTTTTATGAATCGGAAAATGTCTGTGTATATTTATTTGCTTTGTCTTACGTAAGCAACCTTCCCACGTGAATCCTACGCAAGGCTTTATACATTAGGCCCCAGGACTGATTGACGTGGAGTTCAGACTAATAATAATTTTTAAAAAAACATCAGCAGAATAACCTGAGGAAGATTTTTTTTTGTAAGATTGTATCCAACAATTTTATTTAAAGTGGTGACACCAAAATCCAAAATGGCGCTGTGCTACGAGAAAGCAGATAGACCTACTATTAATCTTTGCTCTCTTCTTTAAAGTCAACTTTGAATTTGAACTTGCCACTCTCCGTCTTCAACCTCTCACTATTGATTCCTGATGGTTCTATGAATCAATATTGAAGGTTCCTTCGTATTTGATGCTGTGGTTGACTGACTGATGAACAGCCCGGACTCGATATAACTAATATAGTATAGTAATGCAGTATCCACAACCTAAGAAAATGCAAACTTTTGTAAACATTTTTCACAGAAGTTGTAGATTGCCCCTGTACATCATCTCTGTGCCCTTTGAACAAAACCAATTGTATAAATATTGTTGTTCTTCTGCTGCGCCAACTATGAGTCCTCAATGGCATTAAACAGTGTTTGTTCCAATTACCACCAAGATGAATTGCAGACCATCCAATCAATGGCTCTCAGAGGATTTCCGCTGCTATGATAAAAAGGCAGAGATAAAGGGCTCAAAGTATTTCTCATCCCCAAATGTCATATTGAAAGCCTGATGGATGATGGGAGATTGGTAAACAGGAAGTGATGCCAAAAGGTCACAGTGGTCTTAATTATCTCACAAACAGATGATGAAGGGCTCAACAACGTATTGGGCATGTAAACATAACATTATTTGACCTTCTTTATTGATTATTTTTGCATAGTCATGTATTTGTTTGATGGATTGAATCAAAAGGACATTAGCTACGCCTGTTTCTTGATCTTTCCAAAGCGTTCGATACCGTCGATCATCATATCCTGAAGCAGAGGCTTACCAGTATTGGCATATCCAGCCATGTAGTGGTTTGTGAACTACCTCTCTGAAAGGTCCCAATGTGTTCACTTTGATGGGCTGTCTTCTGAGTGGTTAAACATTACAAATGGTGTTCCCCAAGGTTCTGTGTTAGGTCCATTGTTATTCTCCATCAATATCAACAGTTGAGTTCAAAATGTGGATGGAGCAACTTTACATTTGTATGTGAACGATCCCGTGATGTATTGAGCAGGTCCCTCCATTAAGGAGGCTATTGATAAATTGCAGGCTGTTTTTTTATATTATTTTATTATTATTTATATTATAGCTAATGGAGCTTAAGCTTATTTTAAAAATATTGATAAAACTAAAGTAATGCTTTTTTCAAAAGACAACGGAGACCACTTTGGATATTGTATACACAAGGACAAGTACTTGAAGTGGTTGCCTGTTATAAATACCTTGGTATCTGGCTTGTTAATTGCCTTTCTTTTAAACTTCAGGTCAATAATCTGCTTAGAAAGCTGAGGGTGAAGCTAGGTTTCTTTTCTCTAGGTTTCCTGTTTCTCGCTTGAGGCCAGGAAAAGGCTCTGTGACCTTTTGACCTGTGCTGGACTGGTGATCAATATGAATGCACCTGCCCATTACCTAATCAAGTTAGATGCTGAGATTTGTGACTAACTGTAAAGTATTAACTCATCACTGTACCCTGTATGCAGTGGCGGAGCCAGGATGGCTGGGGTAGGCTACAGCCATACCACGAAATGGCTTAGCCCCACCATTAAAAATGATGTTAAAGTAAGCTAAATAAAGTAAATTGCACAGACAGCCGTTAGTAAGATTAATTTCAGAAGCCACTTGTCTGGAAATACCGAAGACTAAAAACGGTTTGGAAAACTTTTGTCACGTAGTGATCGTCTTCCCAATAGAACATCTTTGATAATGTCTTCTGGCCAATCAGAATCACGATAACGGCGTGGTGTTGTTGCAGGAAGTCCCGACGGAAAATACTTTTACTGTAGCACATCGATACCACATTACGTGTTGATAGAAATCAACACGTAATGAATAAGACCCCACGGTTTGATGATTGATAGGTGTGTGGGCTGTCTTTCATTTTAATAATAATAATAATAATAATTCATTTATTTTATAAAGGCGCCTTTCAAGGCTCTCAAGGTCGCCGTACAGACACTTAAAAAACAAGATACACAATACATAACACCAGCATAATCGACATAAACAAGACAATGCAGTAAATAAATAGATCAGATAACCAAATAAATAAAAAACAGGATGTGTGATGGATAATGATCAGGGTGGATATGCGAGTGTGAACAGATATGTTTTGAGGCGTGATTTGAAAATGGGGAGAGAGTCAGAGTTGCGGATGTCAGGTGGGAGGGAGTTCCAGAGGCGGGGTGCAGAGCGGCTGAAGGCTCTAGACCCCATGGTGGTTAAACGGAAGGGGGGTGCAGTGAGGCTGAGGGAAGCAGAAGATCTGAGTGTGCGGATGGGTGTGTTGATGTGCAGGAGGTCGGAGAGGTACAGAGGAGTGAGGTTATGGATGGCCTTAAAGGCGAGGAGCAGAATCTTAAAAATGATACGGGATTTGACGGGGAGCCAGTGAAGCTGCTGAAGAACAGGAGTGATGTGGTTAATGGAGGGGGTTCTGGTGATGATGCGGGCGGCAGAGTTCTGAACCAGTTGAAGTCTGTGGATGGATTTGAGAGGGAGACCAAAAAGAAGGGAGTTGCAGTAGTCGATGCGGGAAGTGACCAGGGTGTGAACAAGAATGGCGGTGGTCTTAGGGTTAAGGGACGGGCGGAGGCGGTTGATGTTGCGTAGATGGAAATAGGCAGACCGAGTGATATTACTGATGTGAGATTTGAATGAAAGTGTGCCGTCGAGGATGACACCCAGACTCTTAACCTGAGGGGAGGGGGAGACTGAAGAGTTGTCTATAATAATGGAGAAACTGTCAGGTTTGGTTAGGGTGGATTTTGTGCCAATGAGGAGAACCTCGGTTTTACTGTCGTTAAGTTTGAGAAAGTTAGAGGAGAACCAGGATTTGATGTCCTGTAAGCAGTCAGACAGGGAGGATGGAGGGAGGATGGCGGTTGGTTTGGAGGACAAGTAGAGCTGGGTGTCATCCGCGTAGCAATGAAAGTGGATGTTGTGTTTACGGAAGATATTGCCAAGAGGAAGTAAATAGATAATAAAAAGAAGAGGCCCCAGGACAGAGCCCTGGGGAACACCGGTCGTGACTGGAAGTGGCTGTGATTTGAAGGTTTTGAGTTGGATGAACTGAGTGCGGCCAGAGAGATATGATTTAAACCAGAGGAGGGGTGTGTCAGTGATCCCGATGGAGGTCAGTCTGTCAATGAGGATGCTGTGGGAAATGGTGTCAAAAGCTGCACTAAGGTCAAGGATTATGAGGATAGTTAATAGTCCGGAGTCAGCTGCCATGAGGAGGTCGTTAGTGATTTTCACCAGTGCTGTTTCTGTGCTGTGATGGGGGCGGAAACCAGATTGAAATTGTTCGTACAGGTTATTGTCAGACAAGTGGGTATGGATTTGGGATGCAACAGTTTTTTCCAGGATTTCTGAGAGAAATGGTAGGTTAGATATGGGACGGTAGTTATTAAAATTGTAGGGGTCTGCACCAGGTTTCTTCAGTATGGGCGTGATGGCGGCTGATTTGAAAAGTGAGGGAACAAGACCAGAGGTGAGGGAGGAGTGTATGATAACAGTTATAAGGGAGGACAATGAAGGTAGACAGGCTTTTACCAGGGGGGTAGGAAGAGGGTCTAACTGACAGGTAGATGGCTTGGATTTACTGATGAGGTCAGATATTACAACAGCAGAGGGAAGTGTGAAACTTGAAAGAGAATGAGAGAGATGGTCGGTGAAAACAGGGAGAGATATACTGCAGGTGGTGTTAGGAGTTAGTTGCTGGTGAATGTTTTCTATTTTGTCATTAAAAAATGACATGAGGGAGTTACAGTAGGCAGTTGAATACTGATGAGGTGCAAGGGAGTCCGGTGGTCGTAGAATGTTCTTCACTGTAGAGAACAGGATCCTTGTGTTCCCTTCGCCAGAGCTGATGAGAACTGCGTAGTATGATGATTTGGCTTCAGAGAGAGTGTCCTTGTAGTGGAGAATGTGGTTATTGTACATCTCTTTGTGAACGACAAGTCCGGTTTTTTTGCAGAGGCGTTCCAATCGACGGCCTTTTGTTTTAAGTTGGCGTAGTTCAGGTGTAAACCAAGGAGCAGAATGGGTGAAGGAAACAGACCGGGTTTTTAAAGGAGCCAGGGTATTGAGCAGTTTATGAAGATTATTTTGACACACAGAACAATGGGGGCTATCCACCCTTATCCACAATGTAAAGTAACTCACAGCCTCTTCTCTCTTCTCTCTGTGAGGAGCAGCAGGTTCAGCTTTCAGAACAAAGTAACACAAAACTAAAATGGCATTCATTTTTTTAAATATGTCGTGGAGTAATAGATTTATTTATTTTTCTTCTCAAGAGAGTGCCAGAATGTGTATTTTATGTTAGTATTTCAAAGAATCCCCCCAGACCCACTGCAGGGGTTGGGTTTTTAGCAGGTCAACTCTTTCACCTGTGGGGAAGTTGCAGGATTGGCTCCAGGTCTCGCTTTTTATTTACTACAAGACAAATGTGCCTTTTTATTTCATACAGTTCAATTTGGATTGAGACAGGGAAATAATCTATCGATATAGCGTGGAGGCTACGTAAATACATTGCAAATACTGACTTGAGCCCCACCACTGTATGGGTTAGCCCTACCATAGATTACCCAACACAAATACTCTGGCACCGCCACTGCCTGTATGCCAAGGCAGGTTTGCCTTCACTAACTGTACGGAGGCTCAGTCACTGGAACATGTTCTCCTACGAACAGGGGCGGCCAACCCAGTCTCATGGCATTTCGTGTTCACCAACGCGATTTTTAATCTATTGATTCGTGTTCACCAACACGATTTCCCCTTTTTTTCGTGTTGCACAGCACGATTTTAAAACCAATGTATTTCTACTGGTAATGACGCTCATGGAAGCACGGCATTCGTTTGTGTCGGCTGCCTTTAAAGGCAATGTGAGCGTCCATTCTCATTGGATAACGGAGAATTGTACACCCGGAAGTAAGTGTTCCCCTTACTGTCGATTGATTTTACAGTGATATCTGCTCTACTCATCGACTAAGAAACACCAGATAATCCTTGTTATTTACACGACATTGATTGGTTTAAATTGTGTGCAATGCTTTTGTATTTTTCCGCTTCGATTCGGAGAAACAAATATTTTTTCGGAGTAAAGGATGGCAGAAGACACTACACTACCCAGAATCCCCAGCTATCGTTTGGACTACACCATGTGCTCTGTTTGACAAACCCCGCTCTGATTGGTCAGCAGGCGGTGCTTTCACTGAGTTGATCTCTTCTCTATAGACGCCGGAGGCGGCCGGGTAGCGTCAGGTAAAAAAAGTTATTTAGCCTTCCCAAACCTGAGCCTCACGCGCCGCCTACTGTATGCCTACGAAGCCATGTTGGATAAACCATCTTACATCTGCTCTCTGATCTCTCAGCAAATTGAAAGTAGCTATTGCCTGAGATCTCATGATGTGGTTTTTTTTAAATGTGCCAAGTGCTAGGATTGACTTAGTGAAGGAAGCTTTTAGATCCACAGCTCCACTAACTTGGAACAGTCTGCAAAAGCAATGGAAACTGAGCAATTTGGTTCCACTGCATGTTTTTAAAGCTTGGATAGATGCTAGGCAATCTGATGCTGTTAGTACCTGTACATGTGGTTAGCTATGTAAACTGTAATCCCTGTATCTATGTTGTGTGATGTTATGTTTGTATGTCTTCATGTGGAACCTACTTGCAGCAGGTCTCCCTTAAAAAAGAGATCAATGATCTCAATGGGATTCACCTGGTTAAATAAAGGATTGAAATGAAATGAAATTACAAATGCACAAGAGAAAATTCCACATTATCACCAAACATAAAATGGGTGATGCTGATGTTTAGTGACCTGTGTGTGCATTAATTCATCTGAGTGACATGTTCTCTGGCCATATTGTAAAGGGCCCATGTCATGCTTTTCCGGTTATTACCCGTCCCCTTGTGTTATGTAGCTTCTGCATGTAAACGGTCTGCAGAGTCACAAACCCTCAAAGTGCACCCTGTAGCGAGTACAACCCTAACACAGAGAAGACCTGTCTGTGCTGCCCCAGAACGCCTTGTTGGAGATTTCTCTTTTTCCATTGTTTGCTTCCTGGGTTCTGTGACGTGCCCATACCCTAAATGGACCCATTGGTCCAATGGACCAATCTGTGGAGTTCCTCACACACACACACACACACACACACACACACACACACTCTCTCTCAGCAGCAAAACTGTGGGGTGCTAGTGGAGCCTGTCAGATGGGGGTGCTGCAGCCCCCTCAGCATCCCCCTCTTCCCGCGTCCAATCGCGATGTCTCGCTGTCTCGCAGACCCCACGCAGCAAGCAGAATAAACCCAGCTCACACTGTCCGCCCCTCGCAGCAGCGAGCCACGCAACGTCCAACACGGCACCCAGACCCCACGCAGCGTTCTCATCTGTTTGTCCTTACTGGTGTCATTTTCTGGTTGCTAACGCCATTGTAACACATAATCACTGATGTTCCTCTGTAACGGTGGTAGACCATAGTGGTAGACTCATCAGAACAGAGTGGGCAAGCTGACCAATCAGAGCACAGTGGGCTCACAGGGAGAGGGGGGGGGGGCAGGAGCTCCAACAAGCCGTTTAGGACATAGTGAATACACACACTATACAGAGATGCTGTATGATAAACCAATGTGAGTTTGGACACTTGCACAGTATAAATATATTCTAATATACCTCCACAATGTGTGTATGATCAGTAGAAATGGCCATGACATGGGACCTTTAAATAGCCTGTTTATTCGTTATGTACAAGGATTACTGTTTATCATCCCCCTGTTAATTACACTGTATCAGCCAATTAACCAAACAACCGTGTAGCTATGAAACGAAGAACCCACATCCCTCTAACAGTTACTAATTTGTTCATCAATTTAAATGGATTTTCCTTTTTGCGTCATATTTTGTTTCCTTGTTAGCGCTTAATGGTTTATTATGGCCAGCCAATAAAGCATGGAAATTAACTTCCGTGCAAGATAATTTAATTCACTGTATTTGGGTTTTCTCGTGCCAGTGATTAATAACAGGGTCCAGGCTAAATCCATCTTACTTAGAAAGAGTTGATTATTTCATTAAGGAATTTCCCGGAGAAGAAGACCTTGGTGAAATGTATTGTTTACCACCAACCCACTCCACAAACACTCCGCCCCTCAACCCTCCTGTTGCCCTTCATTTCTCTCCTCCACCATCACTCTCCTCTTTCTCTTCCTCCCCTCCAGGGATCCAGCACATGTATAAATTACACTTTTGTCACTATTAATTAAGATCATGGAGAATTAATGACACCAATTTGAAAGAAAGTTTTAACGAGTATTACCATGATATTCCAGACCCTATAGCTCACACCTGTATTTTGCAAGAAACAGTATGATTTGCTGAAACTGAAAAAGAAAGAAACACAATCAGGGAGGAAGTAAGAAACATGCATTCACAAGCCCAAACATTGTAAATGTATCAAGAGTCAAGATCCAGGCATGAGAGACTGTGCAGATAAAATAAAGTTGCCCAATATAAACTCTTTGGTGATCAACAGAAAGTATATTAAGAGTCCATGCTTTCTTTTAGTGTGTTATAATGTTGTGTGTACATGTACAAGGTCTGTAAAGGCTAGAATCCCAAAGATTCCTCTCGAGGGAATTTCTCTCTGAATTGATTTACACTTGTAGTGCATTTATTTGATGCATTTAGCTAGGGTCAGTGGATTAGGGTTAGAAGGTAGAATGTCCGTCAGACAAGAGTCTCTATTTGGTTGATTACAGTCATAGTCTGTAATGTGTGTATTTCAAAGGCTGTTCAGAGTAAAGAAAAGTGGTTGTCATCTAGACTGTGGCAGTCCGCCATATTCCAATTTGTCCTGGGGCAGCTTCCTAATGAACCACAACACATATTTATAAATGTCTCAGTGGGTGGGCTGGCTGACCCTCACTGAGCTCATTCCTACTTGTTATTGATCTGGGACAGCTCTGGTGGAGGCTTTAAAATGAATAATTGGAAGTTGTCTCGCAACTCAAAAGTTCCATAGTGTGGCAACTGACTTTGCCTTTAGGAGATGGTGCACTGACAATAGCATGGTGATACAACACTCCGTTATTTAGAGAGAAAACCCATTTCATGAGTCAATCAAAGAGACAAATCACTCTCAGATTCAAAGAAGCACATAGATTCAGTCAGCCTCCCAGTCAGTCAGCTAAAAGGATCTAAAGTCAGTGAGGCGGATGCATACAAAGTCAGTCATTGGGTCAAGTCAGTGAGACAGATGGAGATGAAAAGATCAAAGTCTGGGAACTAGAGGGACCAGCAGCCCAGATGGCCATGGAGACAGATCCCAGCCCAAGTTAACAGTGTCCCAGCCAACACATTACCAGACAGTGTCTCAGCAGCAGCCAACTGCCCCGGAGCTCAGCAGGCGCACTGCGGCTGCCAGCTCTTTTTCAGGCTGGGAAATGGGTCACACCGACAGGATCACGGTCAGAGTTTGATGCTGCAAAGCCACAGGACACAAAGCCTTAATTATCCAAGAAATGTAAAACGTATGTAACATTTCACCTTTCGATAAAAAGGAAACATACAATACAATTCATTTTGGTTTTTTCAAATACAAATTTGCAGAGTTTTAGGAATTAACAAAGATTCAAAGTCAATATGTTTACAATGGCTTTACAGTATGTACTTTATACAGTTAAACAACCTCTGTCCATACGCTCTTGTTTTGGATAAGGAAAAAGCAATTTGGCTCTATCTTTTTCACATTCATCCAATTCTATTAGAAAGTACACATTTAATGGGGTGTTTTATTTAAAGGGGACCTATCATGCAAAATGCACTTTGTGATGTCTTTGATACATCAATGTGTCCCCGGTGTGTCAGGGAACTCACGCAGCGTCAGAAAATAAAACCCTCTCTCTTTTCCTCCGTACCCAAATCTCTAAAAACGGGGAGCAACGGAGCTGATCCAGATTTGCGTCCGATATGACGTAATATCTGAAATGTGGACCCACGGCCCAATCAGAAAGTTGCTATCAGAAACAATGCCCGACTGTTTTGGACGTAATATGGTCGGTGTTTACATTAGCATCGCTAACCTGTACTGGAGAGCATGTGTGTGAAGAAGCAGGAAGTCAAAAGGAACTCACCTTGTGGTATAACCGGCAAGAGAGAAAGCCTTTGAGCTCCATACTGTTTCAGAGATAATCCTTGATAATCTATGATATGGCGTTTCATCACGGCAGTATTTAGTTTAGACAGTAGCTGCCGGGTCCCGCATGAGCTCAGACCCCTCCTCTTTAAAGCTTTATACCCAAAATCAGCACTTTTGCATGTTTTTTTTATATTTGTATATATCCGAGACCTATGCTATTGCCTAAAAATAGCATGATAGGTACTTTAACTATTTAAAAAGCTTTAATTTCAGGATTAATATTAAACTTCCCAAGATTAGTAGCACTTACACTTGCTCAGTTCTGTTTACTCAAACTAGCAAACGCTAGATATTTGTATGACTTTCCTACAGTCACAGACACATATTTCAATACATCTGGAAACTGAAGACTAATTCAGCCAAAGTCTTGAGCTTGCTTGTTGTTCTTGATTATTTGCCTTTCTTGTCATTTAGCTAATTCTCAGTTAGCATTTGAAGCATGTGATAACATGTCGTTGCATTGTTTCTGTTTACTAAAGCTTTGAAATATAAAATATATGTCTGTGGTTTGTAGTCCACTGTCGTGTTTCCAGCTGAACAGACAGGCAAATATGTGATGAAGAACTAGCATCCCACAATAGAGAGTTATTGGTCAAAATGCTGTTTCAGATGATTTTGTTAGCATCGGATTCAGTGGGCAGCCATATGGTTTAAATGTTGATTCATACAATTTCATTTTTACCGGTTTCAGTGGACAGTTTAGAGTTATGTGGTAGAGATGCAGTATCACAGCATTTCATTAGTATTGGATTCAGTGGACAGTTTTGTCTGCCACTTCAGAGGCCTTTTGCACTCTGCCAGGAAAGCAGTCTGGGGGAAATGCTGATCTACGGCCTGTTTTCAAAGAATGCTTGCTGAGGAATTCAGAGGAGTATAGCCCCTCTGGGTCGTGTAATTGACTGTGGATTCAAAGTCCTTGAACCTCAGAACTTGATACGCATTCAAGCATACCCACTGCTAAAATCTTTCCCTCTTCAACACAATATCCAACTCTGTTCCTTTAATAAACCACAGCTTCATTTATATATTAAAAAAAAACGGGTACTTAAACTTCATATTTTCTAGCATTCTGACTACAGAATGCCCAAAGCCATGCTTAAAGTACCTTAACTTTAATTGAACAAACATTTAAAACGATAATTAGGTGGGGACATCCTACAAAGCAAGGAGGTGTCTGTTAACTTCTCGACTAGCAATTTACAGTTTAAGGCCATTCCACTGAAAACGTCACTTTCTAACTGCCTACAATTGAAAAGAGGGGGAAGATTAAAAGAAAAGTCAACTAGTGCAAATTGTATGTGTCTAACTGTCTTTGAGAAAAAATTAAATCATATCAGGACACGAGTGTGACGCTTTAAAATGTGCTTGCTTGTCTTTAAAACTTAGATAATGGTAACATAACAATTCCCAACAATGAGTTTGTGAACTAATTCTATGAATTCACCTCATAGATTAGATTATACTTTATTAAAGAAATAAATACATTTGTCAAGGGCATGCTCTTTTGCCAACATGACAACATATAGAAAGAATAACAGGCACGATAATGAAAAAAGACTCAAATTGGGAATGGGAGGCATGACAGTTAAAAGATCAATATAAATTGTAGAGGGCATTACAAAATAAAGCCTACTTCTCCTCGGGCCATCTCAATGCTGATATCTTCCCACCCGGCCCTGCAGTCGTTCTCTGAGAATACTCATAGAGATCGTTAGACAAAAATAATTCCTTACAATAACTCCCAGTGTGAAAGATAATAAGGAGAGGACTCTTGAGCAAGGGAAGGACAATATGTGAGGAGGTTTGGCTGAGCCTGATGTTAAGTGTAATAATAATTCATATTCATTGCATTTATTTCTGCACTTTTATAAGTTCTCAAGGAGCTTAACATTTTAGATAGATCAGACATGTACTACATCAAAACTGTGGACAAAAAAGTGTTTTGCCCATAAACTGTATATCTTGCCCAAGGACAAAACAACATGTTAACAACCACTACTAAACAACTGATATGCACTTCGATGTTATGGTTGATCAATGGTATGCTGCAGATGTGCGCCACAGGTGACCAGAAAAACAAAGAAACTCCAAATAAAACCCATTAGGCAGAAGTCCATTTTATCCACCACCGTTATTAGCTTACGGTGCAAGCATCTAGTTGAAAAAATAAATGAATCAGTACATTAAAATAGCATTTGGTGTTTAATTCACAGTGTAATTAACTGGACATTTATTGACATGTACTGGACAACCTGATTGTAGATAATATGGCCACATTGTGGGCTTATTTATAATCTCTAAACCACCTATGTTCATTAATATGTTGGACTTAATTCAAGCTGTGTCAGCAGTCTTTAGAAAATACATTTGGTGAATCTGTCTATAAACAGTAGATAACTAAATACAGTGACAAGACACAGCTTAAGAGGGTCGGTAAAGACACCTTTTCTAGCCCCTCATGCTATAATCCTGTGTATTTTCTCCATTCCTGTTCACGTGTCTTCTCGCAATTATCACTGGCCCCGTGTATCTCTTAATCGATATAACCGGCCTGCTCTCGTCTATCCCACATGCTCCACTGACATCCAACATCTAGTTTCAGGTGGCCTGTGGAACTGCCAGTCAGCTGCTCCTAAGGCTGACTTCATCTCTGGCTACGCTTCCCTGCAGTCTCTGGATTTCCTTGCTCTCACTGAGACCTGGATTACTCCATCCAACACATCCACCCCAGCAGCTCTCTCCACAGCATATTCCTTCTCCCATACGCCCAGACCCACTGGCAGAGGAGGTGGCACTGGTCTCCTGCTCTCTCCCAAATGGAGCTGTTCCCTCTTCAAGCTTCCTAATTTCACTCCTTCCACCTTTGAATTCCATGCTGTCACAGTAACCCATCCTATACAACTAACCATTGTTGTTCTCTACCGTCCACCAGGCGCCTTGGGGGACTTCTTGGAGGAATTAGATCATCTCCTCTCACATATCCCTGAAACTGGCCCTCCCGCTGTACTTCTCGGAGACTTCAACCTCCAGTTAGGGAAGATAGACGAACATCTACATCTACTTCTATCCTCTCTGTAAACCCGCTCCATACATCCGATCACTTCTTCATTTCATTCTCTCTACCCCTTTCCAAACATAACAAACTAATCGCTTCTCATCCTGCACCTGTCCGCCGTAACCTTCGTTCCCTCTCCCCCTCTACCTTTGCGTCATCGGTGCTCTCAGCCCTCCCTTCCTCTGACTCGTTCCAACTCCTGCCTCCAAACTCTGCTGCAGAAACTCTCCTCTCTACTCTCTCATCTTCTCTGGACTCTCTCTGTCCTCTCACATCTCGGCAGGCTCGTCAGTCCCCTCCTGCTCCCTGGCTAAATGACGCACTGCGTGCTAATAGAACCGTCCTTCGGGCAGCAGAGCGGAACTTTACTCACCGCTGGGTCACCAGACCTTTTCCCCTCTCTCTCCAAGTGAGGTTCTTACCCTCATTACCTCTGCCCGCCCTACCACCTGTCCTCTGGACCCTATCCCTTCAAACCTCCTTCAGACTATCGCTCCTGATATTCTACCGTTTCTCACCCATTTCATCAACACTTCTCTAACTTCTGGTCACTTTCCAAATAGTCTTAAGGAGGCAAGAGTAAACCCTCTCCTAAAGAAACCCACTCTCAACCCGTCTGATGCTATAAACTACAGGCCTGTCTCTCTCCTCCCGTTCCTTTCTAAAAACACTTGAACGCGCTGTCTTTAAACAACTCTCCTGTTATCTCCATCAGAACAACCTTCTGGATCCGCACCAGTCTGGTTTCAAGGCAGGTCACTCCACAGAAACTGCCCTCCTTGCTGTCACTGAGGAACTGCACACTGCCAAAGCAGCATCCCTCTCCACTGTCATCATCCTTTTGGACCTGTCAGCTGCATTCGACACGGTGAACCATCAGATCCTCCTTCGCACTCTCCAAGAACTTGGAGTTTCGGGTCTGCACTTTCCCTCCTCATCTCATACCTCAAAGACCGTACCTACAGGGTAACTTGGAAAGGGTCCGAGTCCGACCCTTGTTAATTAACTACAGGGGTCCCTCAGGGCTCTGTTCTTGGTCCCCTCCTCTTCTCCCTGTACACAAACTCGCTCGGATCAGTCATTAGCCCGCATGGTTTTTCATACCACTGCTATGCTGACGACACCCAATTAATTCTGTCCTTTCCCCGCTCAGAGACCCAGGTCGTCGCACGCATCTCTGCTTGTCTAGCTGACATCTCTCAGTGGATGTCTGCTCATCACCTCAAGCTCAAACTTGACAAAAACTGAACTGCTTTTCCTTCCGGGAAAAGATTGTCCCACTCTTGACCTGACGATCAACATCGGCACCTCTGTTGTTTCCCCGACTCAGACTGCAAGGAATCTGGGTGTGACCCTAGATAACAACCTGTCCTTCACTGCAAACATCGCTGCTACAACCCGTTGCTGCAGATACACGCGTTACAACATCAGGAAGATACGTCCCCAGCTGACCCAGAAAGCCACTCAGGTTCTGGTCCAGGCTCTCGTCACCTCACGCCTAGACTACTGCAACTCCCTCCTGGCTGGTCTACCCGCATGTGCCATCCGACCTCTGCAGCTCATCCAGAATGCAGCGGCTCGTCTGGTCTTCAACCTTCCAACATTTTCCCACACCACTCCGCTCCTCCGCTCCCTTCACTGGCTCCCGGTAACTGCTAGAATCCACTTCAAGACACTGGTACTTGCGTACCATGCTGCGAATGGATCTGGCCCTTCCTACATCCAGGACATGGTTAAACTGTACATCCCAGCGCGTGCACTACGCTCTGCATCAGCCAAACGACTCGCTGCACCCTCGCTGCGAGGGGGACCCAAGTTCCCATCAGCAGAAACACGTGGGTTTGCTATCCTGGCTCCAAGATGGTGGAATGAGCTCCCCATTGACATCAGGACAGCAGATAGCTTACACACCTTCCGGCGCAGACTGAAAACTTGTCTCTTTCGAGTCCACTTCGAGCGATAGAATTACTAACAATGAACTGCTAACAGAGCACTTATATACTAATAAAGGACTGGCTTATCTAAAGCCAGTTGAGTATCACTTGAAATGTTTGGCTCTATGAAACCTGATGTACTTTATGATTCTGTTTTCTTCAAGGTTGTGTCTTCCTGGTCGATTGTACATATTGTAAGTCGCTTTGGATAAAAGCGTCAGCCAAATGCAATGTAATGTAATGTAATGTAACATTGGCAGAGAAGAGATCACACACACAGGTGGAAAGAATCACAAAGGCGTGAATACACAAAGAAAGGAAGCAAAACAAGAAAAGAGACAAGGAGAAAATATATTTCAAAATAAAACAGGAAACATGAAACACAAGATCATGACATTAATCCTGTGATATCGGGTCACTAGGGCACAATGGAAACAAGTTATAATGTCACCTTTATGAAGAACATGTTAACATACAGGCTGATATTTCTTGTTTCAATTCAGATGGTAAATAAGGCTGTGTTTGTGCCTCATTTTGCTCCGAATACTTGAGGGTAAGTGTTCATATCTAAATTACTCATTGCCTCACGGTTGGCTGAAATGTTGACATTGAGCCATCTCTATCTTTCCCGCTCTCTATCAGTCTTTCTAGTACTAAATATTTCTAAAAAGCCCTCCATTTATATGTTTTTCTCCTGCTGGGAGCCAACTGTCAAGATCATTTTTAAATGTGGGAATTTACAAAAAACATACTCGTTCCACCAAGTGGTAGAAAGTGAATAAATCAGATTTCTGCAGGGATGGCAAAAGTAAACTCATCCTTTACTCAAGTAGAAGTACCGATACTCATGTTTAAAAATACTCTGGTAAAAGTAGAAGTACTGACTAAAATTCTTTACTCAAGTGAAAGTAAAGAGGCCACCAAACACACATTCAAACTAAAGGAACCAGCCTGTAAAATTTAAAGGAAACTTACAGGTATTTGTGTTAAAAATGTAAGAAGTCAAAGTAAAAAGTATTCAGAAAGTAGTGGAGTAAAGTACTGATACCAGAAAAATATACTTAAGTACAGTAGCAAAGTATTTGTACTCCACTACTTCCCACCTCTGGATTTCTGACCGTCGTAACTAAATCATGCATCTGAAAAATAAATTATAAAATATGCTGTTACACTTAAAGGTGGGGTAGGTAAGTTTGAGAAACCGGCTCGAAATACACTTTTTGTTATATTCCATGGAATGCTCTTAACATCCCGATAGCAATGAATATCTGAAGTGCTTTGACAACAAATCCATAAAAAAATGTCATCTGTGGAAGCCGTGGCGCTGTAAAAAGCACGACCAATCATCTGAGCCTAAAGGCTAAAGTAACTGGATGGCCTACCTGCCTGTCAGCCTTCCATCTGTGCACAAACGTATCTCGTGCCCTCATTGGTCATGTGCGCGTTCGTGTGTGTTGGAGGAGGGGCTCTGTGAGGAAGTGGCAGATTTGTTCCGGCTGTGTATTTTCAAATTCTGGCACACTCGAGCTGGTTTCTCCAAAATGACCCCACCTTTAAAGCAAGATATATTTTTCCTTAAAACAATTATTTTGGTACTTTCAGCATTTTCCCCCAGTGCAATAAGGAATTACTGACTTTTTAGGTGCGATCACTTTTAGTTTCACTTCAGGTAAAATATGTTAGATTACTTTTGACTTTTGAAGATAGTAAACAAATCCACGTAATTAAAAGAGTCATGCCCACTGTTAAATAATGGTTTGCAGAAAGAAAAATAATTTCCACTGTGAACAGCTGTTGAGGACAAAATGTAAAACAGAACTCAAGAGGAGAGTAAGAGGGAACATTTGATTAATTAGACACTGGGGAAATTACTGCCAACCACTGAGAAAGAAACTTCACTTTGAATCAAAGCAAGCTTTTCTTTGATTTGATTCAGATACAACAGACAATGGTCCCGGAGATAATTGATCAATCATCTGGATAATCTGGTGGCTTGTCTGGAAACGGTCCGATTATCTAAGTGCTTATGCTTCCCAAATTGAAAGAAACCATAATTATCTTTAAATATGAGTTTATGCTGTGTGGCAAAAGTAGAAGGAACCACATTAATGACCACGGTGTTAATGACATCCAACCAGTCGTGCCAAGTCTACCCTTACATCTTTGCTTCAACAAATTAGCAATTTTATGGAAATTGTCTGTCTTGAGGATTTTCTGAATGAATACATCATGTACTTGGATTGAGACTGGATGTTCCCCTCTGTCTGCCCCCCCCCCAGGACCCCCCTCTCAGTGGCAGTGATATTTTGTATCCATGCCCTCACAAAGGCATAATCAATTCAAGAGTTTGTCTTGGGTCATTATTACCTGCTGGAGGACCATCTGTTCACTGAGGCTGGCCCAGGACTCTGCCAGACACACACACCGAAACACACACTGAAACACACACACACACACACACACACATCCTCAAGGCTTGCCAGGTAGATTTGGATCGCAGGAAGAAGTGATATGTTGAATAATTTTGCCTCCAGGTTCTGTAAATGGAAGAAAAATCCCCTTGACAATACGAGCCTGTGTACATTTACATTTTCTTTATTATTCGTACACACATTTATGGTTCCATAGTGCCCTGTCTATCTGCATGTGTTTGGCTCTAGTAATGTGACACGTGTGAGCAACAGTGTAATGAGTGGGTGTGCAATGTGTGCATGTGTGTGTCAGGTACAGATGGTGAAGCCATCACCCAGCCAAGTGGTTAAGCTACTGGTTAAGAGTTGCAAAGCTAAATATATTTACAGCTAACAACATCCTGACTGACTCAATAATGCTGCTTTTAAAGAAAAACAAGACAGCATATAGCAGGAAATAGACATGTCAAACATTATAATGCATGTTTGATGAATCTGGTAACCCGACGATACCCAACCCCTATCAATATATACAGCAGATTGTGTTAGATATTTATGACCTTGAGAATTGTTTGTCTACAGTAAAAATAAAAAATACATTTCAGATTTTAAAACAATCAGATCTTGACAACGGACGGTATAACCAACGCTATTATTTAAGTTGTTAAGTAATTGCCCATCATGTTTGATTGGCTTTGGTTCCAGCAGGCTTATTCTCTCACACTGCTCATTACTTAGTTTTCAGTCACAGCAACAAGTTGAATTCAGTGAAAAAGCTATACAAAAAACACAATATAGCACTTGCTAAAAATACTTTTACTTGGTGAACATAGTGCGTCTGTTGCAGCTAATGAGCCATATAGTTCATTCAAGATCTGCTAGAGTTCAACAGCTGAGCCAATAGAAGGTCACCATTCATCAGGTAGCCAAAGACATCTGGAAGAAAGATAATGTGTGAATAAGCAATGCTTTATATTAAAGTACTTATTAAAGGGGCCTTATTATGCTTGTTGGGGTTTTCCCTTTCATCTAGAGCAGTGTTTCTCAAACTTTTTCATACCAAGGACTTAACCAATAAAAAAACACTCGCGGACCACCTAACTCCACAAATATCCAAAAACACATCGTTTTTTACAAATCGCCTGAAAATGGTACAAACAAGTGGCCACATGTGTGATGAAGGTGTTTATCTGGGCTATATCATGCAATCAAAAGTGAAACTTAAGCTCGCTCCATTGCGGAGATATTCCCGTGAGAGTGCGGAAAACTTAAAAATTCAAATGTTACCAATATACTCACGGACCACTAGGGGGCGCTCACGGTTCACCAGTGGTCCGCGGACCACACTTTGAGAAGCACTGATGTAGTGTGATATATAGGCAAATGGTCTTCAAAGGCTAAAATCCAACACTCCCCCTCCCTGCCTTAAACGCCCCCATTGTTTGCTTCTGTAACATGGTGACATCACTATGCAACACTCACGCTTATATTGGCTAGGGCTTCAAAACATTTGATGTGATAGACTAAGGACAAGACTTCTCGACGCGGTTGACCACAAATGAGCCGGCCAGCTAACCAATCAGAGCAGACTGGGCTCTGGTTCCAGACAGAGGGTGAAAAGAGGGCAGTGTGAGAACAATAAATAGGTTTTTGAACATTAAAGCATGGAGACATGTCACGGTAGAAGAAAAAAATACAAATATGAATCTGAAAAGGAGCAGAATATGTTGTTATTCTTCTTCCTTTCAAGTCAATCATTGTTGTTGGTGAACAAAAACACAAAGGCTCTTTTTCTAGTTTCTTAAAAAGGATTTTATAGGAGCTTAAAGAAGTCTCTCTGTCTCAGATTTGAAACTAGAATGGCTTGGTTAGTTTAAGAAACAGCACTTTTTCACACCCCCACAATTTTCACACCAACACCACAGTGCATTGTACACACACACGTACACACACACGTACACACACACGTACACACACACGTGTACACACACACACACACACACACACACACACACACACACAGTGTGACTCAGTGTCATTTTTAAGGGAGGGGCAAGGTGACACTGTTTTTGTATGTGTGTGTGCACGCTGAGACAGAGGCAGGCGATAATGAGTGATGTGCGTTCGTGTTCAGCAGCATGTTCCAGGCTATATTTAGATGTGTTTTTACAGAGGGCTTGAGAGAGGGTGTGACTTTCAGCAAAATATAAGTTTATTATGTATGAGTGAGCAAAATAACCCCATTTGTCTTTGTGATTTCCTTATGACACTTCTTGTGAAAATATGGCCGCTACTCGCAGGATATCTAAGCTCATTATTGAGTTGACTTTATTTTCTTGTAAATGCCCCTCAAGTAGAGCCATTTCTGTCACATTAGCTGCCACAGAATTCAAAGCAAGAGTGATATCATATTGGCTTAATAAGAAATATTGTGCACCTGTCACTTAACCTGACAATTATGACCTTTTAGGGCTGTAATTAAGAAATAGTGACAAATTGTACTCATGGAAACAGAAGTGGGGGAAAATAAATGTTTTAATATAAGCTAATGGGCTCTTAGATCGATAGTTGTTAATTAATGTTTCTTTACACATGATTTGAATGTCATTAGCCATTATGTTTCTATCTTAGATTCCAGTTTTGGCTCCCACAGCTAGGTTGTCCTGCCAGCCAGCTAGCCAAAATTCTGCCAGCAAGTCAATATGTCAGCCTGGGAAATCAGTGAATTTTCTTTTCAAATATGACTTCCTGTCAGGCTCAATCAATCAATCAATGTTTATAGCCCAATATCACAAATGTTACATTTGTCTCAGTGGACTTCACAGTGTGTACAGAATATCAGTATGACAATACGACACCCTCTGTCCTTACTCTGTGCTACTCAACTGGCTACTCAACTGGCTTTAGGTAAGCCAGTCCTTTATTAGTATATAAGTGCCTTGTTAGTAGTTCTATGTTAGTAGTTCTATCGCTCGAAGTGGAGTCGAAAGAGATGAGTTTTCAGTCTGGAAGGTGTGTAAGCTTTCTGCTGTCCTGATGTCAATGGGGAGCTCATTCCACCATCTTGGAGCCAGGATAGCAAACCCACGTGTTTTTTCTGATGGGAACTTGGGTCCCCCTCGCAGCGAGGGTGCAGCGAGTCGTGTTCTTAATGTGACTGCAATAATTATACTACCAATTGTTACCACTGTTCCACAATTGCCTCAGAGCTCAGCGTTGCACTCGAGGCTAGGTTAACACTATTAAAGCATTGTGTCGAAAAACAGGGATGCTAATGAATTGAGACCAATGCATTTGATCAGAGTGTTGGAAGAGGTTCTCGGCCTTGGCCATTGAAGTGTCTGGAACCTCCTTCTCAACACTTTAACTTATTGCGTAACAGTGCAATTCTAGGAGGTGCAAAACAATTTTGTCAAAGATGGAAAACAAAGTCTGAGCAGACCTTGGGATCATACTGTTAATCAAACGTTATGTAAGCATTTGCATAAAGCCTCCTGGTTTCTTTCTGTGAGATGAATAAAGGTATTCTGATTTTTGGTGGACATAGGTGAAGGACGATAAAGCCCCTCCCCCCTATTCTCATGTACACGTTTCCATACATGTGTCCATGGTCACGCTCCCTGCACTACATTGACACTTGACCTTGTTAGTTTTCTTGAGAGGGGAGTTTTTCCTATCGTTACTTTAGTACCCCATTGACTTCAGAGAATGAGAAGAATTGTTTACCTGAACCTTCTCTGACGGTGGCCTTTTCTTGACACTCTAAATTCAACAGTTTGTGAGCCCTTGATTTTAACCTCGTTCATACACAATATGCTCCTAACATTAATAACTACCATAATGATCCCATTCTGAGTCCTTTACTACTACATTGCAGCAAACTGTATCTTTCTACAAGAGCTCTGGCAAGAACATTTTATCAGCAACATTTTTATCAGGAATTATCAGTGGGGGGGGGGGGGGGGGGGGGGGGGGGGGGGGGGGGGGGGGGGGGGGGGGGGGGGGGGGGTGGGGGGGGGGGGGGGGGGGGGAGGGGGTGTGTAATTGGTTTGTTGGGGGTTGGGGTTTGTGGTTTTAGCTCTCCCTCTATTTCGACGCTTGTCAACTATCAGCAGGAGGGCGGGGGAGCCTCTCTGCGGGGAAGCAGTGTGTGGACCTGTCAGCGCAACTTACATGATGTCGAATTTAACAAACACATTTAAATAATTGGTTTAAACAGCATAATAATAAGGACGATTGTCCGTTCTGTGATTCTTCAGAACACACATGTTATGATATTAAGGTCACGCAGAGTGAGATGAGATCGCTGTCCCTTTAAGAGAGAGAGAGGTGTGGCTTGTGCATACGTGTTTGTGGATGGTAGAGCGACAGTGAGGGAGCGTGTGTATGTTTCTGGAAGTGAAACGAGGAAGCAGAAAAACAGAGGTCTGTACTCCTCGACTACGGTCTGGGAGCCGACAGGAGAGTTCAACACACAGATGGCCAGTGCGCCCCTTTGTAGCATATTATTTCAATGAGAGATGAGCAGATCGCCACTGGGCTTTCAACTAAATACACAGCCACGCAGAAACTGCGGCATTTGTACAGCTCCTTATGGGTAGGGTACTGCAATTAGTGAAGTGCTTTCCTCTCCGTGGTGAAACGATCAGCACCACGGAGGAAAGCGGCAGAAAGTCACCTGGAGTTAAAGAGAGCGGGGCTGCGCTGCGTGCATGGCTTCCTTCTGCGGGTAACGGGGAGACGCGCTCTGGCGGCGGCCTCGTACAGGATCCCAAAATACAATTTAAATATTTTTGCACACTTATTCCACTTATTCCTAGCGTGCCACTGGTTACGGTGCCGCGTGCCAATGCTGGCACGCGTGCCAGGGGTTGCCGACCCCTGTATTATAGCATGGAGCTTTTACTTTTCTCTCTTTTTACATCAAAACAAAAAGAGATTATAACGGCCCTGTATTTTCCTATTACTGTTCAGTCCTCATTTTAACTGTCAACTCCCCTTCTTTAAATTGGTTTTCTTGGTTTATGTTCCATCTTGTCTTCAGTAACCTGCATCAGCATTCCCACGTCGATGCAGACCCTTGTGTTGTTTTCAGTCTGGAAGCACCCTCAGTGCCGGTTGAAAGCCACACCTCAGGGCGAACAGCTTCAGTATCACACAAAGACAAGCAGTCACTCCATGAGCTTCTAGTTCGACAATCATTTGTTCATCTGTTGTCTACATTACCAGCCAACCATTCAGAACATTCGGTTGCCAACATTCAGAGCAACAAACAAAGTGGCCCTGTTCACAGCAGGTGAGGCACAGGTGTTACTAATAAAGTTAATTATGTGTTTCCCATGCAAGGTTCATAGAAGGCAATGACAGTGTGACAGTGAGCCAGCATGAACAATATCAGGACCCAGAAACTGGAGCAGCTTAATGGAATCCAGTCAATGTTAATGGTGTTATTCACCCGTATGCCATTCCCACTGAGACATGACAACATGGCCTCCATAAAAAGCCTTCCAGCATGGTCCCAATGATCGGGTGGTGAGGCTGTCACCTGGCGGCTTAATGAGCTGGCAATTTACCGTTTCGCCAGAGGGACATTTTATGTCAAGTTTAGGGTACAAAAGAAAAACACAAAGTCCTAAAAATAGTTATTAATTAGTATCAACCTTACCTGATCCCTTGTTCTTACCTTTTTTTAATTTGTTATTGTAATCGTACACACTTAATTGGTTCATCGTCAAAAATAATTTAAGATCCAAGGCGCCTGCTACAGAGAGGCACTTTGTTCAGAACATGGGCTTATTAAGAAGAACTGGAACAGTGTTACAAAATGGTGCCCAATTATTTTTGTTCTATGAAATGTGCTCACTAGAAGCATGCATTGAAAAAAGAAACCCTCCATGCTGCTGCATTGTTGCCCCTGTGTAGGAATCAAAAGAAGGAAGTAGGAAGGAAGGAAGGCAAGGCAAGTTTATGTATAGAGCACTTTTCAACACAAGGCAATTCAAAGTGCTTTACAACAAATGAAAGACATTAGGAAGGAAGTACATGTATAGGACACAAATAACTGAATATCAACATGTTCTGGAATGTATGAACTTCATATGCAATGACCACTGCTCAATTAGTTTATTTTATTTGTATATATATTAAACAAATACAATAAACAGAGAACATATCAATTGTGCCAGATGAAGCTATTGGCTCATTTCCATCTAAACGTTTTGTAAGAGCAGAGTCAGGGTTTTGGGAAATGGGAAAAGACACGAGGTACGGGTAAAGTAAATGTATTTATTATAACTAAACAAACTAAGGAAACAACCAATAGGAGGTGTGTGAGTGTAATATAAGCAGTGGTTATGTGTGAGCGCGATGTAGTGCCAAGTGTTGCATGTCAGAAACAAAGATGATGCCGAACAAAGGATAAAACAGATAGCTGTACTCAGGAAGGAGTAGTAATGATATATATGTATATGTACAGACTAGAGTCACAATGTCAGGTGTTAAGAGCAATGATGGCTCTTGGGAAACAACTGTCTTTGAGTCTGTTTGTTTTGGATGCACCTGTAGCGCCTGCCGGAGGGCAGCAGGTTGAACAGGTGAAAGCCGGGATGTGAGCTGTCCCTTAACAAAGTGTTTGGCTCTACTGAGGCAGCGGGAGGTGTAGATGTCCATCAGGGAGGGGAGAGGGCAGCCGATGATCCTCTGTGCTGCTTTTTACGACTCTCTGGAGCCTCATCCTGTCGGCCTCAGTGCAGCTGGCGTACCACACTGTGATGCAGTATGTCAATAGGCTCTCGATGGTAGAGCAGTAGAAGGTCACCAGCAGCTTAGTGGCCAAGTTGTTCTTCCTGAGCACCCTCAGGAAGTGCAGATGCTGCTGGGCCTTCTTGATGACAGCTGTGGTGTTGTCCATCCAGGAAAGGTTGTTGAGGACGCCGAGGAACCTCTCCACACACTCGCCCACACACTCGCTGTTAATGTTGAGGGGGGAGCGAGGTCGGTAGTATTCCTCCTGAATTTAAAAAACGGGGGTACAACTGAGCTGATCCGGAACATAATATGGAGTTTAATCACGGCAGCGTTCAGCTGAGTTTCTGCCGTTAGACAGCCTTCTCTTCACAGAGCTCACCTGCTTGCATTCGGCCACTCCAAAGGGGCATGGCCAGCAGCCAGCTCGGTTACATTTAACCTGTTTTCTTTTACGAAACTGTGTCTCAGGGCTTCTTAACATTTAACAACCTATTAATGTGTCATACCCACTTAACGGGAAGAAACTCAGCTAACTGACGATATGAACAATTTTTGCAAAATTGCGGCAGCTCAAGCAAACCCAGACATCACACGACGTATAGCTTTACGGAGCAAAAACTGCAAATAGTCTTGCCTTTGCTGTTTTTCTGATCAAAAGTTGTGTTCAATGGCATTAAAACGATACAAATGCTGCTGAAGGTTAATCCATAGGTTAATCCAATGTGTCACTTTGAAATGATTACTGATAATCCATAGGCAATAAGCCTAGTTTTCAGTTTTCATAACATAGCTTTCGGTTTGGGCAAACTGCATGCGCATCACCCTAATTATAAGTTACTTACGTAACCCCAGTTCTCAGAGTAACATGAAGTGAGATGTCTCACTATGGGATGCGCCTCAACGCGTATGCAAACAGAAGCATCAATCTCATTACACCAATCCTGATTGGCTGGTGATCTTGACGTCAACGTCAGGGAATCCACCCACCCTTTAAGTAGCTTGCGCTACGTCGCAGCGTCATTCAAAATAAGCACCTCTTCTCGCTTCGCCTTAGCAAGAAGGGCCGTCTGGTGAGACATCTCACTTCATGTTACTCTGAGAACTGGGGTTACGTAAGTAACCTATAGTTCTCATTCATAACACTCCGTTCCATGTCTCACTATGGGATATTGAAACTCCCGTATTGCTAGAAATGCTTATCTCGAAAACAACCAGAACTTAACAGGTAGAACTCTGTCTCAACACGGGGCCCAGCACTGCGCGGGCCACACTTGGAGCAGAGACATCTAGCCTGTAAAAGCGGACAAAAGTGAGCGGTGAGGACCAGCTCGCTGCTGCACAAATGTCTTGGATGGAAACACCCTTGAACAAAACCCAGGATGTAGCCAGTCCACGAGTAGAATGAGCACACGCAGGCCGTTGGTGCCTGCAAACCCTGACTCGTATACCAGAGCAATTGCTTCCACAATCCAGTGGGAGAGCGGTTGTCTGGTAACGGGCTTGCCCTCCTGAGCGTTAGTCCAGGATACAAAGAGTTGGTCATTGCATTGAAACTCTTTTGACCTGTCCATAGGTGAGTAAAGCACGAACTGGGCACAGCAAATTCGGCCGCTGTTCCTCAGAGGAACACAGCGGCGGAGGAAATGCCTCAATGTCAATGGGGGTACATGAGCCAACCACCTTAGGTACAAAGGCAGGGTTGGGCTTCAGCAACACTCTTGTTTGCCCCGGGGGAAACTGAGTGCATGAAGGATGTACAGAGAGCGCATGAATGTCACTGACTCGCTTGGCAGATGCCAGAGCCAGTAACAACACTGTCTCTGGAAAGAGTGGTCGCCGGCAAACTCCATCTGTACATGTCCAACCATGAGCTCTATGAGCCCTTCCAATCCGGCTTCAGACAGCAACACAGCACTGAGACCGCCCTCATCAAGATCACCAACGATCTCCTCATTGCTGCTGACTCTGGCAGCCTCAGCATCCTCATCCTCCTGGACCTCTCTGCAGCATTTGACACCATCTCTCACAACATCCAGCTGACCCAGAAAGCCACCCAGGTTCTGGTCCAGGCTCTCGTCACCTCACGCCTAGACTATTGCAAACTCCCCGCTGGCTGGTCTACCTGCATGTGCCATCCGACCTCTGCAGCTCATCCAGAATGCAGCGGCTCGTCTGGTCTTCAACCTTCCTACATGTTCCCACACCACTCCGCTCCTCCGCTCCCTTCACTGGCTCCCCGGTAAACTGCTAGAATCCACTTCAAGACACTAGTACTTGCGTACCATGCTGCGAATGCTGGCCCTTCCTACATCCAGGACATGGTTAAACTGTACACCCCCAGCGCGTGGCACTCCGCTCTGCATCAGCCAAACGACTCGCTGCAACCCTCGCTGCGAGGGGGACCCAAGTTCCCATCAGCAGAAACACGTGGGTTTGCTATCCTGGCTCCAAGATGGTGGAATGAGCTCCCCATTGACATCAGGACAGCAGAAAGCTTACACACCTTCCAGACTGAAAACTCATCTCTTTCGACTCCACTTCGAGCGATAGAATTACTACAAAGCACTTATATACTAACAAAGGACTGGCTTATCTATAGCCAGCTGAGTAGCACTTGAAATGTTTGGCTCTATGATACCTGATATACTTATATGATTCTGTTTTCTTCAGGGCTGTGTCTTCCTGGTCGTATGTACTTACAGGGTAAATGCAATGTAACAGGGGGGGTGACAGCGAATTGGAGCCTGTAGCCCCGTGTTATTGTCTTGAAAACCCAAGCAGAATCTGTGAGCATCCTCCACTTTTCGCTTCTCAGAGCGAGTGGAGATGTCACATCTCTGTCGTCTGCCCTCTGTGTCTTTATTTGTTGTGTTATGGGGCCCTCTAGTGTCTGAACACGGTGGTACCCCAGGTTGACAACCTTGGTCGACACTGCGCATGCGCGTGGCGGTGATGCCTTCACAGTGCCGTCCATTGTCCGCCTTCTGAGAGAGGTAGCAGCCACTCTTAGAAGGGGGGCAGACGTCAGACTTTTTATTGTTTTTATTGTTTTTCTTTTCATTTTTATCGACTGCGCCCTTGGCTTTAAGCCTGGAAACGACAGTGGAAAATGATTTATTAAAAGACAATAGTGATGACATGTGTTTGTGTGAACTTAAACGAGTAGCGGAGCTTGCTGTCGTTGATGTTAAGTCCATTTCCCTCATGGCGCGAACTTGAGGATGACGTTCTGACATCACTCGAGGCGGCGGGAAGATGGGGGCATGGTTTGCACCCCGGAAACACATGAGCGGAGGCTGTCAGGCCACCCTCTTCTTCTTCCTCGTCTGGTGGCTGTGGAAAGTCTGGGACGGCTGTGCCTGAGCGGCTGCTGCCGGAACCGGAGACTTTCTTGGCCAGCTCGTCCTTGCCTCGTGTCTGAGCTGGAGACCCGGGGCGGGCTGTGGCCTCTGTTGTTTCGGGATCTTGAAACGGGCAGGACGTGAGGCAGCCTGAGCGAATGACTGCCGCGGGGGCCGTTGAAGGCGGCGGCTGGACCCTTCGGGGAAGACAAAGCTGGAGAGTCTCATCCTCCTTTTTGGATTCACACCGCTGCTGCATCGGAGCTAGAGCGGGGCCAAAATTGCCCTCGGGAACAATAGGCAATGTCCAAGACGTCCTCTTTTTACCAGTCTGGAAGGTTCGTCAGGTTTAAGCCACCTGGCTCTCTCCTGTACCACCATTATCCCCAGTGCTTTTCCCTTGGCTTGGACTGCCACAGCACTGCACATGGAGGCAAATGTCCGTGATCGCCTGCGATTTTATCCCACACGGCAGGCTCTGGGCAAACTGCATGCGCATCACCCCTAATTATAAGTTACTTACGTAAACCCCAGTTCTCAGAGTAACATGAAGTGAGATGTCTCACTATGGGATGCACCTCAACGCATATGCAAACAGAAGCATCAATCTCATTACGCCATCCTGATTGCTGGTGATCTTGACGTCAACGTCAGGGAATCCACCCACACCTCAGCTGATCATCATGTCCTCGCAGAGCTCCGCCTGGTAGGTGGTCAGCAGCGAGGAGGACGTTGAGCGCCCTGCGGACAAAGCTGCGGCTTTATAGGCTGTTTCGGTCATTGCGGACTGGAAGCAGTCTGCCTTTGCCGGTAGCGTGGGGGTTCCTGCTCGGTGCGAAGCCCATAGCTTCGGCACATAGCGAGATCTGGAGGTCTCCTTGGCCACTTCAGGCCAGGGGATGTCCAGCCTGGGCACATGGCCTGTTTGTCCATACTGAGGCAGGGCGAAGCTGGTGTGCTTTCGCCCGGGGAGCGGACATCGCCTCCGGCTTGGCAGCCTGGGCAGATGAAACGAAGATGTCATCTTCGTGCTCATCCGAGTCGGATAAGAGGAACTCGGAGGCATCCTCTTCATCCTCCTCCATATAATCCAGCTGTAGGACATCCTCTGCTGGTGGAACCAACGGTGAGGTCCAGTTGGGAGCCCCAGCTTGACACAGTGAGGGGCTCCGCTCTCGCGGCTCTTGCCGCCACCGGGCCCAGCCTGACACGGCGCGGGGCTCCGATTCCGCGGCTACCGCCGTTGTTGAGCCACAGCCTGACACAGCGCGGGGCTCAATCTCCGCGGCGGTCGCCACCATGTCCCGATTGCCGGTCGGCGAATCAACGACATGAAGGAGGCCTCCGACTCCTCTGGTGTGAGGGAGAGAAGGGTCCATCCCCGCTCGCCGTGGTGTCGGCCGCAGAGGGATAAACGAGCAACAGGTATGTTACTGTTTGAAGAAAAAATCAAACCTTACCGTTATTTCGAAAGAAAAAACGGCGGGGCAGATTACAATATTAACTGGTGTGTTAATATTTGTTCAATTCTTCTGCAAAGCAAAAAAGTAGCCGGCAAGCGCCCGTCGACCAAATGTTAGCTTGGGTTCAGTCTGTGGGCCGTTAAGCTAGCCCGGCTTCTGATATTCGAGATGTGCTCTGAAGCGAGAAGAGGTGTTTGAAATGATGCTGCGACGTAGCGCAAGCTACTTAAAGGGTGGGTGGATTCCCTGACGTAGACGTCAAGTTCACCAGCCAATCAGGATTGGCGTAATGAGATTGATGCTTCTGTTTGCATACGCGTTGAGGCGGCATCCCATAGTGAGACATCGAACTGAGTGTTATGAAGGAGAACTCCTCAATGTTAACGTGTAGGTAGATTTATTGTACTTCCCCTCCGATTATATTGGCTCCAACGGTTCAAAAGAGATGTCAATAACCAAAATTGACCAATGGGTTCCAGAGAAACGGCACCCAAATCCACCCAAATGACCCCAGAGGTGGTTTATTTGTTGCTAAATCTCTCTAAAAGGTCCAATGTCACTTGTTTGCATCACTCTTGATACAGGGTACTTATTATATGTTATAGTTTTGGAGTCCTAAAGCTTTAGTCTACTATCCCATCATTCAAGGCTGGTTTTCACTATAACTAACTTTTGGGACCGACACTATAATTTACATTTTTTTACTATGTTCAATCTGAATATAATTTAAAATAAAAAAAATTATATTGATTCTGAATTGTCTACATCCAACTGACAGGTTTATCATTGCTTTGAGAAAAAAAAATTATGAATGTACCTCTTTTAGAAGTGAAGATATAGTCATTTGTTCTGGGAATGTCATTTTCGAGACCTGAAAAACAGCCTCAGGGCTTAACAGGTTAAAAGACACATGTTCATACAAACAAAAGACAGAATAATAAGTGTGGAGTCTATTTTTATATAACATTAGAAAGACTGTTTCTTATTATTACATTATAAGCTTATTATATATATTTTGCTCTCTTATAATAAATAGCTAAACTTAGAAGTTGTCTGTCTTTCCTGGAATTTTGAACACAACATAAGAATAATTTGTGGTATTTATTCTAGCGGTTTTCCAAGTGCTCAAATCACTTAACATTAAATGATATTACATAATATTACACATGTACAATACAAATACAAATAGGGACCCTCTTTAATGGTCACACATGCAGAGCACACAGCACACACAGTGACATTTGTTCTCTGCTTTGAACCCATCCTAGTACACATGTAAGACATTCCATACGTATATAGTTACATAACTCCGTAAGGTATCTTTTAAACCAGGTCTGACTTTATCCAGAGATTTAAACTACATTAGAGTATTTAGTCAAGTATGGAGTGGTGCAAAAACAAGTCCTAAAACCCGAAAATAACTTAGCATTTTACCACGTCCGGTTCCCTCAACTCGAAGTCAACGTTTTTTTAATGGTTTGAAAACAGTAATAAGGTCTGTGGTTAAAAATGCCTAAGAGATTTTCACGTTTCATTCTCCAAAAAGAATAGGTCCGCAATTATTCCACTCATGAATGTCTGAATCTTCTGTGTCTTAAAAACGGCGGTTGCTAACAAGTGAGTAAACGACCTAATCATGCCAACACAAGACTGCCTTTGGGTTAATGGTAATGTGCAGCAATGACACTGTGTTATGGTATTGTCATGTCATGTAAAGCTAAGCATTAGCAGTATGAATATCGCCCATAACAACATAAAACAATGTTGGAGGTAATCTCATGTTGCTTTCAAACCTACAAAGCAACATTATCTCACAAACATGACTTCTCCATCTATTGACTCTTCTCCAGAGTAATGTGGCTGATGGTATGCTACTATGGTAGCCATTCGTTATATTAAGAGTCATCATTTTACAACTCAAGTTGGCAATTATATTAAATGTTTCTTATACTGTATGTATGTACCTTGCCACCCCAGCCTATTGCTTGATAAGTAATGTTGCAAGTTCAGCTTTATGCCACACAATATTGAGTTCTATTGTCAGAGCTCTCCGCTTAGACCTTAAAATTCAAGACTTGGTTGTATACGACGCTTAGACACTGTTGACACATGACAGTGAACACCTTCCTGCGGCTCAATACGTTGGAATTGTACAGCAAGGTATTTGATAAACTATAAGCAAATTCTATGTGACATACCTCTATGATTTTGTCTTTTAAAATACTCTAGAGCTGGTGACAGCTGTCATACTGTAGGTGCCTTTGTGAATGACCAGCTGGTAACATGCCACATACTTGGAATATTCAATCTGAATTTGTCATTCTCACATCCTGAACAAAACCCTCAAGGGACTAACGAATGTGAGGTGATTGAAAATGATATAGAGGCCCTTTAAAAACATGTGTTTAACGTCATCTTTGAAGTTGCGCTGACGGCCGACAGAGGTGCGACAGCGGCCGCTAATGCAGTTGTGTGGTTATTATCTGTCAAATAATCACACACGAAGAAGAAAAAAGACCGGCCACACAAAGAGAAGGGATTAGACGCCGCGGCAGACCCATGCGGCAGACAGGGAGATTGAAAAAACATGGATATAAATCAAAGAAAACGGTGGGGGCGAGAAGGCAAGAGGAAAAATGGTGAAGTCACTCGCAGGTGAAGCATATAAATGCATCCTAATAAACAGCTGATTTCTATAGGCTAATTACAAATAGTACTGTTTGTTTGTGTGTTTACGATGTCCCATGTGTTTAAGACATCTGAGGAGTGTCCGCCCGCTTTAGGTGAGAATTATCTCTTGAACTGCATAAATAGTAGGCTATTGTAACTTGTTGTTCTAATGCCACCGCCCCCCACCCCCCGAATGTGGCCGGTCTGGGTCAGATTCCAGGGCTGAATTTTAGTCCCAGTCCGCCCCTGATTTGCACTATATTCTAATGCA
The DNA here is from genome assembly GCA_902827135.1 of Harpagifer antarcticus. NCBI lineage: Eukaryota > Metazoa > Chordata > Actinopteri > Perciformes > Harpagiferidae > Harpagifer > Harpagifer antarcticus. The sequence continues at coordinate 786,591 of CADEHL010001333.1, forward strand.
AGGTTCAGTATCATACAAGCAGGTTAGAACATACAGTACATGTTCTGACAGCCCATTAGCCAAGCCTCTCATGTATTACGATGATGCAATCCAAAAGCAGCTCACACACATACTCTGTCCTCTTGAGACTTTCTAGCTGACAATGACATGTCTCCCAAGGGCAAATATACAGTAATTACAAACCTGTGTGCATCCCTGGAAATACACGTGCACACACACACACACACACACACACACACACACACACACACACACACACACACACCACACACACACACACACGCACACACACACACTAAACACGTGGTGATGTTTTTTTACTGTGTGTTTTTGACAGCTGCCATCAGCCACCTCTGCTTCCAATCCTTTTATCTGACTACAACATCATGCATGGCCCAGGGGAGATCCACACCCACACACGCATGCAAATGTCCTGGCGTCAATACCTCCATCTCCCCATCCCTCCAACCGCAAACACCTCTGCTGTTTGATCTCTCCTATCTATCCCTCTGTTTAATCCCTGTTTCTCTCTTGGCCTCCACCGAATGAAATGCAAATAGCTCGGCATAACCTGGGGCGTCATTTATCTAAATTAGAGTGCCGAGTGTGGATCCCCAAAGGGCGCCCATATGCTAGCGCAGTTAGCGTCATTAACTTCATTAGCCCGTGTCAGACCATTAATTACACATCAAGCCTATCAGTTAGCTGGGGCTTGGGGTTCTCATCCACTCTGGACTTCAATGGGCAGGGAGAAAAAAGAAAGACAAGCCTTTATCTCTAGAAGTGCTAGAGCATACTGTCTCAGCATATTTCACCTGTGGGAGTTGTTAGAAAAGAACAGAAGTAAACTCTGCAATCCAACAAGTCCTCCAACTCATACGACCAAATGGCCCGATTGTCCAGGCCCTTATTACGACCAAATATGTTGTTTGTTGAAGCGCTTAATACGTCCTATAATTACGTTTTAAAGTGTTCGCCCTCTAGTGCTCCCGTTGAATGCAAACGTTACAGATGGTCGTTTATTCACAAATAACCCTCTCTGTAAAATCCTAAATTGATAGTTTGGCCATTAAAACGCTTTTTCATTAGATTTCTAGCGAGAAGTGTATATTGTACTTTTAGAATCCACGTCCAGTCGATATGTAGGATCTATAGTTTGATAGATATTACGAAGATGATTTGAGGTATGCGGCAGCCTCCATGTAAAGCTACGGGTTGAAAACAGTATTTCCGGTCTCGACGTTTTCATAATAGAACCAATGATCGAATGATTTAACAGATATCTGCAGAACTCATCAACTAAAACACATCAGTTTATCCTTGTTAATTATACAACATTTATTGGTTTAAATCGAGTGGCCCATGGTGGTGGTGGGGTTATGGTATGGGCAGGCGTATGTAATGGATGACGAACACAGGCCACTCGACTCACAATATTACCCTAACCCTACCCCTACCCCTACCCCTAACCCTACCCCTCACACCAGATACTGCCTGGTTTTCAGACCCCCCCAGACCCCCCCAATAAAGCAAAACTGAACATTTCAGAGTGGCCTTTTATTGTGGCCAGCCTAAGGCACACCTGTGCAATAATCATGCTTTCTAATCAGCTTCTTGATATGCCACACCTGTGAGGTGGGATGGATTATCTCGGCAAAGGAGAAGCGCTCACTATCACAGATCTTTTCAGATTTGTGAACAATATTTGAGGGTGACACATTTAGGGTTTATGGTTTATTACACTGGTGATTTCACTAAGTATCTTTACGATTTGCCTTGTTCCCCCCAAACATTGGATTTCTTAGAACTGCAACTTTTCATCTGCAGCAATAAAACCTTATTGGCCAAAATAAAAATTAAAGTGCTGCGAGACAGCGAGCAGCTAGTGCTGCAAGGTGCAACTTTGCAGCCACAACTACTGTCCAATCCAACAGCCTGTACCATAGGCAAGGCAAGGCAAGTTTATTTATATATATATAGCACTTTTCAACACAAGGCAATTCAATGTGCTTTACAAAAAATGAAAGACATTAAGAAAATGGCATTTAAAATCAGTCATTAAAAAGAAAAGATAATAAAATAAACATTAAAAGAAAAAATACATGGATAAAAGTTACAGTGCAGTCTAAGATATGAATAGTTCAATTAAAAGCAGCGGCAAAAAGAAAAGTCTTCTTGCTGGATTTAAAAGTAGTCAGAGTTGCAGCGGACCTGCAGGTTTCTGGGAGTTTGTTCCAGATGGAGCATAATAACTGAACGCTGCTTCTCCATGTTTAGTTCTGACTCTGGGGACAGAAAGCTGACCAGTCCCTGAAGACCTGAGAGATCTGGATGCTTCATCATTTAGCAGGAGGTCAGAAATGTATTTTGGGCCTAAACCATTCAGTGCTTTATAAACCAGCAGCAGTATTTAGAAATCTATTCTTTAACACACAGGAAGCCAGTGTAAAGACTTCAGAACAGGAGTGATGTGATCCACTTTCTTAGTGTTAGTGAGGACTCGAGCAGCGGCGTTCTGAATCAGCTGCAGCTTCCTAATAGATTTTTTAGTGAGAGCTGTGAAGACACCATTGCAGTAGTCCAGTCTACTGAAGATAAAAGCATGGACAACGTTTTTTCCAAATCCTGCTGTGACATTAGTCTTTTAATCCTAGATATATTCTTTAGGTGATAGTAGGCTGATTTAGTAACTGTTTTATTGTGACTGTTGAAACTCAAGTCAGAGTCCATGACTACGCATAGATTTCTGGCTTTATCTGTTGTTGTGAACATTGTAGGCTGAAGCTCAGCGCTAACTTTTATACGTTCTGCCTTGGCTCCAAAAACCATTACCTCAGTTTATCTTTGTCTAATTGGAGAAAGTTCTGACACATCCAGTCATTGATTTGTTCAATGCACTTACTCAGTGTTTGAATTGGAGCATAGTCTCCTGGTGAAACTGTTACGTAAATGTGTGTGTCCTCCGCATAGCTATGGTAACTTATTGTGTTGTTTTTCATTATCTGAGCCAGTGGTAGCATGTAGACGTTAAAGAGAAGGGGCCCCAAGATGGAGCCTTGAGGAACCCATATGTCATATGTGTCAACTCAGATGTGTATTTACCTATAGAAACAAAGTTGTTTCTGTCCTTTAAGTAGGATTCAAACCAATTTAGGACTGTTTCCGAAAGTCCCACCCAGTTTTCCAGTCGGTCTAGTAATATGCTGTGGTCAACAGTGTCAAATAAGCTACAGCTGTTACATGTAGCACATCTAAAACACATCTTAAAGTAGAAGTATTGTTAGTTAACACAGCAAACACATTTGGCCCATACTTGATACAACTTTACCACTAGAACCGCCAGAGATATTATACCTCAAATTGACCTGGTATTAGAATGCATTGATTTTCAAGCAGCGCGAGCAGGATCCCGTAAGCGGGAGCGCGCTCCTTCACTACAGACTGTCGCTATCAATATATCTATCTATCTATCTATCTATCTCTCTCAATCTATCTCTCAATCTATAAGGAACCGCAGTAGACAAAAGGCGTTGCTATAGCAACACGTCATGTTTGTTTACACTCAAAATCAATAGCACGAAAAGGGGTGGGGTCAATATGACCCGCTGGGCGGAAATAGGTATAAATGGCAATTTATTTGGCGATTTCTTCAATCTGACTACATATTGACAATTTTTAACAATATAGGGTGCTACATAACACACTTTCAGGAAAAGTCACGGACTGGGAGACTTTAATATTTTATTGAAAAAAAGTTACATACAATAAAAAAGAGCTCTGGGTCAAATTGACCCGATTGGTGGTTCTAGTGTTAAAGCCAGAGTTGCTCCAATATACTTTTTTATTATGTTTGTTAGTTGCTTTGTTAAAAATCCAACCCATTATCCTAACCTTCAGATCCTACAAATCCTTGAATCTTTAACTCAAGGTCCAGTTACAAGCTTTTTCCACGCTTCTTTTAACTACATTTCATGGTCATCTGTGGTGTAATTAAGTTCAGTTATGTGGTCAAGGAAGCCTCTTCTTTCCCTGTTCATCCACTGAATCCTGGTCGATTCAACGCCTTTCAAATCCATTTAAAGATCCGATATGTTGTTCAGGAAATCTGATTTGCCCTGTTTATTCAGATACTTTTTTTAATTCTTTGCTTTTTCACTAATGTTGTCAACTATTATTAGCTTAACACTAGAACCGCCAGCGGGTACATTTTACCCGTAGCAGTTTTTTGATTGTATGTAACTTTTTTTCAATAACATATTAAAGTCTCCCAGTCCGTGACTTTTCCTGAAAGTGTGTTATGTAGCACCCTCTGTTGTTAACAATTGTCAATATGAAGTCAGATTGAAAAAATCGCCAAAGAAAATGCCATTTATACCCATATCCGCCAGCGGGTAATATTTACCTCATAGAAAATGCAACATAAACATGACGTGTTGCTATAGCAACGCCTTTTGTCTACCGCGGTTCCTTATAGATTGAGAGAGAGAGAGAGAGAGAGAGAGAGAGATAGATAGATGGATAGATGGATAGAGAGAAAGAGAGAGAGAGATTGATAGATAGATATATTGATAGATGGATAGAGAGATAGACAGACTTATAGATAGTGTAACATCTTGGAGAATACAAGATCTTGGATGATTGAGCTCACGTTGAGGACGTAATGCATGCAGGTTACGTGCCAGTTGAATAAAGATGGACACTCGGAATGAGAGAAGTAGTCCGCGTAGTCTGTTTATCCAGACAATTATATGTCCATAGAACAGAACATTACAGATAGATTGATAGATAGTTATAGATAGATAGAGAGATTTGTACCTAAACAAACACAAGTCTAACACCAAGCGTTTAAATCAGCACTCTTAGCGATATTTTATACTTCATGCTATCTGCACAAACTATGTCATATGAAAAGCTGAGAGTCCACAGATTATATTGGTATAAATGTCATCCCTGTGCGATCAGAACTCACTGTTCTGTCTGATCAATAAAAGAACATTGTACCTTGAAAATCAATAGCGGGTACATTTGACCCGTTGGCGGTTTTAGGTAAACAGCGACCTCTGGTGGTTCTAATGTTAATCGTATCTGCCTGATACCAAAACAGAAAGCAACACTGTACCAAAATCTCGTAAATACGGATATATGTATATAATTGGGTTGTTTTTCACCAGTTAAAACATAACAGCAGGGTCCTGACTATGTTGACAGAAATAAATAATGAAGTCATCAATTAATATTGTGTTTTAATGCTTCCTGATTCAGATCTTGTCTTTTGGGCCAGCCACATCCGCCTGTTCTGTTTCCCCAAATCCACCAGAACAAAAAAGCCTGACCTTCAACTGTAATGGACTGTATAACCTGTTGACTTGAGGGTAATGCAGTTTTTAATGGACAGGCATGAACTTTCATAGCCGGGAATGCAGCACAAATGAGAGCGAGGGCAGAAAAACAAGGAAGAAATACAAACACACAGCTAAGATAAAAATGTGTGGCTGTTATTGTTTTCCATGTCTAACATCCTAAGACGTGGCCTGTGGTATTCAAGAGGTTTAATGCAGAGGGGAGAGGGAGAGATCCATAAAGCCTCTACTCTGCCTCAACACCCCAGGGGGAATCCATCTTTAATTCATGAACACTATAAAAATAAGGTTTTTCTCTGAAGGCCCTGCAGCCTGTAACAAACTCTCACAGCAACATGGCAGCGGGCAGATGTTGATGCTGTGGTTACGGATGGATATCGGCATGTGAGACTCAGGCAGGTTATATTTTATGAGGAAATGAACATTCTAGCTTCGGCTGTGCTATTAAATGGATTCCAATAAGCTGCATGTGTCTGTTGTCTCTCTGCAGACAGACACATGACAGCCAGATAGTAAATGAACAGACTGCCAGTTACCACAGCAGATGACTGAACTACATTGAGGCCATTAATATGCATTCTATTCCACTTCATGTACCGAGAAGGGTGTGTCTGATGGATGCGCACATTCAATATACTGGCTTTATTTTGAAATATTTAAATCGGAAACAATTCTCCAGATGGTATATCATAATTGTGATGGTATGTATGCTAGCTTGTTATATAACAGCATATCTCGTAGTCGTAATTTAGCAAGTCATTCTTTAACACAGTGGTTCTCAACTGGTGTCGAGTCTTCTGGCCAATCAGAATCAAGATAGTTGCCGGAAGTCCCCTCGGAGAATAACTTTGCGGTAGAACTCTTTTTTATACATCCATGGTTACAACTTCAGATAACAATGAACACATAATGAAATATGACCCCCGGTCTGATGACTGACAGGTCACAGAACAATGGGGGCTATCTACCCTTACCCACAATTTAAAGTAAGTCACACAGACTATCTCTTCTTTGCTCTTCTCTCTGTGAGGAGCAGCAAGTTCAGCTTCACAACAAAATGAAAAACAAACAATGGCATAAAATATTATTAATATGTCGGGTAGTAATAGATTTATTTATTTCTTCTCAGTGTACCAGAATGCATAGTTTATGTTAGTATTTCTAAAAATCTCCTGGGGGAGAATCCCCCCAGACCCCCTGCTGGGGTTGGGTTTTCAGCATGCGTGCCTTTTTATATAGTTCAGCTTTGATTCCATCATCTCATTAAACCTTTTTAAAAGCATACTTTAGTTCTGTGAAGGATATCAGGGATATATGCACTGTACTTCACTTTAGTTAATAGTGTATGCTGAAAAGTGTATAGATTTCAGCACGATTTTTTGTTGAATAGATTTGAGTGCTTCAAAATGTTGGGTCGCGATGTATTGACCAAGTAAAAAGTGGGTCCCGAGGCCTGACCAGTTGAGAACCACTGCTTTAACAAACCTAATTCAATATATGCATTTTATTTTTAGCCTTGTGGAAATATATTATTCTGTTCTTATTGGTCTCTATTTTACACACACACACACATACACACACACACACACACACACACACACACACACACACACACACACACACACACAAACACACACACACACACACACACACACACACACACAGGTGGTGCAGGAACGAGTCATAAAACACAGCAATTAGTTCGCATTTTTACAACTTGCGGTTCCCTCGTCTTGATTCCTACGTTCTTTAAACATTTTCTTAAAATAAGCTGAATAGATTTTAAGGTTTTGTTATTTAACATAAAATGTGTCAGTAAACACAAGGGCTGCCCACTAATACTCAACTTAACTTTAGTCGGCTAAAAAAGTCTTAGTTGAGCAAGTTTTCAGTAGTCTACTTGTCGCAACTCCATCTGGGCGCTGTGCTTTGTTTTCAGCTGGAAAACCAAGCCAGTAAAACAACATGTAATTACTACAGTGGTCCATAGGGCAAAACCAGGGCCGGTTCTGTCACGCTGACGACACGCAATTAATTCTGTCCTTTCCCCGCTCAGAGACCCAGGTCGTCGCACGCATCTCTGCTTGTCTAGCGGACATCTCTCAGCGCATTACGCGGCTGGTAATGCATTTGGTTGGGGGGTTGGCTGCATCAATTAATAAGAAAATCCATAAATGAATAAGACGAGAGAGTTTAGACCGGAGAGTGCGTGCGGACCTGTCGGTTAGATAACAGGCGTGAGCAAATCCTGCATCTGTACGATACAAATGTGTGTAAAATGATACCGGCACTGTAACTAATAATTCATCTGGTTACGTTATTACATTGACCCCCCCCCCCCCCCCCCTTCCTCAAATTTCGACGCCACGCTACTGTGAAGGGCGTGAATACATTTTAATCATAACATGGAAAGACAAAGCTGGCTTGAGTTTGGGAATAGTTCTTAACTGATAGTAACTATTTTAACAACAGAGCTCTGAATGTAATCACAATGAACAACACAATTGGGATGAGGTGGCCAAGGTTACTGGCTAGATAGCTACTGGACATCGGAGGAACAATAATAATCAGTTATGTAAATGTTTTAAGTAATATATATATTTCCTACTCACCCTTTAATGGCTTAAAGAGAGTCTCAGAGAGGCTGTAGGGAGATCTTAGATTTTAATGGAAGGTGCTGTGTTAAATAATCAATGAAGAAGTGACAATAATGTTATACTTTCTTATAATTGTTCCGATACGGAGCATACAGCCTGAATAGAACTGGGCCCAGGATGGAACCAGTCGAAAGCTCTTTGACTGTAAAAAGTGGAACACTTTACAATACTGAGAATGTCTGATAACGTTGAGTGTCGTACCCTTTAAACAACCACTCAGTATGAATTGAGCCTCTATAAAGACTCTCAATCATTTCATACACTGCCATTTGCTTTTATTTGACCGCAGTGGTTTCAACCATTTTTTTATCTCAGTATACCACCGGGAGACCCATCGGGGTGTTGGGGTTATTGTATAATCTGAATGTGTTTTATTCATGGGTGAGAGAATATACAATGGATTGTAACTTTGAGGTTGTTTTAATATATCATTTATGTGGGATTGTTAATAATTTGTGATCCTTGCATTTTACTTTGCCCTCCTGGCAGTTCTCTGAGCCATGATTGACAGCTTGTTTCATGCTCTGTAACTACAGCAGCTGACAGGGTTGTGTCAAATGAAATGATTGGTGTGAAGAAGTGTTTTGGGAAAACCTCTCTCGATCTTTTTTTTTGTATCCACTGATCGCACTAAACGTGAACGACGTCTCACCAGCAGGCCGGCGTTTCAGTCGTTTATGATTGCAGGGTGAATCTACTGTATACTAGTGAAAGCTAGCAGAGGCAGCAGATTACCTGTCAATCTGTTTGGAGTATTTGATATCAGAGAAATGATTTGAAGGGCGACTGTGTTGCAGCATACCAACGCTGTCGCTCCTCACCTCTTCAAAGCCACCCATCTGTTTGTGATTATGAGGAGCTGTGAAGGTCAAACAGAGCTGCCGTTGCACCAGCAATCTTATTTAAATGCATATTATTATATTAGGGGATGTCAACGGGATGTCAAATGTCTCAGCCAATGTTTAGAGAATGTTTGTTGTTCTTTTGTTGCATTTGATTCTCTTTGTCTTTCACAATCCATTATTACCCGTCATTTTGATAATGATGACAATGCATACAGTTTTAATAGCAATACCTTTCCATTCCTTCAATTATATTCTTGGGTATTTTTGATGAGAGATTATGTTCTCCTGCAATGACAGCAGAGGATAATTAAAACTGCTGCCATTGTGACTTAACACACACACACACTCTCACATGTACTCACACTCACACCCCATTTGTATTGTATTATTGAATGAGAAGTTCCAGGTTGAATTGAGGCGAATATTTGTAATGTTCAGAGGTTGTTGTGTTTTAATATTCATGAGAGTATTTGTCATTGTTCAAATGATAATAAACATTAGCATAAAGCATATTTGTCCACTCATATATTGATAAGAGTATTACAAACTTGAAAAATATTCCTCTATGGTGCATTTAGAACAGATCAAAAATGTGCGATTAATCGTGATTAACTATTTTAATGCTGTATTTCATCTTGGGCTCCCCCCGAATAGTCAACTAAACATTAGTCGGATCGGTTCGAGCGTTTAAGAATGACCCCAAGACAGTGACATGCACACTGCGCAGGCAGTCACCTTCCACGTCATTCGGAGCACATATTCCCCGAAAACAAACTTCAGTGCAAAACATAGAGCTTTGTTATCTCAAACAACGTTTTATACTTTGTCATAATTGGAGGAAAACAGCAGCAGTGACAGTGAGTCAGGCATTAGCATAGCATTATTTATTTATATATATTAGGGCTGTCAAACGTTTAACATTTTTAAATCAGATTAATCACAGCTTAAAAATACATTAATCAGATTAATCTCCATTCGAACTATGTCCAAAATATGCCATTTCTTTATGTATATTGTTGTGGGAATGGAAAGATAAATGAAAGAAGGCGGATATATCCATTTAACATACAGTATCTATCAGTGGCGGCCGGCCCATAGGGGCGCTAGGGGCGCCGGCCCACCTCTTCCCACATACAAAAAAAAATATTAAAATAAATATTAAATAAAAAAAAATATATTTTATATTATTAAATATTTTATATTTTTAATGAACAAGGTAAATACAATTGGTATCAGTTACTGATAAGTCACATGTTTCCTGCCTGGCCTTACCCGTGGCATTAGTTCATCATTACCGGGCGGAGCCCCCGAGCCAAACAGCAGCAACCAACACGTTGCAAAGTCTCAATAGTAAACTGTGCCGCCGAAACATCATTTCAGCCAATCAGCGCCGTCAAATATTTTGGTCACGAGGGCGCTCACGTTTGCGCCCACGTTGCTTACGTGCGTTGACGTGAGTTGTTTTTTAGACTCGTGAGTGACCAAGGTGACGCAGTAGTTGGATGAGAATGGTGTGCAGGTGGAGTCGCCGGACCTCGGTCCCCGCCCAATTCCGTGCAAGAGCTACTCTCCAATCCTTTCGAAAGGAGAAGTTTGGGAGATAAACTGATACTTAAAGACCTTGGACCGGACCAACCCGATTTGTATATATCACAGCAACACACTCTCACTCCATAATCGTCCAGGAGCGACGTTTGGTCACAGAGCTTGAGAACTAATCACAGGGTTTGTCAAACAGAGCACATGGTGTAGTCCAAACGATAGCTGGGGATTCTGGGTCGTGTATTGTCTTCGGCCATCCTTTACTCTGAAAAAATATTTGTTTCTCCGAATCGAAGGGGAAAAATACAAAAGCATTGCACACAATTTAAACCAATCAATGTTGTGTAATTAACAAGGATACTCTGGTGTTTCTTAGTCGATGAGTAGAGCAGATATCACTGTCAAATCAATCGACAGTAAGGGAATACTTACTTCCGGGTGTATTCAATCGAACATAGGTTGTAAATGATTTGCATATCATTGTATTCTGTTTTTATTTTACGTTTTACAAAACGTCCTAACTTCATTGGAATTGGTCAAATCGTGGTTACAGACACTACATTTTTTACATTATGTGACATATGGTCCCATACCAAACATTTTCAATAAAGTTGTAAATTGAAAAACATACAAAACAAAAATGCAACTACATGTTTAAGTTAGGAAAATAAATTAGTTTGGGAAAAATCCAGTCATAACATGCTTACAAAATAAGCGAACATTAACTTGCTATAAGTAAAAACTTAAATGGAAAAATAAATAACAATTTCCTTATTGCCAATGCAGTTATATTGTATTGGAAACTGCTTGACAATAAATATAGATACAACATATGCAAACAACTACATGGTTAAGGTTAAAGCAACTTAAACCTTTATTATATTGGGCAATGATAGCGGTCTTAGATGTGAAAGAATACACACATGAATACAAACAGCCTCACAGCGAATGAACCTGCAGTTCCCGAACACAGATGCTTTTGAGCACAACTGCAGCTGCTCTACCTGGGTCCTCTGAGATGATGGGAGTGTCCCCTTACTTAAAATCAGGACAGGAAAAGTGTCAAGTGTTGTTACTCCTTGAAATGTAGCTGTAAGTTCGAAGAGCAACATTTAGCTTTTCTCCCAAAACCCCTTAAAAGCTGCAGTTACCCATTCAGCGGCGAAGAACGGCCCGACTCGCCCCCTCACTCAACCCAGTCTCACGGCATGTCGTGTTATAGTCACAAAATAAATGGAATCTATTGATTCGTGTTCACCAACTTTTTTTCATTTTAAAAGCAATGTATTTCTATTGGTAGTGTGTTTCGTGCCTGCAGCACGTCTGTTTGTCCTGTCGGGTCTTGGAGGACCAGAAACCGTGTGGTTCATAAAAACATTTTCTTACTCAATATAAAGCCACGATTATTGTTTTTATTTTAAATTGTATAATGTCGGACTTTCTTTGCCGTCCGCGAGGAAAAGCAACGGGGCTCAGAGCCTCAGAATACTGTAACACGCCACACACATGCCGTGAGACTGGGTTGCCTCCCCACATGATTTATTGAAAAAGAGCTCCAAAGTATGGTGATGTTTCGGTCACAGACATCAGCCATAAACTGCATCTAACTAGAAACGACAAGGCCGTGTAGCAGCAGTCAGAGGGAGACTAACAAACATCTTATTTTAGAACGAGCCCAGGGACTTGCTGTGAGAACACAGTTGCTGCTCTGGTGTCACACCCCAGTCAGGAAATGGTGCTTTCAGATGTAATACTGTAACCTTGCAGATTGCCTATTTATCAAATATTGAATCATAATTTAAATAACTTTTGGAAGGTTTCTTTTTTAACAACATTTGATATAAAGGGGCCTTATTATGCTGATTTTAAGGTTCATAAGTATGTGTTGTGTCTCTACTGGGACATGTCTCCATGCTTTAATGCTGCAGTACCTCTTTTCACCCTCTGTCTGAAACCAGAGGCCAGTCTGCTCCGATTGGTTAGCTGTCTGTCTCCGTTGTGGTTGGTCAACCACTTTGATATGTCCCTCCCTTAGCCTATCACGTACAATGTGTTGGGTACTAGCCAATAGAAGCGTGAGTGTTCAATTCAAGTATTCAGAACTTTTACTTAAAGGGGACCTATCATGCAAAATGCACTTTTGTACGTCTTGTATACATGAATATGTCCCCGGTGCGTCAGGGAACTCACCAAGTTTCAGAAAACACAACCCTCTCTCTTTCCTCCATACCCAAATCTCTAAAAACGGGGCTACAACAGAGCTGATACAGATTTGAATTTTTCTGACATCAGAAAAGTGGTGCTCCGCCTAAATGGGGAATGGGGGTTGGGCCACGGCCACGGCCATTGCCGCTCGAAAGCGCTGGAGATGCTGTAGTACATATGCCAGGCCTGTAGGTGGCGCTGTAGTCTGCCACAAAAGCAGAGAAGAAGACTTCTCACAGAATCAGCTCTTGCAAAAACAGGGCTGGAAAAGAGCAAATAGAGCGAAATGACGCATGGCTAAAATGCACTCCTGTTTTATATAGGTATGGCCCTACAATATATGTTTCAGATACAGCATGATAGGTCCATTTTAAGTAGAATTACTAATACATTCATTTCAAAACACTCAATTTCAAGTAGAAGTCCAACATTGAAAATGTACGAACAGTATCAGAGTTACTCATTCTGCAGAAAAATGAACTTTTACTGTTGGAGACAGACAAAGTTCTGATACCAATTATACCTGTTTACAAATGTATTTTAACTAGGGCTGTCAAGTTAATTAGCGCCACTAATTATTTTAACGCGATTAACGCATGTGTATTGTTTGTCCTCGGCCGCCCCGTAGTTTCAGAGAGCATCGAGTTTAAAATACCGTCTACAAGCTGATGCTGACAGCCCCGCTCCTGCTGCCCGCTTGCGGCAGACCACACTTCCACGCTCACCGGCAGGCACCGACTGGCTACTGGGAGGACCGGGAGGGTGTGTGTATGTGTGGCGCGAGCGAGCGAGAGAGAGACCTTACGTGTATTGTTGTTGTTAGCATCTGGTGCTAGCTAGCTGCGCTAGAACGGATATAAGGAGCTGTTTCAATGAAAAAACAGAGGAGCGCATTTCGCCACAACTGCGCCGAGCACTTGACTTGATGCAGGAAGCCAGACGAGTGGACATTGTAACGAGAAGTCAGCACACACAGCACGGATAGTGCAACATGATTGCAGCGTCCATGATTGTATGATAGCACACACACCCACACACACAACCACATCACCACACACACACCCACACACAACACACACACACACACACTACACACACACACACACACACACAACACACACACACACACACACAGTATTGTATGATAGTTCCAGGTTGTTTGTTTAATATTCATTAGAATATTTGTCATTGTTCAAATCATAATAAACATTTGCATAAAGCATATTTGTCCACTCATATGTTTATAAGAGTATTAAAAATTTGAAAAATATCCCTCTAAGGTGCATTTAGAACAGATACAAAATGTGCGATTAATCGCGATGAACTATTTGAATCGACTGACAGCCCTAATTTTAACGTGTTGTTATGGTTTAATATTACACATAATGTAAAAAGTTTATCACATGTTTTTTTATTGCAGAATATTAATCTGAAAGCTATTAAATGAATGTAGTGGAGTAAAAGTACATAATTCACCTTTTAAATGCAGTTGAGTAGAAGTATGAAGTACTGGAGCATTACATGGAGATATTCAAATAAAGTGCTTTAACGTAGCACTTAAATACTTATCGTAAATATACTTTAGTTACTTTCCATCACTGCCTATGAATGCATGAATGTGCCCTGAAACAACAGGGAGTGTTTAAAGGTAGTGGGTCTTATTTGGCCCACTGCAGTGTGTGGCTGTAACGGGAGGTCAGCAGCTAAATGAACTTGTGTTCCCTTTTACTGAGAGGATCCTTCATCTGCATTGAGCTAGAAGTAATGAAAGTGTGGTGAAGCATTCAAGATTGATGCCAGGGAACTCCCAGACCTCTTCCCTCTGCTTTTTACCCTCTCCCCTTCATCTATAAACACTCTGCTGCCTTCCTGCTTTCAACACTTTTGCTTTGAGTCGCAGCCATTGCCTGTGTGCCTTTTCCCTCCTCAATGTGTGCATGGTCCCCCCCTCTCCAGGACACTTCATCTAATTGTCTCCGTCTGTGTATGCTTTTCTCCCCTTTGTCCTTAAACTCCAAATAAAATGTCCAATAGACAATCATCAGTGTCATATGTAATATGATTGTGTAATGGTGTAAATACTTAGAGTCTTTGCCAAATGTTCCAAAAAATAATAATGTTGCAGATACAAGACAGTATCCACTACATGAAATAAAACAAGGGACAAATGTAATTAAGTTGGATTGAATAAATATGTTTATCATGGTATCCACTTGTTATTAGCTGTGGCTTAACAACTGGCTTGTTACTCCTTTTGTTTAAACCTGAAGTAAACCTCTCTGTAAGATGTTCACTGAATAACAACCTTTAACTCCAACTGCAGTTTCAAAGCCAATTGATTTTATTTAGCTGATTTTTCCTTTCCCTATTTCTTTTGACCCCCAAGCAGTAATAGATTGGGCGCGTTTTAATTATGAAGCATGTTAAAGGGACAGTTAAACTTGATACATACCAAAACCAAGCTGGAGGTTTTATACAGCTGATCTCCAGACCGAAACCACACACACCACACCACACACACAATATTTTCATGCATTTCACTGAGGTTTAATGATGCTGTTTAGAAGCTGTGAACTGAACCAGAGCTGGTTTTACAAACACCTCCGAGTTCACACAATCTCACAACACCCCCAAAGCTATGACTTCATGTTGCTACGTTTTTGGTGCATATAAAAGTGTTCTGAAGCCCTAGTGGCCATAGCTACTGCTCTGTATTTCCAATACAGAGCAGGACCTGCTTACCAAGACTGAAATCATCAAAACGGTTTTGAAAATTCTCACCCAGCCTCTCCAGGAATGCAACATGAGTGTGATTACCATTAGTTTGCTCCAATAGAGTTGGAAAGTGGAGATGTGCCTCTGTTACGTCACTCCTGAAGATCTCCAACTTTCTTTGGAAAGAACGTACTGCAGACATAAGGTCACACACTGTGTTGCCTCGGCCTTGGAGCTTGAGGTTGAGCTCATTTAGATGAGATGCCACATCCACCGAAAATCAAGGTACTGTTTGGCTTTGGCATTTTTCTGCTCAGACAAAAACATCTGCAGGTCTTTCCTGATGGCCCAACATCGCTCCAGAACCCTTCCCTTACTCAGCCACCTCACATTGTTATGAAGGAGAATGTCATCAGAAGCTGCATTGACCTGGTGAGAGAGAGAGAGTGAGAGAGAGAGAATAACACAGTGACAGACACAAGCACAATTTGCTTTACTATGAACTCAAAATAATACTTTTTTTCATTTTTGATTTAGCCAAATGTCAAGTATACTCACACACAGCAAAATAAGAGTAATTATTTTAACAAAGTAAACGTAGTCTGTTTAATACAGATGACTGGCCATCATACAATACAACCAAGAGTAATACACTTACCTCTGTCAGAAATGCACGCACAAGGCGGTGCTGAAGGGCTGAGGAGGCTCTCAGGTAGTTCACAAGCTTCATAATTGTCTCCATGACATCTGAGTATTCAGCACTGACTGATGAATGATGCAGTGGTATGACAGCAGGTTTGGATGGTGCTCATTCAGCCGCCCTTCTCTCTCCCAATCATGGCTGGAGCTCCATCAGTTGCATGATGGCTTCATAGATGTCCTCTCCCCTGGTGTGGCCATGGAGGGTTTTGAGGCCTAATATGTCCTCACAAAATGTTCCCTTTGCCTCACTGTAATACCTAACGAAGACGCTTAGCTGGGCGTTGTCAGTTGATTCATCAACAGCCAATGAAATGCACTCTGTCATCCGTCAGCTGTGTCACCAGGTATTTAGCAATTCATTCAGTTCTCCTGGTTGTAGTGGAGTTTGATAGGGTTAGGGTTCTCCTTACCGTCCAACAAAGCCCCAGTTACTTCAGTCATGCACTCCTTCTGAATCAGAAACGGGCTTTTTGTGCTTGCCCAAAACCCAGGCCACTCTGAGTGAGGCTTCATTTACTCTCTCTTGCAGTGACATAGATCTGACAAACAGACTGTGTGTAGCTTGATACGCAGATTTTAACCTAGCAAGTTTTGCTGTCCTCACCTCTGTGTTCTGGGGAAACTGCCGCTCAAAATAACTGTGCTTTGATTCATAGTGGCGTTTCACATACCACTCTTTATGTGGCCGGTTTCTGTGCAAATCAAGCACATGGTTTGGAGAGAGAGAGAGAGAGGAAGAGGAGAGAGAGAGAGAGAGAGGAGAGATGGGAGATAGAGAGCGGAGAGAGATCTCGAGACTCGTAGAGTCTCTGCGCGCATATCTCCTCTCTCTCTCTCTCTCTCTCTGCTACTCTCTCTATGCGTCTCGCGCTGCTCTCTATCTCTCTCTCTCTCGCGCTCGCGTCTCTCATCTCTCTATCGCCTCGTCCTGCTCTGCTCTCTCTCCTCTCTCTCTCTCTTGCTCAGCAATGAGCTCTTGCTCTGTGAGGGAAAGGACTCTTGAGTGTTTAGATAGTTCACTTTAGTCTAAGTTATCTCAGTGGGTCTCAAACGGTTTGATCACAATTTATGTAAACAAATATTTCCAAGGCACACCTTTATAATTATTAAGATAAATAAGAACAAGTTTGAAATAATTCCAATGTATACTATAGGACAGTAAATATATATATAAAAAAAAGCATAAATAAATATTAACTAGGTAAAATAAGATATAAATGAACAACAAAAATAAAATACGTTACATTTATTTGTTATTGGCCATGGTAGGTTAATGGTTATGTTCACATACTTATTTGATTATTAAAATGTAAACCGATCTCTTTCATATGGTTGTTTAAAGTTGTACACAGTACACCCTATAGTCTATAGTAATTCTGCTCAAAGTACACCAGCTAAAATCTCGCCTAGGGCAGCAAATGGGTCAGAACCGGCCCTGGTGTTGCCCTATGGACCACTGTAGTAATTACACGTTGTTTGTGAAACTTGGTTTTCCAGCTGAAAGCACAGCGCCCAGATGGAGTTCATTGTTTCCTTGATGCGACAAGTAGACTACTGAAAACTTGCTCAACTAAGACTTTTTTAGCCGACTAAAGTTAAGTTGAGTATTAGTGGGCAGCCCTTGTGTTTACTGACACATTTTATATTAAATAACAAAACCTTAAAATCTATTCAGCTTATTTTAAGAAAATGTTTAAAGAATGCAGGAATCAAGACGAGGGAACCGCAAGTTGTAAAAATGTGAACTAATTGCTGTGTTTTAGGACTCGTTCCTGCACCGTGTGTGTGTGTGTGTGTGTGTGTGTGTGTGTGTGTGTGTGTGTGTGTGTGTGTGTGTGTGTGTGTGTGTGTGTGTGTGTGTGTGTGTGTGTGTGTGTGTGTGTGTGTGTGTGTGTGTGTGTAAAATAGAGACCAATAAGAACAGAATCATATATTTCCACAAGGCTAAAAATAAAATGCATATATTGAATTAGGTGTGTTAAAGAATGACTTGCTAAATTACGACTACGAGATACGAGAGAGAGAGATCATTTCTCAGACATCTCCTGTTTCCCCTAACCCTCCAACAAAGCCATCTAATTTACATCAGAATCAGAACACAGTGGGACACAGGGCTCGGTCCGGATTGATTTGCAGTTCGGTCCGGATGCGGAGTTTGAGAAGCCCTGATACAGGCTAATGGAGATGCAGTTATTTCCAGCATTCTTTATGTACCATTCATTCAAGTCTGTTATGCCTTGTATCTGCTAATGTACAGGAGGAAGAGAGATACACTGTCTGTCTTTTGTTTGAGAAGCCCTGATACAGGCTAATGGAGATGCAGTTATTTCCAGCATTCTTTATGTACCATTCATTCAAGTCTGTTATGCCTTGTATCTGCTAATGTACAGGAGGAAGAGTGATACACTGTCTGTCTAGTTTAACAGTTAAGGTTTACAGCCTAAAAAACATGGAGCATGTTTTCCCCTTATATTCATTTTTATGTAAATTTCCACATTTCATGGTGACGCTCAGCCTCTCCCCTTAACTCCTAACAGTCGTCGTCATGGTGACGCTCAGCCTCTCCCCTTAACCCCTAACAGTCATCATCATGCCAACCACAACACAGAGAAACACTGATAGCAATGTGTGTGTAGTTGATGCGTTGCTGACAGAGGGAACTAGAATACAGATTTAAGAAATATCAGTTTTTGAGTCATGTCATAAGCATGTTTTGTCTTGACTATATTACAACTATATTATAATAAAAAGAATATAGTATTTATATTATTGAATTGATTATGATTATTAGTAGAAGTAGTTTATTTGCATTCATTATATTTTAATCTTTTTGAGGCTAGTATTTGGCAGGAAATGCAGACGTACCTGTAAACGCATACTGAACGACATACATGCACATTTACCATAAACCTCACTGCATACAAAAGTAACTGTTGATAATAATAAGAAACAGGAATTATATTTGCAAAGTAGCCTACTTTGTTTTTTTGTTACAGCAGCATGTAAAACATGCAATTTATTGTTACTTTGTAATTCTACTTCCCTACAACTCAGAGGTTAACCAGGTATTTTTACTCCACTACATTTATTTTAGTTACTTTGCAGATTCTGATTAATGATGTGAAATATAAACAACCCTTAAATCAGACATTAGTTACACCTGAGTAACATTCAGGGAAGGTGATTGAAGTGCCAACAATCAGGAGAGATATTTGATAGTTGGTGCTTGAAAAGATTAAACAATTATCTGCAGATCCCTATAAAGTATATGAGTAACTCGTTATTCTCTACTAATAATTGATTAAAGACTGTATATAATGGCTATTTTGCACATCCCTTTCAAGATTTCAAGATGTTCTAAGGTTAATGCACATATCATAAACACAACTACGCAGAGGCGCGGGAAGGTATTTTGAGTGGGGATGCTGAGGTGCTGTCCGATGTGCTAATTACGCACCAACGGGGGGGCAAAACCACAAACACACACAGTGGCATAACAATGGACTCCAGTGAACACTCTTACGGGCCCTATAGAGATGGATGGACTTTTATTAATCCCTCGTGGGGAAATTGTTTCTCTGCATTTGACCCATCCTGTGTTAGGAGCAGTGTGCTGCCATTTTGAACGGCGCCCGGGGAGCAGTGTAGGGAACGGTGCCTTGCTCAGGGACACCTCGGTAGCACTTGGTCTTGCCGGGACTTGAACTGGTGACCTTCCAGTTGCCAAGCCAAGTCCCTATCGACTTCGCCACCACCGCCCAGAGCACGCACACGTATTATTTTAACAACAATGTGGAGTTTATTGGCTACATATTACATTACATTTAGCTGACGCTTTTATCCAAAGCGACTTATAATAAGTACAATCGACCAGGAAGACACAGCCCAGAAGAAAACAGAATCATAAAGTACATCAGGTTTCATAGAGCCAAACACTTCAAGTGCTACTCAACTGGCTTTAGGTAAGCCAGTCCTTTGTTAGTATATAAGTGCTTTGTTAGTAGTTCTATCTCTCGAAGTGGAGTCGAAAGAGATGAGTTTTCAGTCTGGAAGGTGTGTAAGCTTTCTGCTGTCCTGATGTCAATGGGGAGCTCATTCCACCATCTTGGAGCCAGGATAGCAAACCCACGTGTTTCTGCTGATGGGAACTTGGGTCCCCCCTCGCAGCATTCAACATTCAAAGACAGGCAACTGTTGAGGAGTTGGAAAGGTAGTTTCTGAAGATGTTACAAATAAGGTACACACAGCATACAATGCCATAATAACTTTGTATTATTAGTGTAGGACACTTATGTATGTATAACATCTGAAGATGTGTAGTTTTATTCATGTTTTCACATCTGTTTACAGGATATTGCTATATTATTTCACATGTTTTACATTACATGTTTTACACATTAATATCTAATTTGTAAAACATCACAGACAGAAAGGTATATCCATCATTTAATGGTATGCTATTGAAATTCTGATTCCATAGATGTGTCTCCCATCACCCAAAACCCCTGACTAATCTCTCAACTCAGTATTTACATTCTGATATTCAAAGAAAATCAGTAATATCTTTAAAAACTACAAGTCCCTTTCTATCAGCTGTGCACCGTTGTGGTGTAAATATAGCCTATCTACCAATTGGATCAAATATAAAAGTCAGCCGAATTAGTATTGATACTACAAGTATTGTGTGAAAATAAATTAAAGATGTTGTTTAATTGCTGTTATATTTATGATCCACGTCACTTATTCAGTTTCGGTGGCAGTTCTTCCAGTTTGTCCAGAAGTCTTCTAATCAGGGCACTATAAATAAAGAACTACTGCAGATGTGTAATATTTAATGCAGCCGAACCGTGTATTCAGTGGCGTAACAAGGTTGTGATGGCCCCCCCCCCATCGCCCCAAACATAAGCGCACACTGATGCGCTCACACACGCACGGACATACACTCTCTTTTGTCCTTTCTCTTTTGAGCGCCGCTCTTGTGCTTTGGTTTGCTGTATATTATAAAGGCAAGCTATTACATTTTTTATAATGCTGCCGAACTTGCTGCTGCTAGCTACAGTACAGTACAGGTTGATTAAACGGTTCGCTCATCATGCATCACATGACATGCATGGGCACCTGGCCGGCTCTGGGCCACGGTGCGTTGCACCGGCTGCGCCGTCGATAGTTACGGCACTGCGTGTATTACAATGCCGTTATGTGATGACTTTCAAAGAGAAAAGCAAGCACACTCGGAATAAAGTATTATTTTCCTTCGTTTTTTAAATGTTTTCGGATTTCATATCGCGTAAAACATGGGGCTAAAACATCCAATCACCGAGCTTCAACCATAGCTGAGGATCTTGGGTAATCAGTTCAGTGGGTGTATCACAATGACGCTCGAAATGTCCCATATATAGGCCTACGTCTGTTTCCGGTATTGTTTATGACGGATGTTTTTTGTTATACACACATTCCTTTACATTTTAATTTTAATTTACATTTAAGTATTTCGTGAGGCGTTCTAAAATGTTTTCATATATAACTAGGCCTCTAGTTGAAGAGTTTGTAAATGAACATGAACCCAAGCTATTTTAAACCCCAAACCGATGCAAAAACACAGCAACATAGAAAAGACAGTCATAATATGACCCGGCGCTCTAGTTAATAGACAAAATAATTTCATGCATAATATTATTAATGACCTTATTTTGAAATTCAGTTCCTGACGGACGGCAAAAAAGCCTGACATTATAGAATCAAACAAATAAATAAGAACAAGGACAATTGTGTGTTTTTGTTAGAAAAGAATAACAAATTAGAAGGAAAAAAATATTTAAAAAATACAGATTTCATTATTCTGAGCCACATTTATTTTCCTCACGGACGGCAAAAAAAGTCAGACATTATACAATTTTAAATAAAAACAATGACCGTGGCTTGATATTGAGTAAGAACATGTTTTTATGAACCCCAGAGCTTCCGGTCCTCCAAGAGCCGAACGGACAAAAAGACGTGCTGCAGGCACGAAACATACTACCAATATAAATACATTGCTTTTAAAATTGTTCTGTGTGACACGAAAAAAAGGTGAAAATCGTGTTGGTGAACACGAATCAATAGATTACATTTCGTGACTAGAACACAAAATGCCGTGAGACTGGGTTGGATAAGTATAGAAATTAAAGATATCTGGAAACTGTGATTTGAAATCCAGGTCACTACATGGCATACAGGAAGGTGTGTGACGCCCAGAGTGGTCCAATGGTCGGTGAAGGTCTACACTGCTCTGGAGGTCTGGATCTGGACTGGGACCTGGACAAGGAGGAGCTTCAGGAACCAGGGCCCAGCATGGACCGCATGCAGATGCAACATGTAGACTGCCAGAGATCAGGTACGATTACACTCACAATATCCTAACCCATGTGTCATTTAGAGGGGGCTTATTGTGCTCTTTGGGTTTTTCCTTTCCTATAGGGTGTTTAAAGTGGTCTGCTAAAGCTGATATCCCTGTGTTCCCTCCAGAGGAGTTTCTCTCCCACGCTACCGCCCCCCGCCACTGCCTGAAACGCATCCATTAGAATACTTTGGTTACTTTCGTAACATAGTGACATCACCATGTAAAACTCATGCTTCTATTAGCTATCGCTAAGGGGCAGGACATCACTTAGTAGTTGACCAATCAAAACAGAGCCGGCAACTAACCAATCAGAGCAGACTGGGCTCTGGTTTCAGACAGAGGGTCAAAAGAGCTGCTGCAGCACAGGCAAAAAGATAAATAACTTTTTGACCATTAAAGCATGTCACAGTAGAGGAACAGAATACAAATATGAACCTGAAAATGAGCATAACGGGCCCCTTTAAGATGTCTACCGGTTTGGTAAAATGGACCAATTATATTAATAAAATATTAAAATACCTTCAACATTCAGTAACCAGCATATTCCAAATTTAAATTCAACTGGCCTTGCAGCCACAGTAGATAATTATAGATAATTATACTTATACACAGTAGATAATTCAATACAAAAAGTCTATGAGAACTAGTAATTGGGATACAATCATGTATAAGCTCAAACTACAAGCCTTCGTTTCCATGAACGACCAATGCCTTGCAATGAACTGAATCAGTTTTACTGCCGCTACGAAGACAAAAGGCGCTTTCACACCAAGTACTTTTCCCAGGAATAGTTCCCGGAACTTTTATTTCCTGGAACTATCTAGTAAATCGCGTTCACACCGGAATAATTCTCTGAGGGAGCCGCTGACGTCACTTCTTCTTCTGCTTTGGGTTTACTGGCAGGCCGCAAACAACTTCACGGCGTATACTGCCACCCGAAGTCCCCGGCCGGAAGTCCCCGGAGTTGAGAAAATCGCCAGAAGCCCCGACACCTCCTCATCTCCACCGCTCCCATGTTTTCTTTTATGTTGCCATAAGTTAGTCTCTCTCCGTTGGTGCACTGGGCTAATGCTAATAATGCTAATGCAAGCAAATAAAATTAGTTTTACGGGGCGTGGTTTGCAATTTGCCCAGGCAATCAGAAATTAGAAACTTTTTCTCCCCAGGAAAGAGGTGAAAAGGTGAACTAAAAAGGGGTGAAAAGGTTCGCAAAAAAAAGCTCTAGTTCCAGATCTTTTTGGTGTGAACGCAAAATCCCAGGAACTATCAGAACTATTCCTGGGAAAAGTACTCCGGTGTGAAAGCGCCAAAAGAGTTCAGTCCTGTCACCATCTCCCGTGACACCTCCCAACAGCTTCAGTCTCACACCTCCATGTCCCCCAACCCTTCAGTGTCCTACTTTCCCACACCACTGCCCTCCCCCGACACACCAAATCATCTCTATCAATGAGAGAGATGTAAACAGTCTTTTAAAAAAACTCAGTACCAGAAAGGCTGCTAGCCCTGACAATGTCTCCCCCTCCACCCTGAAGCACTGTGCCGATCAGCTGTCTCCGGTGTTTACTGACATCTTTAACACCTCACTGGAGACATGCCACGTACCAGCATACTTCAAAACCTCCACCATCATCAAGGATCACAGGATTAAATGACTACAGACCCGTCGCCTGACCTCTGTGGTTGTGAAGTCCTTTGAGCGCCTTGTCCTGTCCCACATCAAATCCATCACAGACCCCCTCCTGGACCCCCTGCAGTTTACCTACAGAGCCAACAGTCTCTGACCCCCGGACCATCAGCACTAGTTCCCCTCGAGGCTGCGTTCTTTCCCCTCTGGTCTTCTCCCTGTACACCAACAGCTGCACCTCCAGTCACCAGTGTGTCAAGCTCCTGAAGTTTGCACACAACATCACCCTCATCGGACTCATCTCTGGTGGGGACGAGTCTGCCAACAGGTGGGAGATGGACCATCTGGTGACCTGGTGCAGGGACAACCACCTGGAGCTCAACGTTCTTAAGACAGTGGAGATGGTTGTGGACTTTAGGAAGAACGCAGCCCCACCCACCCCCATCACTCTGTGTGACTCCCCACTAACTGCTGTGGAGTCATTCCGCTTCCTGGGCACCATCATCGCCCAGGACCTCAAATGGGAGCAGAACATCTGCTCCGTCATCAAAAAAGCCCAGCAGAGGATGTTCTTCCTGAGGCAGCTGAAGAAATCTGCCAAAGACGATGATGGTGAACTTCTACACGTCCATCATCGAGTCCATCCTTTGCTCCTCCATCATCATCTGGTACGCTGCAGCCAAGGATAAGGGCAGGCTGCAGCGGGTCATCCGCTCTGCTGAGAAGGTGATCGGCTGCAATCTGCCATCCCTCCACGACCTGCACGCCTCCAGGACCCTGAGGCGGGAAGATAGTGTCCGACCCCTCCCACCCTGGACACAAACTGTTCACCCCCATCCCCTCTGGCAGGAGGCTGCGCTCCATCAGGACCAAAACCTCTCGCCACCTGAACAGTTTCTTCCCCTCCGCTACTGGCCTCTTAAACAAGGCCCGGCCCCCCCACTGACACTTTACCTCAGCCACATCATATTTTAATGCTGCCGATGTGTATTCCAGATTTTATTCCTCTTTATTCCATTGCAATGTAAATAGTTATATTTTACCATCTTTTTTTATAATTTAAAATATCTTTCTAGTTCTCTACCTGTGTTTTTAATTCTTGTTTTACTTTTATGTATGCACCACGACACCAAGTCAAATTGCTCGTACGTGTAAACCTACCTGGTAATAAACCTGTTTCTGATTCGGATATTGTGACATGCAGCTGATCTCACGTAGAGCATGATGAAAAGGTGATTATGCTGAACAATTACAGCTCATAAAATGAAATGTAAATGAATACTATGTGCTTTATGTCACTACCATTAACAATAGGAGTTTGTGAATAATTTATAAAACATTGACACCTTAATGAGAATCCAACCGCTCATAACTTAAAAATACAGTTTGATAAATAAAAAGTATTACCTAAATCAGCCGACGATGCCTTGTCTCATGTTGTGTTGTTTTGATTGTGACATTTATTCCTATAATTCACTATGATGTGATGCAGATGCACCGTTTCCTTCAAGAAAATGTTCTGCACTTATAAGCCTTTTATGATTTAAACATGCTCATATCATAAACAGTTTTCTTTATTAATCTTGAAGCTGGTAGATTTTCTCAGCATGCCAAAACACATTTCTGTCTCATCTTAAAAAGTATTTTATTTGCACAGAAGTTCTTCAGAACCCTTTGACGTAAATTGAAACAACCTGTCACTGAAGAAAAAATGAAAATTCAGCCTTTAACGTGAGAAGTTTGCCTCTGCCAGCAGCTGCAAAAGAGAGAAACTTTGTAAGTACCCTAAAGCTAGACTTGAGTTCCTCAGCTTTGAAGGACTCTGTTTTGAATTGTGCCTGGAGTTCTGTGTGAGTAGTAGTCTTCTATCCTTGCAAGTGCTTCTCAAGAAGGAGGGCTGATCGTTTTAGAACTCAAAATGAGGCATTTTTCCAAATGCCATTCCTAGTTGGTTTTCAGCATAACAGTTAGGGTCTGTAATAGTCTCCAGTAACCATCTCAAACGGGGAAATGTGAACTTCCTACTGAGAGGCAGTTTAGATTTCCATGTACGGTATGTACATCTATCATATGGTTCATATTTATTTTTAATTAAAGGTCCCATGACATGCCTTTCCCGTCCCCTTAATAATAATAATAATAATACATGATATTTATATAGCGCCTTTCAAGGGACCCAAGGTCGCTGTACATGGTGGACAAACAGAACAAACAGACAATCAACGGGCAAACCAAATAAATAAATAAAGGAAGCCGGGGGACCAGAAAAGGGCTAGGGCCCGAAGGCCGGGGTGAACAGGTGTGTTTTGAGTGATGATTTGAAGATGTCCAGGGAGGCAGCATTACGGATCTCAGCAGGAAGTGCATTCCAGAGGGTGGGGCCCGCAACACTGAATGCCCTGTCATCAACAGTTCGGAGGCGAGAGCGGGGGATGGAGAGCAGGCCCGTGTCTGAGGACCGCAGACTCCGAGAAGGGGTGTAGGGATGGAGGAGGTCCGATAAATACTGGGGGGCTAGGGTATGGAGGGACTTGTACGTGAGGTTGAGTGTTTTGTATTGAATCCGGGATTTGACTGGCAGTCAATGTAGGTGGATGAGGATGGGGGTGATATGGTGCCATGGCTTGGTGTGGGTGAGAAGCCTGGCGGCAGAGTTCTGGACGTATTGGAGCCTATCCAGGGTTTTACTGGGAACCCCGGACATGACTCCATTGCAATAGTCCAGACGGGATGTAATGAAGGCGTGTACAAGGGTTTCTGCCACAGAGTCAGAGAGTGAAGGCCGGATTCTGGCAATGTTTTTCAGGTGGTAGAAGGCGGATTTGGTGACAAACTTGATGTGCGCCTGGAAAGAGAGGGTGGTGTCCAGGATGACTCCCAGGTTGCGGACTTCAGTGGATGGGGAGATGGAGCAGCCGTCAATGGAGAGAAGCAGGTCTCCAACTGCTCTGTGGATAACAGCCAGCCCACCACCCCGACCCAGGGAGTGGGGCTTCTGTAGGTAAATATAGCCTAGGGGTGTGGCTTAAGGTGAAAAAGTCTTGTTGATTTTGCCAGGTCTCCGTTAGGCAAACAAAGTCAGTTTTCCTGTCAGTGATGATGTCCTGAATGAGTGGTGCTTTATTATTGAGGGAACGGGTATTCAGCAGCATGAATGTGGGGGCATTGCTACTGGATGCTGGTGGTGTGAGCAGAATGACACGGTCGACACAAACCAGGGCCTTCAGATTGCCAATGCACGCGCGAGGTTTGTTGTGATGACGTAGCGAGGCAGGGATGGTGCGCGCGCAGGACCAGCTGGAGAGAGGCTCCGACCCAGCGACAACAAACCTACGCCGAGAGCCTCTATGGATGTACTGGGGTCTGCTACGTAACAGCCCAAGCTTGTTGATGACTGCTAAGCGTAGAGGTTGCATAATACAACTATTGAGAGTAACCAGTTGTGCGGTGGAGTATTTCAGCATCATAGAGCCGGTGGTATGGTAGCACGATGCTACGTTAGCTGAGAGCCAACTGGGAGAGGGTGGTCCCAACCAACCGGCTAGCCACTCCGGGATGGATTTGAATGTGTCGTGGAACAGAACTCTCAGCATGGACAGCACAGGGGGGGTGAGACGGGTGAAGACGGGTGAGGACAGGTGATCCAGATATGTTCTGAGGAGGGTAGCCAAAGCCCCAGCCGTTGAGATGCCAGCAAGGCTAACCGCAACGGCGGGCAGCAGTGGGTTTGTCGAGCACTCAGTGGTGATGTTGGCACAGGGTAGAGTTGGCATGAGTGATCGAAAGTCGGTGACGGGTAGAACACCTAGCATGGAGCCGGAGTAGCTGCTACAGCTAACTGCTACAGATAGCTACAGGAGCTGGTGTAGCAGCTGCTGCGTACAGGTAAAAGATCAGAGGAATTGGGTATAAAGACGTGTTCACATAAAACGTGAAGTATGAGATACACGGCTGAGTAAGAGGCCGACAGTTAGAGCCGGCAAAAGAACGACAAACAAACAAAAACACTACTAGGTGTAGCCGGAGAAGCGGCGAACAGTCTACGCCAGCATCCTCTCACGACCATG
This sequence comes from Harpagifer antarcticus, assembly GCA_902827135.1. Taxonomy (NCBI): domain Eukaryota; kingdom Metazoa; phylum Chordata; class Actinopteri; order Perciformes; family Harpagiferidae; genus Harpagifer; species Harpagifer antarcticus. Next base: position 814,687 of record CADEHL010001333.1, read on the forward strand.
CAACGATGTATAGCAGTGAATGTGTGTTATGTAGCTTTTTCTGCATGTAAACGGTCTGCAAAGTCACAAACCCTCAAAGTACACCCTGTAGTGAGGAAAACTCTAACACAGAAAAGACCTGTCTATGCTGCCCCAGAACGCCTCGTTGGAGATTTTTCTTTTTCCATTGTTTTCTTCCTGAGTATAGTGACGTGACCATACCCAGGTCCACATGGACCAATCCATGGAGCTCCACACACACACACACACACACACACACACACACACACACACACACACACACACACACACACACACACACACACACACACACACACACACACACACACACACACACACACACACACACACACACACACACACACACACACACACACACACACACACACACACACACACACACACACACCTCTTCAGGGGACATTACATTGACTTACATGCATTTCCTGGAGACTTATCATAACCTTAACCATAACCAACACATGCCTAACCCTAACCCTTAACCTTACCCTAACCCTAACCAAGCCTTCACCCTAAAATTAATGATTCCCCTCATGGGGACCTCCAATTTGTCCCCATAAGGGAGGCGAGTCCCCACACGTGACTGTGTAAACAGATGTAGATCCCCACAAGTATAGTAATGCTAGGCCACACATACACACACACACACACACACACACTCACTCAGCCTAATCTTTTCTCAGCCGTGGTACTCCGCGGAACTTCGCCGGCACACACTCACTCTCACTCACTCACTCAGCCTTATCTTTTCTCAGCCGCGGTACTCTGCAGATCCCCGCACACACACACAGCCCGCTGAGCAGGCTGAGTTCCGCGCTGTCTCGCAGACCCCACGCAGTAACCAGGAAAGGACACCAGTAATCCAGCTCACACTGTCATGACATGTTATGCATAAAACAACTTCTAGATGTCTCTGTGGTTCGAACAGAATGCCCTTCAGCTTCCATTGAGGAAGTTGGCATGCTAAAAAATCACTGCTGAAGAAATCACTCCTTTTGGTCAACTTTTGTAAGGTAACCATATCCTTTTTGACAAATTTTAGTGTCAGAGCACTTACTGAACATATTTAGATAACTTGATGCACAAAAAAAGTTTTAACACGGGTGTAATTATTTTTTGGAAAATATACTCAACCAATCGGTCGATTTGGCCATTTATGGTAAACTAGCAATACGACTTTTTCAGAGTTTCAGAGATGTTTTCGAATAAGATATGGTAAATAAATGGCTAGATTCATGGTACTAATAAAAAAAAAAAAATGTAGTACTGCCTTTTGAGTTTCAGAGTGAAAGAGTGATAATAAGCTTAACATGTCTTTGAATAAATAATAGTATACAGTTTATATTGTGTATCACCTTTAGCTTAAAAATACATAGATGTGTTTTTTTTTATATATAAAATAAATAGACAGACACTTTATCAATCCCAAATTGGGAAATTATTGAACAGCAGCAGTGTGTTCAGGTATTAAAATATTGAAAGTTGGAAAAAAGTATAAATTACACAACACAAGTCTAATGCACCCCTGACAGTCCCGCCCACCTGGGACATTGGTGTCAAAATCATAGACTGTATATATAAATGGACGTAGGGTCCGTGACGTCACCCATAGGATTCTGCAGAGTTGCCATGAAGCCCTTAGTAGGCGGAGTCGGCTACTAACGGCTCGACAGTGACGTCAGAGTCTAACTCCCGCCTTCTCCCGCCTGCTCCAAACAAACATGTTGAATCGGCTAAAGAAAGTCGGCCAAAGAAAGTCGGCCAAAGAAATCACTCTGATTGGCTGTTGCCTCTTTTGAATGATGAATACACACTACCGCTGCCTCATTTCATTTCATTTCAAACCTTTATTTAAACAGATAGGTCCCTTGAGATCATGGATCTCTTTTACAAGGGAGACCTGCATCAATTTGTTCCACATGAAACATAAAAACAAACAATAGAGGACATCATATTTACATATTCACCAACACTTACAAACACCCATAGTGTCAGAAAGCATTTCGTGCAGACGTGCCTTAAAAACATTCAGAGAAACAAAGGTGAACAGAAACTGTCCTTGCCTGCTGGTAAGGACAGTGATTGCCACTCGTCGACTGAAGTCTTTGCGGTGTGTTTGTAGTGGGGCGGCGTAGCCGACACGGGCGGCGTAGCGGACGTAAAAGTCGGGACGCCTTCGGTAGGCGTTCCTTGGTCTCAGGTTGGTGTGTAGCGGCCTTTAGACTTGGTTCTCTTTGGTTGGTGCACAGACTTAGATAGAGTCTCTTGGCAACACGATCCTCCAATCAGCATTCGGCCGGCCTGTGGAAGTCCCTCCCTACTCTGGCACCATCATATGTAATTTTTTTTTTTCTGAAGCTTTCTGCAGATATAGTGGAATCTTCATAATGCTGCTTCCGAGCTACAGTGGGGCAAAAAAGTATTTTAGAGAGTATATATAGAGAGGCCTGTAATTTTCATCCTAGGTATACCTCAACTATGAGAGACAAAATGAGAAAAAAAAAATCCAGAAAATCACATTGTAGGATTTTTAAAGAATTTATTTGCAAATTATGGTGGAAAATAAGTATTTGGTCACCTACAAACTCCACTATGGCCAAGACCAAAGAGCTGTCAAAGGACACCAGAAACAACATTGTAGAGCTGCACCAGGCTGGGAAGACTGAATCTGCAATAGGTAAGCAGCTTGGTGTGAAGAAATCAACTGTGGGAGCAATTATTAGAAAATGGAAGACATAAAAGACCACTGATAATCTCCCTCGATCTGGGGCTCCACGCAAGATCTCACCCCGTGGGGTCAAAATGATCACAAGAACGGTGAGCAAAAATCCCAGAACCACACGGGGGGACCTAGTCAATGACCTCCAGAGAGCTGGGACCAAAGTAACAAAGGCTACCATCAGTAACACACGAAGCCGCCAGGGACTCAAACCCTGCAGTGCCAGACGTGTCCCCCTGCTTAAGCCAGTACATGTCCAGGCCCGTCTGAAGTTTGCTAGAGAGCATTTAGATGATCCAGAAGAGGATTGGGAGAATGTCATCTGGTCAGATGAAACCAAAAAAGAACTTTTTGGTAAAAACTCAACTAGACGTGTTTGGAGGAGAAAGAATGCTGAGTCCAAAGAACACCATACCTACTGTGAAACATGGGGGGGGAGATATCATGCTTTGGGGCTGTTCTGCAAAGGGACCAGGTCGACTGATCCGTGTAAAGGAAAGAATGAATGGGGCCATGTATCGTGAGATTTTGAGTGACAACCTCCTTCCATCAGCAAGGGCATTGAAGATGAAACGTGGCTGGGTCTTTCAGCATGACAATGATCCCAAACACACCGCCTGGGCAACGAAGGAGTGGCTTCGTAAGAAGCATTTCAAGGTCCTGGAGTGGCCTAGCCAGTCTCCAGATCTCAACCCCATAGAAAATCTTTGGAGAGAGTTGAAAGTCCGTGTTGCCCAGCCACAGCCCCTAAAACATCACTGCTCTAGAGGAGATCTGCATGGAGGAATGGGCCAAAATACCAGCAACAGTGAAAACCTTGTGAAGACTTACAGAAAACGTTTGACCTCTGTCATTGCCAACAAAGGGTATATAACAAAGTATTGAGATGAACTTTTGTTATTCACCATAATTTGCAAATAAATTCTTTAAAAGTCAGACAATGTGATTTTCTGGATTTTTTTTCTCATTTTGTCTCTCATATTTGAGATATACCTAGGATGAAAATTACAGGCCTCTCTCATCTTTTTAAGTGGGAGAACTTGCACAATTGGTGACTGACTAAATACTTTTTTGCCCCACCGTATGTGTGGGAACGAAGCTCTCCCAAAGCTCAAGGTCGGAGTGATGTCCTGACCTTGCTGCTCTGTGTTGCAGACTAAAGACGTCTATTTATTCCAAGTCACAGCCACATAAGCACAATAAGCTTATGATGTAATAATAAAAATCATTTTTTCTAATGTTATATAAAAATAGCCTCCACAATCAGTGGCGGCTGGTGGAAAATATTTGTGGTGGGGCTGTTGATATAGTGAGTAAAACAATTTTTTTTGGGAGAAATGACCCCTTAAATTAGGACTTCTGGTGTAATGGCACGTTTCCAGTGCAGCACGGAGCTCGCTTTAATGCTGCGTTCAGACCGGACGCGATGCGAATATTCGCTTCGCTCTAAACGCTCCTATCGCATCGCTCTAGTCGCTTGAGTCGCTGCCAGCTGTGTTTACTCGCATCATTCAAACAAGACGCGCTGGCTCGGGAGCTACAACTACAACAAGATGAACATATTTTACCGTGATTAAATTGTAATACACGTTTCTAAATGATGCCGACGTAACAACATACTGATTACCGGTTAGTAAAAACCATGAATTAATGCTTTGATAAGTCTGCAGACAGACGGCAGAGAAACACCTTTTAGAATGCTTGTTTTCTGAATGGAGCTTGGCTAGGCTAACGTTATATATGCTCCGACCGTCCACACTCACAACAACGGCCTACAGACATAAATAAACCAGCGACTGTATTCTCCATGACACAGACAGTCTGTGGTTTGTACTGGTTTCACTTCTGTCTCGTTTCTGAACAGATCGCATCTGTCCCCGGCTGTTTGAAGAGCAAGCATGGCAAACAAAAGATAGCATTTACCTGTTAGCATCCAGCTAGCCATGCCTTTCTGGTGTACCAGCTACGTGAGAAGCCTCGTTGATACGTTTTGTCTTTTTCACGAGCTTGCTGTGATATATACAAATCGGGTTGGTCCGGTCCAAGGTCTTTAAGTATCAGTTTATCTCCCAAACTTCTCCTTTCGAAAGGATTGGAGAGTAGCTCTTGCACGGAAATGGGTGCGGACCGAGGTCCGGCGACTCCACCTGCACACCATTCTCATCCAAATACTGCGTCACCTTGGTCACTCACGATTCTAAAAAACAACTCACGTCAACGCACGTAAGCAACGTGGGCGCCAACGTGGGCGCCAACGTGAGCGCCCTCGTGACCAAAATATTTGACGGCGCTGATTGTCTGAAATTATGTTTCGGCGGCACAGTTTACTATTGAGTCTTTGCAACGTGCTGGTTGCTGCTGTTTGGCTCGGGGGCGCCGCCCGGTAATGATAAACTAATGCCACGGGCAAGGCCAGGCAGGAAACATGTGACTTATCAGTAACTTTAGACATCGTAACACAATTTTAAACGAGATTTTATTGTAGATTATACATTTTACTGATACCAATTGTATGATATTTACCTTGTTCATTAAAAATATAAAATATATATATTTTTTAAATATTTTTTTTTTTTTTTTTTTTCTGTATGTGGGAAGAGGTGGGGCGGCGCCCCTAGCGCCCCTATGGGCCGGCCGCCACTGTCCACAATACTACAGTTTAAAAAAGCAGAAATAAAATCTAAGCTGCTCTGTTTTAGTTTAATACACACAGTTAAGCTCACACACACTATTTTATTAACATATAGGCTCACCTACTGAAGCAGATTCAGGCAGTAGGCGTATAGATTCACACTTAAAGTATTAGCTTACAGAACAGTACAATTTACAGAGAAGAGATGACATCTGATCCTTTCCACAAAATATGCAATATGCCCTTTTTTTGTATTTTGGTAACATTGTATTCTGCTAGTAATCCCCAATATTTCAGAATGTAACTGTAATCTGATCACGTCTTTTCTATGTAACTATAAGGAAATACAGTTACCAGTGTGATGTATCCTGAGTATGTTATCCCATGTCATGTAATCCATTCCATCACTCCACAAGCCTGCCCCCACTCTTCGTGTAAATCATTTTCTACATAAAAGTAGGTAAAGCATTTTTTCCACGTATAGGGTGTTCAGACCCCGGTCCCGACCCTGACCCAGAACTGATGGAACCCATCCAGCCGTCTGTCTCCGTTTCACCTCATGGACGATTCGAACGTCTCCAGGAAGATCCCAACTACATCTCCCACTTCACCCGGGCTCCGGGCCATAAAGGCCAGCGAAGAATACACTGCTTTCTGCTCAGGTGATTCAAGGAATGCTGAAGTAGCAGTTGTAGAACTCAAGTCTTAAATTCCCTTCTGCAGAAACTGTAGGTGATTTTATGACTTGTATGTGTTTCAGTGATCCGCTACAGTAGCATTAGTAATAGCCGGTGTCACCCAATTTATCGTGTTAATACTTTGAGCACATATAGGCCTGAAAGAATGGACTGGAAGGAATTGTGAGGGAACCGTGTGGAATTCTTTACAGTCCTTGCCACCATATTAATGTGACATTACACATCTCTGTTCTTATTCTGCTTATTGACTGTCAGAAATGTTAATGAATGAACAATGCAAAGTTATTAGAGCGGTTATGCCATTTTTACCAACAGGTGTAACCAAAACCTGTCCCAGAAAATTGTTATTGTATTCCTCATTTCCAAATGTGGATCAATAACATTGTATCTGATCTTATTTACTGCTAAAGCATTACAGTATGATGGCTCAAAGCATTTAGGAAGAGTAAGAAATACTGATACAAATACTAGACAAGATTATTGAGAATGTTCTAACCTATTTTCCAGGTCATGCTCGGGGCAATGCTGCATTATGGAGGCCCTGATTGTAATTGTATAATAACCTTTGTGTAGGCTCCCATGCAAGCTTGGACATCCATCCCAGCTTTAACTCTTAAACGTTAACCCTATTGTCCAGAAATCTGTTTCAGCTCCAAAGGCAGGAGGATGGTATCATAACTATTTGGCTAAATGACCAGCTTCTTGCTATAATCCTAAAGAAAGACAATCTTAGGATACACTTTATGTTCACCAATTAAGTGGACATTTGAGCTAATTGATTGACTGCACAGAGAGTCCGAAGTGTCATATTAAGTGTCTTGTTTCTAGATGCTGCAAAACTTTCCTAATTTCCTCTGAATCATAATAATGAAACAAATCAGACATATGATGATGTTTGATAGGATGAATGATTGAACCTCTTAGCCTTTTTATTGATTGTAAAAAAGTATTGCAGTTTTACAAATGTTAAATATTGGCCTTTTCCAAAGATATAAATGAAAAAGGAAGTGAAACTTGCATGCCGACCTTGGTACCGTAAATCAGGTGAAGTCAATAACATGCATTATTCATTGACCATTGTTCATTTTTGATGAATGTTTAATAAAAAATAAATAATTCAAGGATTCTTAGAGCTTATACTAAACAAACCCCATGCATCTATTTCTATGTATTCCCTTTTTCATAGGTACTTCCTGGCAGGGGTGGGGCTTTTTGTCCTGGGTCTCCTGATTGGCTGGTTTACATGCACACCTGCCGTTAAACCACCCTCTCCTCCGGCAGACAGCTCGGACCTGCTGGAGGATCTGCTGAAAGGAATCACAGCCGATAAGATAAGCGCTCTGCACAGGTATTAAGCGACTCTGTTATTTTAAATAAGAAATAGGGAAAAGGTAACACTTTTTGTTGTGGACACAAAGTGGAAACAGGAGCGTGTGACATTGTGCAGATCCATTCACTCAAAAGCCCTTTGTCAACTCAAGCTGGCTTCACAGTGAGAGACAGGTGCTGAGTGGTGAAGAGAACTGTTGAATAGGAAATACAGGAACAAAACAAGGCTGAATGTGATAAGTTGCAGAATGGATGGATTGTGCAAACCAATGTATCCGTTCTCTGTATTGTTCCTGATGGTGGAGAAGAGAGGGGATAGAAGAATTGCAGTCGGTTACCTAAGCGTTGTGTGTTTCACTGATGTGCAAGGGTAAAAAACAAGCACTCATAACTTCAGCAAACTTATTTTTCAAGGTGGATTAACGGGTTCAGCCATTTGAGCTAGTATTCAGTTTAGAATCTGTTTGTCCACATTTTGTGACATCTCTTTCCGCCATTTACCTTTTTTCTGAGAAGCACATCTGAAGTAGTACTTGCTGCAAAACTTTGTATGGATACATGCTGTGTGGATGGTTGGATGTGCAATGGTAGAACTCAAGCTTTGACACCATATACAATAATGCTGTAGCAACTCCTTGACCCTTTTCCTATCTTCTCCTGATTAGTTGTTTTTCATGAGCACAATCTTCTCAAATCTTTATTTAGAAATTGTAGTTGACTAAACCCAACCATACGACACAGTGGTTGTGATCAAATTGTCAAAAGATTCGTCTTTTCCTAACCACTATTCCTTGACCTTTGTGTAAAATGTCACAGGGTTAAGGAATAGTGGTTAGGAGAATTCAAAAGGACTAAGGAAAAGAAAACTGGGCTTCAAGAGAATCCGACTGCACTGACACTATCCCACATATCTATGATGCGCCAGTGGATGTTGTAAGTACGTTTGGCATAAGTTGCTTAATAAGTCCCGTAATGTTCACGATACGCATTTCTCAATTACGATTGGCTGTTTCGGTGAACGGTCGAATGTTGTATCATGGTAAATGTTGTAAAGGTATTGTGTGACAGCATTTTCTCCTTTCCTTTCGTAAAAAGAGGTCCAGTGTTTCCTAAGCTAAAGGAGGTTATAAAGATAAGATAGAGCTTTATTGTCTCCCTTAGGAGAAATTTGTCTTGGGCATCGAGATAATACACATAAAACATTCAGGTCAATCAGTCATAGACACAGAACAGAGATCACATATCACATGGCAAAGAAACAAACAAGAAACATACAGGTACAGCACTTTCCCTATTGCACATATCCCTATTGCACATATGCATAGTGTCCGTCAAATTGCACATATCCCTATTGTGTCCATACCAATAGGTAGGTAAAGGACGTTTCAAAGCTCCTTTCCTATCATCTAGAGCAGGGGTGCCCACACTTGTTCAGCTTGGGAGCTACTTTTAAAATGACCAAGTCAAAAGGATCTACCTACATTAAAAATGCTGAACATATATTTATTATGACATTCAGTGGCAGTTAAAAGACAGTGGTTATGAAAATGGATTCAACCCACACTATGATCTTCATTACATACGCATCCTGTTTTTTCGAACGTATTAATTGATGTTTTTCCAGAGGAAGCATATGTTTTTTTTTGTAATCTTCTTGAGCAGATATTTCTGTTGAACTATTATGCTCTGTGATTTGTTTCTGTAGCTCAGGGGTGGCCAACCAGTCAGAGGTTAAGAGCCACATTGTTTCTATGTTACTGCAAAGAGCCACATCAAACACACAGTCACTGATACCGCTTGTTTCCGTTTTTTGTTTTCTGGAAACAAGATTTCAACCACGACACTGATGCATCTTTGTGGCATTGGGATATATTTTTTAAATCCTCTGGAGCAGAGCGAGGAGCTGTGGATTATTGTTATTGATTAATGCATCAGTGTTTCTTAGGGTCAAAAACACTAAACTCACAACTTAAAATGAAAGTGTTTAGTTTATTTAATAAAAGAGCACATGTTCAATGTGAAAAGTGACAGTAGATATAGATTATTTGCAATTTGGTGCTATATATATATATTAAAAAAAAAAAAATTATATATATTTTTTAAACACCTTGAATTTCACAGGGGGGTCGCGGGGCTCCGTTGGCGGGACGCAGCGCCCCTCCAAGACAATGGTAGGGGAAACACTGGATAGTGTTTAATCAACGATAGGTTCCCCCCCCCCCCCCTCAAAGGTGATTAGGTATTATTGTGATTGGCTCTTGGGCCACATCAAAATTAGACGCGCTGTCATCCTCTCATACTGACACCTGACACCACACATACACACGTAGGGAGAGCCGGGACGAAAGTAACACGGGACGAAAGTAACGGAGCGATTTTATCCGAGCCCAAACAACTTTGACCGGCCAAATTACGTCAGAATTATCAGCATTCAATACTTAACAGACCTACTAAATATCGGGTTTAACGGTCAGGAGTAGCTAGTGTTGTCACGATACCAACATTTTGGTACCGATACCAAGTCAAGAATTGCGATTCCAATTCTTTTTCGATACTTTTCTTAGAAAAAGGGAAACAGTCTTAAATTTAATTATTGTGCTTTATTTCACACCAGAACCAGAACACAAACTTGTAAACAATGAGAACAATAAATAAAATAAATGACAAGAATTCGTATTAAATAAAATTAATAAATTTCTCACAGACAGGCCTCGTGGTGTCCGTAGGCTTGCCCTCACTGTCAGAGATATAGCTAATATACATCCAAATGTAGCTTCTGGAGTCTTTTTTGTCAACAAGCCGAGGCGCAGCGGCAGTTGCACGCACTTGCAGCCATGGCTCTTGGGCCACATCAAAATTAGACGCGCTGTCATCCTCTCATACTGACACCTGACACCACACACACGTAGGGAGAGCCGGGACGAAAGTAACACGGGACGAAAGTAACGGAGCGATTTTATCCGAGCCCAAACAACTTTGACCGGCCAAATTACGTCAGAATTATCAGCATTCAATACTTAACAGACCTACTAAATATCGGGTTGTTTTTGTCAACAAGCCGAGGCGCAGCGGCAGTTGCACTCCCACTTGCAGCCATGCTTCTCGTTTTCTCACATGCTCTGGCAGCTAGCGCGTGCAAGAGAGAGGGGAGGCACTTGAGCGTGCTTGAGAGGGGAGGCACTTGAGCGTGCTTGAGAGGGGCGGGACTGCAGGCACGGCTGCAGAGCAGGGAGTGGAAGCAGAGCGCTGAACACACAGGGCTCTTAGTAAAACTGCGCTTTCTCACCGGAGTAATTTCCCCGTCATTCTTAAAGTACCGATACTAATGAAACGGAGGAATCGTAACGTTTTTAACGGCAGGGTATTGCTTTACCTTTCAAGTATCGGTACACCGTGCAACACTTGTCAGGAGTCAGTGTCTCTCCCACAAACTCACACAATTCGATATGAATTGAAGAGCCGCATGAAACTAGGCAAAGAGCCGCATGCGGCTCGAGAGCCGCGGGTTGGCCACCCCTGCTGTAGCTGTTTTTCGGCTTTCTTTAGGATGTGTTTTATTGATGCAGCATTGGTCAAATCCCAGTCGAAATGTCCCACACCATTGGACAATAAAGTTAATCTTGAATCTTGGCTTGCAAGGGTATATAGAGTTTACTGGCCAAATTCAACTTTCTAAATGCAAGCAAGGTTTTTTAAATAACACTATTTACTATTTGCTTACAGTGACATTCAGTGTCAGTGTACATTTCTTTATTCTCTAAGGTTATGTTAACCTTGGAATGGCATTGTATGTGTTTACAAGCATGCAGATATGTATCGCTGCATTCCTGTCCCTTGTGCCTGAATATGTGAGTTGGAAAAACAGCCCTTGTCAAAACAACAACAATATAAAATATGACAGCCATATCAATAACACTGTGTTGGTGTTCCCGATTACATCAGAATGTGAATAGCAATATTATGCTAAGAGATTAATACAAATCCACCGCATATTAAGTCAAACGGACACATTGTGCAATTTGCAGCAGTTACATGTAAATTATTCCCAGTGATGGTGTTGAAATATAGGGGAGGCATATTTTATTCTCATGGAAATTTCTCGCTGACATTAAGGGATTGTGATAGAGGGAAGAGTGGGAGGGACAGAGAGGAGGCGTTTACTGGGAGAGTGGAAGTTAGAGAAACAAATGAAGATGGAAAGGGTGAGCAGGCGTCAAAGAAGGAATTCAAACAAAGAGAAAGGACATCTGAGGCCATGATGCACAAGCATGTCATTTTCTGGTCATTTGTTATTTCCAACCCATAATTATAACTATGAATAATAAATCATACAGTAGGTGTCCGAAAGGGAGCAGGAGGAAGCAAACACAAAAATATACTGCATATTAAAGCAAACGATTGTAAAGGTAAAAGTATGAGCATAACAAATAAAGAAGTGTAATGTAAACATTTACATTATTTAATATATAAAGACTATATATTATTGAATTACAAGATTAGATATACTTTAGGTGATCTAAAATATTGATGTGTTCAAATGCTCTACAAAACACAACTGCAAGTCCATGAAACGTGTCTTTCTGTATTTGTGAATGAAGCGCCATCTCCTGGTTAAAACCTGAAATTGAAAATCTGGCAACGCCCTCTTGGAAAATAGTGGGAGGGCTTAACATTCCTCGATACTGGTCTTAGGCAGGTCGTAGTCAGGAAGCTGTAAGCTGGAGTCTGAAATGAGGTGCTACATCTGTACGTTACATTCGTGCTTGGCTTGCACTCCAACACATTGTACGTCATATACTAAGGGTTGGGATATTTCCGACAGAGCACACTGGGCTCTGGTTTCAGACAGAGGCTGCAGCACAGGCAGTATGAGAACAATAAAGAGCTTAGATTAGATTAGATGGACCTTTATTAATCCCCGTGGGGAAATTCAGCAGTAGGAAGCAGCAACAGGGTAAGCGTGAAAAAACAAAAACAGGACAGTACAGATTCACACAGATAAAAAATAGAAATAGGATCAATAATAAAAAAGCAAAATGGTAATGACACGATAACTGCGAACATATATAAACATTTCGTCCTCCGTGCTATGAGGTACTAAAAGTTAAAGTGACAAGTGGAAAGTAGGTTCTGTACATATGACATATATATATATATACATATCTTAAAATATTTATCTACTAATAATAATAAAATATAATGTATTACTGTGGGTTGTGCAGACAGTATTTATTTTGTTTACATTATTGCCCCCTGGTTGTGCAGCCTGATGGCTACGGGCACAAAGGACTGTCCGAGGCGCTTGGTGCGCTGCTTTGGAGCGATGAGTCTGTGGCTGAACGTGCTCCTCATCTTCACTAGCTCTGCATGGAGTGGGTGGGAGGGGTTCTCCAGGATGCTGTCGAGCTTCTTCCTCGTCCTCCCCTCCGCCACCTCCTCCAGATTGTTCAGATTTACTCCGACTACAGAGCTAGCCTTCCTCACAAGCTTGTTCAGCCTGACAGTGTCCCTAGCGTGTGTGTTTCCACCCCAGCACGCCACGGCAAAGAAGAGCACACTGGCCACCACAGACTGGTAGAACGTCTGCAGCAGCCTCGTGCACACGTTGAAGGACCTGAGCCTCCTCAGGAAGAACAGCTTGCTCTGTCCCTTCCTGAGGAGAGCATCAGTGTTGTCTGTCCAGTCCAGTTTATTGTTCAGCTGCACTCCCAGGAACTTGTAGCTGCTCACCACCTCTACCTCCTTCCCCTTGATGGTGATGGGGGTCCGAGGTCTCTTCCTGCTCCGCCTGAAGTCCACCACCAGCTCCTTAGTCTTGCTGATGTTGAGCTGGAGTTGATTGTCGTCACACCAGCCTACAAAGTTCTCCACCAGGGTCCTGTATTCCTCCTCATCGTCATCTGTGATGCAGCTGACGATGGAGGAGTCGTCCGAGAACTTTTGAAGGTGGCATGAGCCGGAGTTGAAGCGGAAGTCGGAGGTGTAGAGGGTGAACAGGAATGGTGACAGCACAGTTCCCTGGGGGGCTCCGGTGTTGCTCAGCAGCACATCAGACACGCTGCCCTGCAGTCTGACATACTGAGGTCTGTTGGTGAGGTAGTCTGTGATCCAGGCCACCATGCTGTGATCCACCTGCATCACTGACAGCTTCTCAGCTAGCAGGTGTGGCTGGATAGTGTTGAAGGCGCTGGAGAAGTCGAAGAACAGGATTCTTAGTGAGGTGTGCGGTTCCTCCAGCTGTGTGTAGGCTCTATGGAGCATGTAGATGATGGCGTCCTCCACACCAATGTTCTCCTGGTAGGCAAACTGTAGAGGGTCCATGGAGTCACACACGAGGGGTTTGAGGTGCTGCAGAATCAGTCTCTCAAAGATTTTCATGACGTGTGAGGTCAGAGCAACAGGCCTGTAGTCTCCTGGAGTGCTGGGGCGTGTCTTTTTGGGCACCGGGACAATGCAAGACGTCTTCCAGATGTCCGGCACCCTCATCAGCTTCAGGGAGAGACTGAAGAGGTGTTGAAGAACGCCTGCTAGTTGTCCAGCACACGCCTTGAGCACTCTGGGGTTGGTGTTGTCAGGCCCCCTTGCCTTCCTCACGTTGATCTTTGACAGCTGATTCCTCACTTGTCCAATGGTGATTATTAGTGGTCTGAAACTGCTGTGATCGGCTGATGTCCCCCCTGGAGTGGTGTTGGGTGTGTTTGAAGAAGGAGAAGAAGAAGAAGGAGAAGGAGGGGGAGGGGGAGGAGGCGGCATGATGTTTTGGAACCCCTGCAGTCCTGTTGAGCTGGAGATGGGAAGGTCAAACCTGTTGAAGAACAGGTTCAGCTCATTCGCACCTTCGGGGGTCCCCTGCACAGCCGTGCCTGATTGTTTGTACCCGGTGATTTTTCTCACCCCTCCCCACACTTCTTTAGAGCTATTGGCCTCCAGATGGCCCTCCAACTGGTCTTTGTATTTCTCCTTGGCTGCCCGTAGCTCCTTCTTCAGCTCCTTCTGCACAGTTTTAGCCCCCACAGTGTCTCGAGCCATTTTTGAACATTAAAGCATGGAAACATGTGACAGTAGAGACACAAAATACAAATATGAACCTGAAAATGAGCTTAATAGGGTGCCTTCAACAACACATTTCTACAACAATAATGTAAGGAAATGAGATTGGCTGGAAAAAGGTCACGCTGTTAGAATATTTTCATATCTTAATCATAATTAAAATGAGACAGAGCACACTAGAACCAATTACTAATTATAAGCTTTACAAAATGGTCAAATTATAGTACATTATCCCGATTTTACGATTGTACATTGTACAGACAGAAATGACTGTCACTGTTTCCTCGCATGAACTGTATATGTGTCTCCAGACAATCCAAAAAGCAATGTGTATGTGCGGCTAAAATGACCCGTGCTAGGGCTTTAAGTCATTTTCACCCAAATGTTAAAAACATGTTAGTGCATCTATCTCTTTAAGACTCATAAGTATATGTTTACTCCCAGTGTTACTTGTAAATGCAACTAGGTCAGTCCTTCTGCTTCAGTGGAATGCAAATGAAATAAGGAATAAATCATCTGAGGGCGACAAGTCACATTTCATGGTAGGACTGGCCATCTGCATAGTGTGAAATATGGCTTGTGCATTCCAGCTTGAACAGAGAAAAAAAGAGCAAGCAACAGCAGGGATAAATAAGAGACTGAGAGAGAGTGTTGATGCGGTTTCTGCTGAGCGTGCATGGTTACTGCTCAGTCAACGCTGGGTCTCATTACGAGGAAACACACTCCGGTTACAACACAGGGGATCTGCTGTATATGTATACAGTATTAGGGTGTTTTTATGGGTTTATGAGGTCAATTTATCTGCTTTTGTGATGAGTGGAGTTGATATACAATTAGTTTGATTCAATATGAATGAAAGAGGTTTACAGTAACACTTTAACTTAGAGGAGAATCCTCTCATACTGTTTTTACTTCTCTTTCTCAGTCTCTGCACACAACACTTACTCTGCTTTTAAAGTCGTTGTCAATCAGTCTCAGATTAAACGTGAATTGTTACCACATTTTAATTGTACAAAATGGTCAAAGCCACAGTGCTTTTACACAACATCAATGACCTTGATTTTAAAGTCATTCAAAAACATTTTCACCTTACACAGCCTTCATTTTTAATGGGAATAAGTTAATGACTGTTACAGAACTTTGTGAAAAGCATACTTTTTTAAGAGCTTAATTATTGATGATAGACTGTTTTCAAGCGGCAGGATTTGTTATAGTTGGATACATTTTGTCCGAAAACCAGTCAGTATCTGGTGTGACCACCATTTGCCTCACGCAGTGCAACACATCTCCTTGGCATAGAGTTGATCAGGTTGTAGATGGTGGCCTGTGGAATGTTGGTCCACTCCTCTTCAATGTGCCAAGTTGCTGGATATTGGCAGGAACTGGAACACGCTGTCGTATACGCCGATCCAGAGCATCCCAAACATGCTCAATGGGTGACATGTCCGGTGAGTATGCTGGCCATGCAAGAACTGGGGGTGAACATGCTGGATGTGGAGGTCCTGGGCTGGTGTGGTTACAAGTGGTCTGCGGTTGTGAGGCCGGTTGGATGGACTGCCAAATTCTCTGAAACGCCTTTGGAGACGGCTTATGGTAGAGAAATGAACATTCAATTCACGGGCAACAGCTCTGGTGGACATTCCTGCTGTCAGCATGCCAATTGCACGCTCCCTCAAAACTTGCGACATCTGTGGCATCGTGCTGTGTGATAAAACTGAACATTTTAGAGTGGCCTTTTATAGAGATGATGGAGTGATTGAAGACTTAGTACTTTTAATAAGATTGCAACAACATTGATGTGTTTGCAATTGATTGATGTCACCATATGTTCCACATGGTAGTTACTCCAAACATAAACCCATTAATATGCTACTCCAGTGATTCAGTTGCAATGAAGCAAAAACAAGTAAAGAAACATATGCATTTGGAACAGATTAATGGACGATAGAAATGGAGAGTTTCAGTGGACACACTTCATGGGGTTAAATCAGGGGTCACCAACCCTTTTTATGGTGAGGGCTACTTTCAAAAAATAAAACAAGTCGAGGGCTTCTTTTTATTTTTTTTGCAGTGTATATATTTAGCACATTTGAACATTATTATATGCTGACCTTTAACCTTTGTGTGCTGTTTGGGTCTGTGGGACCCGTTTCCAGTGTTTACTAAAATAACATGTATTCAATTTAATTAATGTAACCTCCTTTATTTGGGGGTGGACCTCACCTCCTCTAGGGGGGGGGCGGGGGCATGCACGGAAGATCCATTTGTATACTTTTCAATAATCCAAACATCTTTAGAATATGATCACAACCAATAACAAATCATTTAAACTTGTTTACTCTTATCTTATATTACCTCGTTAGCTTTCTTTTTATTTATGCATATTTTACTAATCACTCCGCTTTTAAACAGTTTTTCATGTGTTGTATAGGCTGGCACGACTAGGCTGTTCAATGGGGCTGATGTGTTGACTCTGCCAGAAGGAAAGGTCACACTCCTTATGAAGCGGGGAGCTGCCGCATTGCTTTTCTTCCCGACTGCAACGCTGGTCCCGCAAATCAAGCAAGAATGTGATTGGTCGATATTCATCGTGGGGTGGGGGAGGAGGGGTGTTAGATAGATATAGAGTTGTAGTAAGTAGATAGAGTTCGCTATGATGTAGGTTTTGTTCATGCATATGGGTAGATTATTTTAATTACATTTCCTTTTGTGTATTTTATACATTTTGGATTTGCTTGGCGAGCTATGTTTAGAACATGCCCGCGGGCACCGTGTTGGCTACCCCTGGGTTAAATCATAAAGACCAGCTGCCTTTTCATTTTCTCTCATTTTCTCTGTCTTTATTGAACACCTCATCACAGCATTTGGCGTTAAATAGCACCTCTTCCCCTTCATCAGTGCCCAAAAGTAGATTGTCACCCAATCGGAGTTCAATCCCCATTATCCCTGATTAGGAAACATGTTGCAGTGTTAAGAATTATCCTCTCCACAGGCGGTTCAGGGCTGACATCACAGCGGGTGGACGTATCATCAGTGCTGGTATTGATGTGTTAGTGGTAGGTAAACTGAATGTCATCACTGATCATGCCATCATCCATGCTGGTATAGATGTGGAGACAGAGGGCTAAAGGTCCCCTCTCTTGCAAAATGTGTCTTTTATACATACATTTGTGACCCGCTCTATCGAAATCAGTCGGAAGTCGCAACGGCTCTTTTCAAAATAAACGTGGATTTGCGTAAAAAAATAGTTTTTCGGGGTTCGGACGTTTTGTTTGATTTTAAATAAACAAAGTCTTGGCTTTCAGAATATGAAACTTTTATTTCCAAAATCACACGATAAATACATGTTTGAAGCTTGTAAAGGGAAGATGACAGCTCTCACTCGCCACTCTGCTGTTCCACAGCGCCGCCCCCCCTCCCTCCGGCTGCAATTATGAATGTAAGGCGTATAGTAATCATAGATAACACGGCAGGGTCCGTTACAGTTTGTTTTCATCTGATTTCAATTAAACAAAGTCTTGGCTTTCAGAATATTAAACTTGTTTCGGCAAATTCAGATGATAAATACAACTTTGAAGCTTCGGCATAATTACAAGCGGAGAACGGAGTAACTTGACGTCACAGCAGGCAGAACAACAGCCGGTGTTTCTCGTGAGTGTTTTCCCCGGGAAACAAACACAATACACAAGACTACACACACGCACACGTATACACGCACACACTCGCAAGCTTCCCCCAGACCAGTAATCCAAACGAAAATATCTTCCCTCCGTAGTATTTTGATCATTTGCTAATAACCAATCAGATCGATGGATTCCAGAGAAGAGGAAACTTTGAAGGCCTTTTTCTCAAAATGATGACTCGGTGACAGTCATTATATCATGTGACATATTTTGCTTAATATTTGGAGTACAACAACAATCCTGATATCATTAGAAAGCTAGGACTCTCCTCTTTTCAGCATCACAACTCAAAAAGGTGTCTTCAGGTCAATGCGACTGATTTCGATGGAGCAGATCACATATGTAAAAATGTTTGCTGTATTTGGATTGTATTTACATGTATATGAAACGGAACACATTGAAAAACACAAGTGTGAATCCTTCTGTGTGCATGTGTGTATTATGAGACTGTTCTGGGCCCATATGTAACTCCTTCGTACTTGGCAGAAGAATGAACAAAAAGGCATCATGAGTCAGAGATATGTGTGCCTCGTTTAACCAAATTCTACTGTTGGTGCCCTGAGAAGGAAGGAGAATACTAAAATCAATACCTCCATTATTATCCATTTCTACCAATAGCTTTTACTCAATATTTCAACACGTTTGTGATGGCAGGAGTGTGCTTTGAATAGGGAATGTTTCTGATCCAGGGCTCTGAATCTGATCCTCGTCTCAGATTTGTTATAAACCTAAAACTATGACAGCGAGGATTTGTTCTCTGCTTTAATGTCTCCGTCTGGTGCTTCACTTCACTGTCTTACACACACAAATATGAGCATACAGAACACACACACACACACAGCTTGTTGGATTTAACAGCTTTTTACAAACTGGTACCTGGAGCTTCACACTCCAATACTTTTGACTTGAGTTAATTGTGTTTTTGTCTCCGAGTGTCTTATCAAATCAAATCAAATCAAATCAAATCAAGCTTTATTTATATAGCACATTTAAAAGCGATTTTTGGTCGAGCCAAAGTGCTGTACATGCATTAAAAACACATATAATCACAATAAAAGACAATAATTTACAACAGATATAAAACAAACACAGGGAATAGTGAGGAGTCGTGCTCCGCTCTGACTAGAAGGCCTGAGAGAAGAAGTGAGTTTTTAATGTAGATTTAAAAACCCCTAGGGTCTGGGCCGACCTCACGTGGAGGGGCAGAGTGTTCCAGAGCCTGGGGCCAGCTGCTGCGAAGGCTCGGTGCCCTCGGGTTTTGAGCCTGGTCTTGGGCACTACCAGCAGCAGATGGTCAGTAGACCTTAAAGCTCTGGCTGGGGTGTAGCGCTGGAGGAGTTCAACTATATAGGAAGGAGCCAGCCCATTTAGTGCTTTAAAAACAAATAAAAGGATTTTAAAATCAATTCTGAACCGAACTGGAAGCCAGTGCAGTGAGGCCAGAATTGGGGTGATGTGGTCACGTTTTTTATGGCCAGTCAGCAAACGTGCAGCTGCGTTCTGGACTAGCTGCAGGCGTTTAATTGATGCCTGGTCCATACCCATGTACAGAGCGTTGCAGTAGTCGAGTCTCGAGGTCACAAAGGCGTTAATAACCCTTTCCAGGTCTTTAAAAGATAAATACGACTTGGTTTTGGCCAAAAGTCTTATTTTAAAAAAGCAGGATTTGACTACGCTGCTGACCTGCTTGTCGAATTTAAAAGTACTGGAGAAGGTCACCCCAAGGTTCGTGACCGAGGGGAGGATGTTCTGTTGGAGGGAGCCTAGAATATCAACCTGGGTTGCTGGAGGTTGGGGTCCAAAAAAGATGACCTCAGTCTTGCTTTCGTTGAGGTTAAGAAAATTTTTGCTCAGCCAGGATTTTATCTCAGTTAAGCAGTCCATCAACTGTTGTAATGAGTGTGTGACACTTGCTTCGAGAGGGAGATAAATCTGTACATCGTCGGCGTAGCAGTGGAAGGGAATATTATGTTTTGTGAGAATTGAGCCTAGGGGTAGTAAGTACAGTAGGAAAAGGATGGGGCCCAGAATCGAGCCTTGGGGAACCCCACAGGTAAGAGGGGCTTTTGCAGAGGAGAAGGCACCTAGCTGCACAGCGAAGCTACGGTCTGTCAGGTAGGACCTGAACCATGCAAGGGCAGAGCCTGTGATGCCAGCGGACTGTTCAAGCCGTGACAACAGGATGCTATGGTCCACAGTGTCAAAAGCAGCTGTCAGGTCTAACAGCACCAAGACAGCTGGGCTACCTGAGTCGGCGGCTAGGAGCAGATCATTAAAAACTCTTAAAAGGGCTGTTTCAGTGCTGTGCATGGGTTTGAAGCCAGACTGAAACTTTTCGTGGATTCCATGCGTGGTTAAAAAAGACTGCAGCTGGGCGTAGACCACTCTCTCCAGGGCTTTTGATAAAAAAGGTAGCTGGGAAATGGGCCTAAAATTTTCGAGAAAGGAGGGGTCGAGATGTTTCTTTTTAAGTAATGGCTTAACCACGGCATGTTTGAAGGCAGCAGGGACACATCCTGAGCTAAGGGAGGTGTTTACAATTAATAAAATACTTGCTCCAACTGAATCTAAAACGTCTCTGAGAAGGCGAGAGGGAATGCTATCTGAGGTGCAGTTTGTCGGCCGCAGGTGCTTGATCACATCCGAGAGAGAAGAGAAGGATACAGGCTCAAAGTGGTCGAGGACAGCAGGGCACAGAAAGGGAGCAGGATCTGGGGTAGCACTAGTGTGAGCTAGCCTAAGAGCAGATACCTTTTCAATAAAAAATTTAAGAAACTTATCACAGAGAGTAGTCGATGGCACAATAGAAGAAACATCACAGGGATTAATGATCGAGTTGAGGACATTAAAAAGAACCTGAGGTTTGTGGCTGTTTTTGGAGATTAACAGAGAGATGTGCTCTGTTTTGGCTGCTTTGACTGCCGTCTGGTAGTCAGAGAGGGAAGCACGAAGGATTTCTAGGGAGACATGGAGTTTATCCTTTTTCCATTTTCTCTCTGCACGCCTGCAAGCGCGTCTGAGAGCACGAGTACAGTCATTGAGCCACGGCTCTGAGAGCACTTTTGTGCGTCTAAGCGTAAAAGGAGCAACAGAATCCAGTGTTAGTGTGCATGTAGAGTCAAACATGGAGATAAGCTCATCAGCATTAAAAGCACAGTTCACATCTAATTTACAGATAGGAGAAGCATTAAAAGCATCAGAGAACTGTGAGGCAGTCAAGGGGTTAATCGAACGCAGACGACGCGCAGGGGCACGTGATTCGACTCCTGCGGAAGGGATGGAGGTTGTAAACAGAACCGGTAAATGGTCTGAGATACGCGTTGCTGCACATATTTCATCAACAGATACAGACAGTCCAAACGACAATACCAAGTCCAAAGTGTGTCCTTTTTCGTGTGTTGGGCCAGCCACGGACTGAACGAGACCAAAAGAATCAAGGAGATTTAAAAAGTCCCTAACCAGAGGTTTGGACTCACAACACACATGGACATTGAAGTCTCCGGAGATCAAAACACGATCATATTTCACCATGATCCCGGACAGAAAGTCAGAAAAGTCATTTATGAAATCCTTATTGTGCTTTGGCGGACGATACACAACTGCGCAGAGTATAGGCGAGGCCGGGGTCAGTTCAAAAAGCTGCAACTCAAAGCTAGCATAGGTAGTTACAGGGTGAAGCAATCGGCATTGGAGGCTAGCTCTAAACACTGAAGCTATGCCCCCGCCATGGCCGGTGGCACGGGGGGAGCTGAAGAATGTACAGTCAGGAGGAAGAAGATCAAAGAATGATGTGTACTCGCCAGCGTGGACCCAGGTCTCCGTCAGGAACATGAAATCCAGTTCACGGGAGGTGAAGAAGTCATTTAGCAGGAACGTTTTGTTTGCTATCGACCTAGCATTTAGCAAAGCCATACAAAGTTTTTGCTCCGGGCTTGCCGACGGTGGAGTGCGTCTCAGCTGACGAAGAAGTGCGTGTTGAACGCCGCGCGGGCCGGGAGCAGTCAGGCGGGCAGGAGGGGCTGCCAGCGGGCCCAGCAGAGTCCGCAGCTCCGGAAAAACAGGGCGAATCCACCGATTCCGCACATGACGTGCAGCGGGAGGGCCATGACATCTGAGACGTGGATAGGTCCCGGAAGAAGCCGTCAGGTATGCCTTCAGATGGACGAGTGCACCACCACGCTTTCCCCGTCGTCTGAAGCGCTTTCGGCGAGGCGGGATGGAGGGCAACCGGCACAGGTAGGTGGGTATATCCGACAGAAGAGGGGGGGGGGGACGATTTTTGGTTGCCAGATGTAAGTTTGGGCAGCAGTATCAACTCCAGTGAGGGTCTGAGGTGGAGGAGGTCTTGGCGATCATAGACGAGCAGAGCAGAGACATTCTGACAAACATAAAACAGAAACAGGAAAGCTAAAGGTAGACAGCTGAGCGAGCGGCGGGCCGACACAGGCGCCATCTTGAATCACGTCACGAAAAACTGCAATGAATGTGGTCTTAGTACCACAGTGTGTGTCTGAGTCAGGAGGATAACGACAAAGCTGTACAATCCATTGTGAGCTGGACATACAGTACCTGCCTTATTTTCATTGCTCAGTCTTTGCCTCAATTCTCACCTTTTATGTAAATTAGGAGAGCGGTTCAAGCCAGGTACCGTACCGGCCAACTGCTCATTCAGACAGCTGGAGGCTAGAGTCTGAGGAAATCACATATATTATTAAAATGAATGTTTACATCTATATGAATCGCATATCATATTATGGATATTTTACAAATCACTCCCTTTTTAAACTGTATTCTTCTTTTATTGTCATATAGTCATAACTGTTTTTCATTTATTCAACTCCTTCCTCTGCTCAAAAGTCAGGCCTGCATCACGGCAGCCAGACACATCAATACTGTCCCTTCTAGGATCCACAGTATATATTTTACTTTCAAACAGCCCCACATCTGTCAGATTTGCTTTCACAATGCCTTTGATATTTTCCTTCATCCTTTTATCACCCACCTCCAAGGTAAAATGTTCGGCAATATGGACCAACTGCTCACGTGAAAGGCCCTCGAGAAGCTCCTCCGAAGGTGCTCTCAAAAACTCCTCCACTCTATTCCTCAGGACCACACTCACTTCCCGACACAGTAGGGATGTTAAGAATCACCGATTCGCATCGGTGCACCGGCATAAACGTTCAAAATGCGAGTGCACCGGTTGAAAGAGTGCACATCGGCTACAGTTTGGGTTGAACTCGCGATGCATCGATTGTAGCGTCTTTGCATCGGTAAAAAACGATTCATTCATATGAAATCCTCTCATCCTGTCGGCGCTCAGCAGAGACGATCTTTGATCTTTGCTTCGCACTATGGAGGCCGAGAGTCTCAGTTATCAACACACATGGAAGTCGAGGAGAAAGAGAAACACAGCGCACCGAAAAATACCTACAAATCAAAGGTTTGGCAACACTTCGGATTTTTCAAGAAAGACGGTCAACTTCAAAAATCGCTCGCAAATTGTAAACGATGCCGAGCCGCTTTAAAGTACACAAGTAGTACGAGGAACTTAGCGACGCACATAAAGAGGCGACATGGGGTCAGCGGCTGAAAAGAGAAACCTGAAGGTTAGACGTATGAGTTCAATCACTCAGTGAGGTGTTCTGTCAGAGAGAGTGGTGTTTAGTTTACAGCATCGCCTGGTGTTTCAAATGTATCGTATCGTTGGCAACGTATCGAGATGTGCATCAGCCTCAGTGATGGAGACGCACATCCCTACTACACAGTGAAACTATTACGCGACAACACACTGCACGGCGCGCTACTTAAAGTCTTGACGCCACCGTGGTCCGTCCCTCTATCTGCCTCACAGGAAACTAGCTAAACTCCCCCCTAGTCTTCAGGTGTTAATTGTAGCGGGTATTTACGCACTAAAACCCACAAGCCCGGCGAGGCACCCAGCATCTGGCCACTCCACCCACAGCCTTGGACGTGCTCCCGAGCCAATAGCTCCAACCACGTTCGCACCACACTAAGCCCCCCTTGCGACCTCCCAAAGGGAGACCGTCCTGCAACCTACCAGAGACAGAAACCAACAGTAACTAAAGTGACTGTGCTTATACTCGCTGCCATAAATAAATTCCCCGTGCATTAGCTTTACATTACATTACATTGCGACACAACAAAACAAATGCTTCACCTATCATACCGAAACTGCAAAGCACTTGCCCTCGTCCCGCTACTCCCAAACAATCAGCCGCACTACGCGACAACAGCTGTGCGTCTATAGTCCGTCCCCAACAACGGACATCAATTAAAAAAACGCTTTCCCAGGTTCAAAGCAACGAGCCCCCATATGTTACGGCACGGCTCTGGGGCTATAACATAAACTGGAGAGTCGAGACGAGGTTTGACAATATAACAATCGTTTATTGATAATGAACGAAGCCAGGAAGAGGTCCCCCGAGGTTAGCACGGAGAGAGTGCCCAGAGCGAGAGACACGAATCCGGTTGGGCTCTCCTCTTGTATTCTTCTAGCAGGTGCAGCTCATCAGACACTGGATCCTGCAATCACACTCACGGCCGTGACGGCACCCCTCGTGGTGTGGAGGGGTCGTCACACAATATTGTGGCTTTCCAAGTTAACATTGATGATATGACTGCGATTAAATCAGCATATACTTCTGCCAGGGGATGCCACCCCTCAAATTCTCCTGCCACCCCATGAATATTTTTTCTAGATCCGCCCCTGCGTATGACCAATAAAAGCCTTGAACCTTGAAAACATACTTAAAGGGCAAAAGGTAAAAATACTTGTTCTTCTCAACAGCCCAAGTTTTTTTCTTTTTTATTATTAATTAATGCTGGCGACAGCATTAATTAATAATAAAAAAGAAAAAAACGTCGAGTTAACGACGGTAATTCATTTTTTGAATTAATTGCATTCAAATATTTAACGTATTTAACGCATGTGCAGAATGGCCCGCCCCATACATCCCACCAGTGGCAGCGCCAGGCTGGGGTAGGCTACACCCATACCAAGAAATGGCTTAGACCCACCTTGAAACATGATGTTAAAGTAAGCAAAATAAAGTCTGCCAACTCTTTAAAAAGAAAAATCTACTTTGTATAATCTTAATATGTAGTATTCAACCCCACATTCACTCAATACAAATTAAATGATACAATAACAATTAAGTTAAAGGATAAAGTAGCAGGACATTTCCTGAATGAATTGACTTAGTAACTGTCTAACACTGGTTGGTTTGATGTACTATTTACACGGCTATATATTGTATTTGAGTGTGTCTTGCCCAAGGACAGTTTGGCATGTTTTTACGAGTTGGGACGAAACTGCAACATTTAATTAGAAATTGGCATAAATCATTGAAAAGACAAGTTTATTTGTAAAGCATAAATATTATTTAAAGTCCTGATGCTTTAAAAATATGAAATACAAGTTTAAAGAAAGAAAAGCAGATGCACAGGGTTTAGATGTAGAGGCAATTGAGTTCAAAGACAATTAGAAAGGACGCTTTAGAACCTTCCTTGACAGCTCATTATTTCTATATCTAAACATCAGGTCTGTATTAAAATGTTCTCCTGTGGTTGCCAGGACTATGTTCACTGGTCTGTGGAAATGTGTTAGAGTAGTTAGTAGCATAACACATGCACACACATACCTGCTCTGCACCACAATGATTCAACTATTGGCTGATGAGCCAGCGTGAGAGCAGTTTGACGTTCTGATTAGAAATGGGACAGTCCTGATTGTCAACGCCCTTTCCCCATCACCCTCATAAGACTGATTTAAACTGTGATCGCTGTACATGTTCCAAAATGAACGAGTCATGTAGGGACCGTAGAGAAGTTTGAGTGCTTTGATCAGTAGCTTCAAAATATGTCTTGCTCGTTGTCTCCCAGATGTTGCAAAGAAGCAGCCTTTCACAGAGCAGGGGAAGTGACAGAAAGGCAGAGTTCAGCCCTTTTATGTGTCTTGCTGATGACATACACATATTTTCTCTCACACCTCTGACTTCTAACCATGCCGATAGTTTTACATTTGATCCAGGTTTTGAGATGTTTGTCTGGGAGACTTCTGCCTCCACCTCAGTACATTGGAGGTGAATGGAGAGAAGCAGAATCTGCTAAAAGGAGGCCTTTAAATCAGCCCCATCTCATAGGAATTCCGTATATAAATAGTACTGATAATTTGTTGCAAATGAAGTTTCCAGGACTTAATTGCCTAACAATCCCAAGACATTTTGAGTTGTGCGTGTGATTAGGTTCTGGCAACAAAAGCACTTAAGTTAAGGTTAATATCAGTAACACATAAAACATGTCCTGTCTCATTTTCTAGTCCATTTTTTGTATGTTCTTAAGGACACAATGTTTCCTTAAACGAACAGAAGAGTTCCCAATTATTAATTATGCAGTATCAACATGTTTGCAACATTTTGCAACATGTTAATTAAAACTATATGGAGTCTGAGCTGCAGAATTGCTAGAAGATAACAAGTGGTATTTCTAAACCAAACCAATCAACCAACAAGCTACATATACATATACAAATTCAATAATGGTCTCTGGACTAATATTTTGAAGGCTCACGTTCAGGCATGCTTGCGATTTCTGTGACTACTTTTGTGACAGTCTCGAGTGGATATCACGAGGTTGGTTCAAACACTGCTTTGTGACAGTTCATTAAAGATCAATACATTTCTGTGTGTGCACATGTAACCCAGGTCACAAAGGGTTAATCACACTGAAGTGCCTGAGCCAATTGTTACACAGAGTTTACAGCAAATAAGTGCCAATCAAAATTCAGCATCATTCTGTAGGCGGTCAAGACACAGATACAAAAAAGATATATACTATTTAAAGGTATTTAACACCTGGCAAAGCGTGTGATGTCTATCTGTGCAAGTGTCTGCTCGCGTTTGATTCAAGAACACCAAAATGTTACAATTAACTTTCATGAACTGAAAACACTATGAAAGTGTTAAAGATGAAAACAGGAACAAACCAACATCTGAACAATGCGGCGGTATCAATTATGTACAGAATGAACGTCATGCACAAATGCTGGTTTTATGCTATTTCTTTTGTCAACTGATTGCCATTGGGAAAGAGGCTGAGCCCCTTTAAGAGAGTCAGTTTGAAACTAACCCGTGCCCCTGTTGTGGTGAGGCTTACAATGTTCCAAAGAAAGTCTTTACTGGTGTGTTTGGGACGTGCCAGCTTGCAGATGCATCTAAATGATTGAAGCAGGGTCAAGGGACTGAAACCATGAAATCAGAACCTCGGTTAAATAAAGATCATGTTCATGCAACATTGCGTTCTGCCTTAAAGTACTGGGACTACTTGTTCCTACATGAAATAATTTAAAGAGGGCATATCATTCATATTTGTAAGTGTCTCAATTGTGACATGTTAACATCCGAACCCTAAGCCTTTTTTTAACCTGCCTGTTCTGCAGCGCCTCTTTTCACCCTCTGTCTGAAACCTGAGCCCAGTCTGCTCTGATTGGTTAGCTGGCCAGCTCTGTTGTGATTGGTCATAAGCCATTAGAAGCAGTAGTGTTACAAAGTGATGTCACTATTTTAGTAAAGAAAACAAAGGAGTCCAATGGAGCGTTTCTTGGGGGGGGGGTGGGACACTACAGGAAAGGAAAAGCCCAATAAGGCCCCTTTGAAATTGCAACATCTTCTTCACCGACCCTCATGGCAGGTTTGACTTAGAAATCAGAGATCTTTAGAGTTCCCATACAACATATGTAAAGGTAACAGAATAAATCACCAATCCTTTAATGTATTCAAAAAGTGGCCATGTGTGAAAATGTGTCTCAATTTAAATCTATATTCAATGAACTGGAAAGTTAAGAGATAATGCAGCAAGCTTTTCCAGTTATGTATGTTGGAAGACATACGTGACTATCTGCCCGTCTCTCTTTAGCAGCCAGTCCCAGAAAAAGCTGTTTCATGTAAGTGTTGATGTTCTTGAGTTTCACATCTCCTTTCCACGCAAATAAGATGTACTCATCCTTGTAGTCTGTATTTCATGTGTGACTCACTAACACGGTCTGATTCACCAGAGTGGGTTTTATAAAACATGCTTTCCTGCACATGCTAACCTCTTTAGGGAAAGCATTTCTACATGATGTATTTAAATCTCTTTAACTGGGTCAAGTGACTGATAACACAGTCTGATTTACAGCAGAGGTAGAGATTCGTGCATTGCTTGAAAAGTGTGCAGTCTAGCAATCATCATGAGCCATATAAATATCTGTGCTACCATATCAGTTTTACGGTATATTCCGCTGTATTGATTTCATTTATCAAAGGCTTTTTGTCCTGTTTATGGATTTATATTTTTGTGAATTGGATTTGATTGAGGTAAGTAGTGATATTCATACCCCTTTCGTCACATTAATATGCATACAAGTGACGGGTGACACCTCTCCCTACTTATTCTATGACCCCTAATAAACCTTTGATGTGTTAAATTCACAAACTTGCCTTTTAGAGTCACAGTCTGAAAATACATTTGTTACAAAGTAATTGTCGTTGTAAAATGTTCCTACATAAAACTGTATCTAAAAGTATCTTGGGTGCGTTCACACCTGCCTTGTATAGTCCGGTTGAATCGAACCCTGGTGCGTTTAGCCGTTTGGTGCGGTTCATTTGGGTCGGTGTGAACGCAGTCCGAGACCTCTGAAGTGAACCAAACAACCGGACTCTGGTCCGCTAAAATAGGTGGTCTCAGAACGCTTGCTTGCGAACTCTGGAGCGGTTCATCGCTGGTGTGAACGCAGTCCGCACCAAAACATAGGAAGCGTAGTATTTACGTGTCACAAGAACGCGGATGTCTTCACAAATCTTTAGCGAAAGAGTCTTTCAAGACATCCGCGGTTGTTTAGTTAAAGAGTGAAGCAGAATTAAGTGTTGAACAGTGTCGTGTAAAGTAAAATGTAAAAATTCTCCGTCAGCTACATAAAAGTAACTGTCGTCGGTGAAACGCCCTCCTCACTGCAGAACGTCTCTCATTATGTTATAATGTTTTTTAACGGACGTTGTCTGATTGATATAATCATACGCGCGGGCCGCTAGTGTCTGTTGATCTCCAGATTAACAGCAGCATGAGAACAACCTGCCGAAAGTGCCGATGCTCCATGGCGGAGGCTCCGGTAGAAATTGCCGGGATTTGCGTGTTTACCCCCTTAATGTCTGACCAATGGGTGAACAGCATTTCCGAGCACATGACTTGTGTTTAAAGTTTATAGTCCGTTTCAGACGTGTGAACGCAAACCGAACTTTCTGAAAAGTGAAACAATGTAACAAACTGTGGTCTGGTGCCACCTGAGAACGGACTATCAGGTGTGAACGCACCTTAACACAAGACAAGAGAAACAAGTATTGATGTTAACAAAACTGGATTCTTCCACTGAAAATCAAAGTGCCTTTAAAGAAAATCTATTCAGACAAAGTATTTTATTTTTTTTAAGTTTTTCATACATAACATTGTATCTAAAAGTATCTTAGTAACACAAACAAAGCACAAAGCATTAAAGTTAACAAAGCCTCAAAGGGCAGACTCATGAGCTCCGTAATGAAGATCTTTAAATCATTATTACCCACTTCAAAGAGACTTCCTTATAATGCATAAAGTAATTAAACATGATTTCACACGCCGTACAACTTAAAAGAACATCCTTAATTAACACAAATAATATTAAACTGATCTTTTAGAGAGTTGAACAACAGGTCATCAGACACTCATTTATTATACCATGATAAACAACACCTCAAACATATGACACCTGTCATCACACGTCATACAGATTAGACATCACACCTCACATCAAAGGTTTATTAGGGGTTATAACATAAGTAGGGAGTATGAATATTAGGCCTGTCGCTGTTCTCTTTAATAAGTATCCAAACCATTAGCAATATGTGCAAAACACTTTGTCGAAGGTATTAGTCGTGTAGTAGGAACACAATCTTTCTTCTTTACATCTTTAGTGGAGTTCTTGCTAGCATGTGTTGTTGTGTGTGAAAGCAGGCAGCCCAGTCTTAAACTGAACAAATACTGAGGTTCTGTTTGGATTTGTTCATGGGGAATGTTCTTGTTTCTAAAATGTACTGGCAAGATGGTACAGTGGTTAGCACGTTAGCCTCACAGCAGGACGGGTGTTTCTGTCTGGATTTCTTCACACGGTGCAAAGACCTGCAATGATTGTCTTCCTGCGTCCGCCCAGCTCAGGGTCAGGCTCCGGGATATGCTGCAGACCGAGTACATGGCCTAGCACAGTATGTATCTCTGCCCTACAAGGGTATCAAATATGGATGAGAGAGTAGAATTGATTCAACCACTCAAACTCTTATAAAGCTTCTTGTACTGTGTATGATGGTTATTGGAGACTTTACAATTCACTCGGAAAAAATTGTAAATATAACATTAATTAAGCTGATTAATGCTGAATGTATTGTTGAACCTAGGGCATGCTAAGCTACTCAATTTGTCTGTATGCGCCCCTATCTCCAAATACATTAGTGAGTGTCAATAACAACCTATACGGTTTCATATATATTCTTTATTCTGAGTATATCATACTGTCTTTATTTTACCAGCTCTTTAGTGTATTCATATTTGTAATGCTGTTCAGTGTTGATACTATATACACAAAATAATCAGATTACACTTCTAGTTAGACGCAAAGCGCATTTTGTTGTCCCAGTATGCAATAGAGATAAAGTTGAATTTAATATATCTCATCTAACCAGATGTTTTTATACCAAATCTAACGTGCATTGCTGTAAAATGTATCATAGGATTGAATTAAGGCTTAGTTAGGAATATAAAGGTTACATAAGAAATCCCTTCCTGCAAAGTGAAACCAAGTGGAAGTCATTTTAAATCCACAACGGAAGTTATGTGTTCTTTAAACACATGTGTTTGCATTGGTGTGGAGAAGTGTGTATTCTTACTTTGTGTGTTTGACAGACAGGTTTTGTTTAAGGTCAGATGCCAAAGCGGATCCCAACAATCTGCAGCAGAGCCGTGGTGCATCAGTGACATGTGTCATATCCAATGTATTATCATAATGTCAGGTTGAAGGAGCGCCATTCCAGTCTGGAAGGTCAAAGGTTCAAAGTTTAGAGAGGATGCACACTGTAAACACTGTTAAAGAAAAATGTCTAGGTTATCAAATCCCAGTGTAATGCATAAATCATGTTTGTTATACTTTTTTAATTATTGCATGGAAAGTGTGCACAAATGTTTTACTTTCACAATGCATATGGTAAACTGAGCTCTGCCATATAACTTCTGCTTTATTAGCATCTTAAAATGGAATACTTGTTAAGGCTGGGTCAAATGCGTACCGTCTCTTGTGTCACAAAGCGCATTTGCGTACTTGTGAAGCTTTTCCAGAAGGGGGTTAGATCACCGGACGACAGAGTCTGTCTCCGTGTGCACAGACAGTGCTGCTGTTAACGTCGGTCTGTACAACGGAGCTGTGCCAAAAAACTACGCCAACCGGCTGCGGAGGGAGACTCTTCCCCCCCCCCCCCCCCTTCACTGGAGAACTGCGCTAAAACAGCTGATCATACTGTATGTTAAATGGATATATCCGCCTTCTTTCATTTATCTTTCCATTCCCTCAACCATACACATAAAGAAATGACATATTTTGGACATAGTTCGAATGGCGATTAATTAATTTTTAAGCTGTGATGAATCTGATTAAAAATTGTAATCGTTTGACAGCCCTAGTTTTTAAATATAATTAGGGTTGTAGTTGAAGAGTTTGTAAATGATTGCGTTGCCTGGCAGTGGCAACATCGATCTAATACATTAATGTCGCCTTTGTTTCTGCTCAAAGAGGTGTCGACCAGCTGGGGCAACAAGAACATCGGCGAACTCGAGTGTGACTATTAAAAAATAAATAATTATATTAATATTGACAATAACAACCGACCATCCGGGAGCATTCTCATGGCGTCTATTATCAACGCTATGGGAGGTCTATGGGACGCCCTGCCCGTTGAAAACTGACTTCCAAGGGCCCTGTCCGTAATAGAGTGACGGGGAGGGGCCCTGACCGACCGTTAACAGGTGACGGGTTGGGAGTGAGAACGTGTTGAGAAAAGTGTCATGTATTTTACGTGATCGGCTCTCCTGATCGGCCTTTATAGAGAGCACCGGTCGATCGGCCGAGAGTGAATATCGGCCGATAACGATCGGCGGCCGATCGATCGGAGCATCCCTAATAATAATTATTATTACTCAAGATCCAGGACCTATGATCCAGGACCACAGCCACGACTCAAGATCCAGGACCTATGATCCAGGACCACAGCCACGACTCAAGATCCAGGACCTATGATCCAGGACCACAGCCACGACTCAAGATCCAGGGCTCGCGATCCAAGACACAGGATCATCCATAATAAAGACGTGGAGGACTTTCTGATACAATATATGTGCATTTCTCCTCTAAATAAAACTGGGTTAAATCATATTTCAAAGATATCCCTTTAGTAGTATGTGTCTTGTAATACCCCATAGCAACAGTCTACAGTAAACCCTTCTATAATCAAACACAAAACCAATTTGGAAGAAAATACAATAATAAATCTGTGAATACAAATCAATTGCATATAGAAACACAAAGAAGAAGCAGCTTGACATCATCAATGGCAATCCAATTATTTTAAGCAGGATGTGCTTCATTTGAATCTGTACTGTGTTTTCTACGTTGGCAAAATCCTACAGCTGGTGTGTATTTGAAAAAAAGACATTTAGAAAAAGAGCCCTTTTTAATGTGTGTTCAGCATTCTGAGCCAAGGCTGTGGTAATCATGCAGCGAGCTCACAGTGCAGTAATAGAAATAGCTTTGTGTGTCCATGTGGGGATACACTTGGTCGTTTGTAAGAATGTCTGCCGGTTTTCCACTCCCCTTTGTGGCCGTGAAATGTTTAATGTAGGAACATGAAAAGTCTCTCTTCACACTGCTTTACTCAAGACACCCCATCCCACTTTTCTCCTTACGTAACACTCATCATTCCTTACACTCCTTCCTTAAGAGATGACAGAAACAAGTCAACGGTGAGTTGATGGGAGAGGGTTGACGAGACAGTCAGACATCAACTAAAAAAGGTTACGCAGCCAATCAGCCGGGAACATGGCTGAGAGCTGCCACGGCAACAAATCAGCAGTGTTGATGAGGGCTGGTGCTCGAGGCGCTCGGCGGGAAGTGTGTGTGTGTTTGTGTCACTTACCATCAGAACAGATGTCTCTGCTGCCTGTCATTTTCATGGACATCAAACCGTTTGCCTTGATGGCTGCTGACGATAGTTTGACACGTTCCAACCAAACGCAGAGCCTCTGGTGGGCCGGCACGCTGCTGGCTGAGCTTCTGAGGCTGTTCCAAAGTTTCACACTCATTATTCTTCTCAGAAACCATTTGGATTTTCCCTGGCGTAATTCCCGGACCCCTCCACGCATAAATAAACAAATAGTCGTTACAGTCGTTTTGCACAGCTCAGTGTAAATTACAGTGGAAAGTCATTTATCTGGAGCCGGTGGGAAAAAGGGCCGTTAGGATGGCTGAGGGCCGTTAGGATGGCTGAGAGCCGTTCACTCATTGAAACGCACAGACGAGGGGATTGTGTACCGGTTGGAGAGCACTTGAGTTTACACAGTGAGAGCGTGTGGCCCCAATGGGAAGGCTTGTTGCCCCTTTTATGCTCTTAACCTTTAATTTAAACATTTTATATTATTATTATTATTTATGTTCTCCTTATAGCTTTGTGAAGCACCTTGAGATGATGTTGTCTTTAAAGTGTGCTATATAAATCAAATGTATTATTATTACAGTAATGATGTATTTCTGTAGGCCAACCAGGATGTTAGCATCGCAAGGGCTCCATCGACACAAAGCAATGGAGATTTTCCATTGTAATTTATGCAGGGAAATAAGCTTTGTGGCAAACACGTTTATGATTTTTAAACGTTTTGTTCAGTAGTACTCCATATATTATATGTGAAGGGTAAATGCAATCTAACATGGCTGCGCGTCACCACCGCTATGCTAAAGGTGGCTATTGTTTAGCGCTATGATGTTTAATCGTTTATTTCCTCACACTCCACTGTAGTAATACTATGTTACAAAAGTCTGACATTTAGTAAGAAACTTGTTAGGATACTGTAAGGAAAGAGGAACTTCAAAGCTTGGTGTTATGGCTTTTTCTATGGTCAATAGAAACAGATTAATAAGCAGTGATGGAAGTAAAAAAATAAATAACGTTGGTCTGAAAATACTCCATTACAAGTAAAACTGGGTTCAAACTGTTAGTGAAGTAAAAGTACAAAAGTATTACCATCCAAATGTTCTTAAAGTACTCATGAATCTGAATGACCATTTTATATTCCAATGTATTCTATCGCTTCATTATAATGAATGATCCATTTATGTGAACACAATGTTACTGCCAGGTATCCATAAGAAGAATATGACATAATTTATTTTATTACATTTTTGTGTTAAACATTTGAATTTACTGAGTGGGTAGTGAGTAAAGAATTCAAATTGTTGTGGATTAGAAGAATGAAAGTAGCCTCCAATGGTCGACATAACTCAAAAATCTCTTCCGCTCGTTTTAACCACAGACCTTTTTTCAGGCTTCTAACCAGAAACATGTTCAAACACCACAGACGTCGAGAGTGGTTTAACTCATGTATAGGTTTTAAGACACATTACTGCACTACTCTATTACTTAACCGTAGAAAAATAACAATATTTTTTTGGTTACATTTCCAATCATTTATCAGCTTAAATGTTCTTATGCATGTGTTAGAAAACTCTTACTCGTCACCGGCTTGAGTTTCAGTATCAAGATACATATATTTATTATACTTCCCAAAATGGAAGTAGTCATCACATACAGGCAAATGGTACTACTAGTTCCCCGAACAGTGTCCTTCACATACTTATATACGAGAGAGGGTGTTACACAGGTTCAATGCCGTATACAATGCATTTTCCCACGTCAGAAATGATCGTGCTTGATATAAGTCTCTCTCTATAGAGGCTGAATTATCACGTTAATCGTTGTCACATAGCTTTGCCTAAAACAGTGTGTAATGATGCTGTTCTAGGTACATTAATCACACATCCTGCCATACACACTGTTCTACTCTTGTGCCTTTGTTATCATGAAAGAGTACATTTAGTCATTTCCCATGTAACATGTATTCGTTCCCTCAGGCTGCATGTTATACAACAACATGCTTGTAATACTTTGTGGGTGTGTGAAATATGTGTATGTCATGTGTATCATTAGCCGTTATAATATATTTGCATAGTTTTCTTCTAACATTGGCTGCATGACATTCAGACAAATTAGTTTCTGCCGTTTCTCTTTATTCATTATTAGGATTATACCTATAAGGCATTAATCAACAATTCCCTTAATAAGAATGTATCCACTTACTGCCCTGCAGTACTTACCCCCCCGTGAGTTTATTTTTACGTCCTGGCTGGGTAATTACCTGAGCTTTTTATAAGCTGGGGACTTTGACATTAATGTAGTTCTCTATGTTGGAACGTGCCGATTTTCAATTTCAGTGTGTGCGCGTGCATCTTACGCGCTCTACACACATACACGTGTACTCTTTGAAACCTACAGGTAATTACTTAGCCACTGTTCTGTCTTCCACATCAATGTCCCTCTGATCAATAAAGGTATTAGCAGCAAGCGCTAGCAGCTCTATACAATGAGGCTAACGTCCCCTAGGGGATGCTTCTGAAGCCATACAGTAGATTGGATTCTTACAGTCACCAAATCGTTACAAAATATCCCTTTAACAACATCTCTAATCTAGTATTGACTCTTTTAGTTCTTAAAGTAGGAATGGAAAGACATACATTCTTGATTATCAATGCATAGTAATGCATAATACGTTATAATGTACCGTGTAATAGACTTATTTCAGGAAATGGGTATAACCATGCAGTGTATAGAAAGGCAGGGTGTATGATTAACTGTGACAATTCATACAGATATTGTTACATACTGTAGGCCAAGTAATAGCATATATGTATTGCATATAGTGAAAAAGATGTATTGCAATGTGTCATGTGTGTATGTGGTTAAGTACAATGTGTTAATAATGGTTTATCAATTAGATAATTCATTTCATGATCAGTTGACACATCATTAATACAAGGACATTAATACATTATAATTATTTAAAATATAAAAAATATTTTAATGCTCAATTCTTTGAATATAGTGTCTTATAAAACCTGTATATTAATTCAGGAAGCTGCTGTTAGGGAATGTGTGGGATTGTAGTGTGTCAAACAGGAAGGTGCGTTCAATATGTTAACTACAGATGCAATTGACTCATACTAAAGAATAAAATACTTTACGAAATAAATGTAAGGTTTAAAAAAACGTCTGGAACATAGTTCTCTCTATAATGTACTGTCCAATGATGCACCAGTCTGATCTCCAACTGTGCACTAAATATCTGTACAATATGCAAAGCAGAAGCATTAAAACACTACCTTTATTGTTGCCCACTCTTAAGGGGAAGAACTGAAATATACCTGGGCAGTATCATCCAAACTCCAACCTGTTTCAAGGCTCTTAAATGCACGTAAGGTTTATTAAGGTTTTATTAAGCCCGTAACTCGTTATTTCCCTCTGTTGAGTTGTAAACACGTTTCACTCTCTTCTGTAGCCTTGATCTGGACCGTGGTTGCAGACTGCACTGAAGCATTATACTGTGGAAACCTGGGCCAAAGTAAACAAGAGGCAAAGTGGCCGAGTATGCACTTAATACAGCTGTACTGTATATAACTGTGTGGAAATGTGATAAAAGTATAATTATGTACCCATATGCCTCTTGAGTCTAAGTGTGTACCAATTAGTCCATGTGAGGCATTTTGCTTATTTTTTGAAGAGAGGTTTGCCTATAAGTACTTTTCTTTTACCAATCTATTTTAGTTTTACTCTCATCCAAGGATAACATTAATAGATACTGCACATGGCTGAGATCTAATCACGCCACCTCCACATGTAGTCTCGCTCTCACTGTCAGGATCTCGACACAAACTGATGAACCCAAATCCACGACCCAGAGACAAAGTCTTGAATGTAAAAAAAATCAGGTTATCCCCAGGTGGGGTATGTCATTTATTTCAGAAACACTTTGTTATATTCCATGGAATGCTCTTAACATGCACGGCCCGGCTAAAATAACTGGATGGCCTACCTGCCTGTCAGCCTCATCTGTGCACAAACTTATCTCGTGCCCTCATTGGTCATGTGCGTGTTCGTGTGTGTTGGAGGAGGTGCTCTGTGAGGAAGTGGCTGATTTTTTCGGGTTGTGTATTTTCAAATTGTAGCGCACTCAAGCTGATGCATATACTACGAAGCAGGAGTTTCGCTTAGTCGGCTAACTTCAGGGTAAACTCTGGGTTTCCGGTCCTATGACGCTGGTTCTCTTTTTAGCAGGCTAGATCTCCATGGTAATCAATCAATGTTTATTTATATAGCCCAATATCACAAATGTTACATTTGTCTCAGTGGACTTCACAGTTTGTACAAAATATCAGTATGACAATACGACACCCTCTGTCCTTAGACAGGTTTTGTTGGGAACCCTGAACAGGACACCATTGCAGTAGTCCAAGCGGGTGGTGACAAACGCATGCACCAGGGTTTCGGCAACCGACTCCGAGAGTGACGGTCGGAGTCTGGCAATGTTCCTCAGGTGGTAAAAGGCCGATTTGGTCACAGATTTGATGTGGGAATGGAAGGAAAGGGTGTAGTCAAGGATGACACCCAGGTTGCGGGCTTCAGGTGATGGGGAGATGGAGCAGCCGTCGACCTCAAGGACGAAGTCAAATCAAATCAAATCAAGTTTTATTTATATAGCACATTTAAAAACGATGTTTGGTCGAGCCAAAGTGCTGTACATGTAATAAAAACACTTTACTACAGTACAATAACAACAAAAGACAGTCATTGCAACAGCAAATATAAAAACAAAACACACGGAAAAGTCAGGAGTCGTGCTCCGCTCTAACTAGAAGGCCTGAGAGAAGAAGTGAGTCTTAAGTGTGGATTTAAAAACCCCTAGGGTCTGGGCCGACCTCACGTGGAGGGGCAGAGTGTTCCAGAGCCTGGGGCCAGCTGCTGCGAAGGCTCGGTGCCCTCGGGTTTTGAGCCTGGTCTTGGGCACTACCAGCAGCAGGTGGTCAGCAGACCTTAAAGCTCTGGCTGGGGTGTAGCGCTGGAGGAGTTTAGCTATATAGGCCGGAGCCCATTTAGTGCTTTAAAAACAAATAAAAGGATTTTAAAATCAATTCTGAACCGAACTGGAAGCCAGTGCAGTGAGGCCAGAATTGGGGTGATGTGGTCACGCTTTTTGTGGCCAGTCAGCAAACGTGCAGCTGCGTTCTGGACTAGCTGCAGGCGTTTCATTGAGGCCTGGTCCATACCCATATACAGAGCGTTGCAATAGTCCAGTCTCGAGGTCACAAAGGCGTTAATAACCCTTTCCAGGTCTTTAAAAGATAAATACGACTTGGTTTTGGCCAATAGTCTTATTTTAAACAAGCAGGATTTGACTACGCTGCTGACCTGCTTGTCGCCAACCTTCTGGAGCCTTGGGTGCCACAACCATGAGCTCTGTTTTATTGCTGTTCAGCTTAAGATAGTTGGAAGACATCCATGTTTTGATGTCATGCAGGCAGTTGATGATATAAACGTGTGCCTCGGAAATAATTGTTTACATTAATGGTGACCAAAACGTTTGAGACCCACTGAGATAACACTGAGAGAGTCCTTTAGCTCACTGAGTCTCTCAGTCTGACAAGAGAGGGCTCTCCTCCACTTTGTTGTTGAAAAAACTCCTTATATCCGTTAGCGTAGCTCGCTAGCACCAGAAGCTAACATCAACGATCTCTGGTACCGGTGCGCTCTCTCTCTCTCTCTCTCTCTCTCTCTCGCTCGCGCACTCACACAAAATGGCTCGTTCCACACACACAGAGCCGAGCTTTAATGAAACACAGAGACTGTTATGGAAATCTTAGACCCAGTCAATTCGGTGGAGATACACAAGTCAGAGTGATCAAACAAATAAATGGTGAAACAAACAGAGTTGTCTTTCTGGTTATTTATTTGAAGCTTCAAAGACACAGGTCTCACAGAGTATAGGATAGTAATAAAATAGCAAAGCTTATATACAGGAAAGGGCGAGAAGCTCAGAAATCTGTCTTCACACGGTCTCATATTGTTATTAGACACCTGTCCTTGAGCTGTAGATAGTATAACGGTTCTCAGAATAGGGAAGTTCTTGTCAGACTTTGTGTGAAGAGGAGTAGTCTCAACATAGTCTGCCAAATCAGCTCTGTGGCCTTGAAGCACTTGGGAATAAAAACCCTCATTAGAGTATGCAGAAAGAACAGCACATCTCAGGAAATGGTATAGGTGTTTTAGACAATGTTTGGAGAAGCATTTTGTTTAAGCATATAAGGTAAGATAAAAATGTCCACTACAAGACCCAGTCGTAATAGTACTTTACTGCATCATATTATTTCGAATCAATAATTTTTCAAAATATGATTTTTTTTAATAACCATTTTTCCTCCTGGTCTCTCGCGCTCCCCCTGTCATGCCTCTGCGCCCCACTGGGGGGCGCGCCCCCCACTTTGAGAACCACTGCCATAGTGAGACATCGAACGGAGTGTTATGAATGAGAACTGGCGTTGCAGGAAAGCAGGCCGGCAACAATCATATATTTCCTTATGAGTCAGCTGAGCTGC
This sequence comes from Harpagifer antarcticus, assembly GCA_902827135.1. Classification (NCBI taxonomy): domain Eukaryota; kingdom Metazoa; phylum Chordata; class Actinopteri; order Perciformes; family Harpagiferidae; genus Harpagifer; species Harpagifer antarcticus. The sequence continues at coordinate 854,642 of CADEHL010001333.1, forward strand.
ATCTGGCCGTGTAACACTCACAGTGTCACATGTATGCAGAAGTGTTATTTTAAGCAACACATTAAGTTGACGAAAAACACTCGAGTCGAATGTAATGAAAATCAGATGGTGTCTTAGACGGGGCAGTGATATCATACACCTGTTAATGTACGCATTCAAACACTTGTTCTGTTACCAGCTGTGTTCACCTTGCAGGTGCAGCTCTGTGGCTTTGATCCTGGATCAAGTGTTTGAGTCATGGATGTTTAAAGTCTAACTTCTTCATATGTCTAATATTATAGTTGACTTTTCATTCAGGAAGTATGACGCTGCGCTGTCAGTACGCTTGTCCATGTTTGTGATTGGTGGAATGCTCCAAATACCACCCCTCTCATGTGAACACCTAACTAGATAGGACACGGCTGGCTTGAGCGATCCACTTGATAACCCGCGTCGTAGGACCGCTTAGCGAGAGCGCGTATATTTTGGATTAGGCCAACCGGCTAACTCAAACATATCCAGGTTAGGTTGAACCAGCTTCGTAGTACAGGCCTCTGGTTTCTCCAAAAGTACCTACCCCACCTTTAACAGAGTAGGTACTGGAAATAACAAAAGGTGCTCACAAGGAGGGACAAACTAGGCATAACAAAAAGAGAATTTAAGCCTACAAAATTAACAAAATTAACAAAATCTGACATGAGTAAAAGCGATCATTTCTTAGCTGAGGCTTGGCACGACCATTCGGGGAAACAAACAAGACGAACTGACACAGGACAGGGGAGAGACAGGACTCTTTAAACATGAGGTGAGTGGGAACAGGTGGAAACAATCAGGGGCGGGGCAGACACTGATGATGGCGGGAAAAACACACAAGGGGAGGAAGACTCAGGGTCTGAAATGAAAGACAAGAGGTAAGTACAAAATAAAACGGGAAATGACGGACAAAATACATAAACACAACTAACACATTTGACGAGACACAACACTCACTTTTTATTGATTGTTAGGCATTCATATAAATCTTCATTGAATGTAGCCTGAGGAGTTTACTTATTCAGATACAATGTCCAGATCGCATGCTAATCCATACATAAATGTGCTTATAAAATCTTGCAATATAGATGTAACTTAATTCCAAATAAACTGTATTCATACACAGCACAACATATGGTTTCAGACACACTACACAAAAGGTATTGGTATCTGTATCCTGGGGGAGACAGTCATTTGACAGGCTGTGTACATTTGTCAAATGGGTGTTATAACAGTGTAGTGCATGGCTGTAATATCATGGTTACATGCATTTCATATGGGTCTTATAACAGTGGAATAAAGGTGTTATAACGCTGTAACATAAGGTATAATATGGGTGTATTACGGTCGTATTAATGTGTAATATGGATGTAATAATAGTGAAGTATGGCTGTAATTTGGGCCTAATAAAAGTTTAACGTTTTAAAAATGGACATACTAAGGATGTAATAGCCAGGTAATATGGGTTTAATAGCAGTGTAATAGGGGTCTATTAATATGGGTGTAGTGTATAAAATAGCAATGCATTATCTTTCCAAATTTATGTGAATGACAATTTAGGGTTAAAGTGACTAAGTGGCAGTTATAATCAAATTGGTTTGTTTTTTAATGGCGTGTGGTTCATTCAAATATAACATCAGATCATGATACTCAAGAACAGTTATACGATCCCTAAGCAGCATAAGATATATGAATAGATGTTGGATACTTCAGCCGTGTCAGGAACTCTAAAGCACAGAAGGAGGTCTGGATGTGGAGTGAGACAAACATCATAGCAGGAGCTCTCGAGCTGTCTCTGCTTAAAACTTGAAAGGGAAGGCAGGAGAGAAGAGAGGATTCTGTGAGATGAAAAGCGAGAAAAATAAAAGCTAGTTGGAGGATGGAGAGAAACGGAGGAGAAGAACACAAACCAGGAGAGAGAAAGCAGGAGAGACACACACATAAATGTGCCTCAGGAGAGAGTCTGAGAGTGACAGGCTGCTGCCACAACTGTACCGGCTGTGTGTAAACTGTCAAAACATCCACTGGTCCGCCTGGCAGCCCTCCCATTCCTCTTTCTTTTCCAAGTCTTATTATCGGTCTTTGTTTCTTTCTTATTTTGCTGCCCCATAAGGGAAACTTCCAACATTAAACTGGCTGATGACAAAAGTAAGAAGAATGCAGGACAGAAACTGAATTTATAACATCGATCCATCCATCCATCTTCTTCCGCTTATCCGTGGTCGGGTCGCGGGGGTAGCAGTTCCAGTAGAGAGCCCCAAACTTCCTTTTCCCTGGCGACATCAACCAGTACTGACTGGGGGATCCCAAGGCGCTCCCAGGCCAGCGAAGAGATATAATCCCTCCACCTGGTCCTTGGTCTACCCCTTGGTCTCTTCCCAGCTGGACGTGCCTGGAACACCTCCCTAGGGAGGCGCCCAGGTGGCATCCTAACTAGGTGCCCGAACCACCTCAACTGGCTCCTTTCGACGCGAAGGAGGAGCGGCTCAACTCCGAGTCCCTCCCGGATGACCGAACTTCTCACCTTATCCCTAAGGGAGACACCAGTCAACCTGCGGAGAAAACCCATCTCGGCCGCTTGTATCCGCGATCTCGTTCTTTCGGTCATGACCCATCCTTCATGACCATAGGTGAGGGTAGGAACGAAAATGGCCCGGTAGACAGAGAGCTTTGCCTTCTGGCTCAGCTCCCTTTTCGTCACAACGGTGCGGTAAAGCGACTGCAGTACCGCTCCCGCTGCTCCGATTCTCCGGCCCATCTCACGCTCCATTGTTCCCTCACTCGAGAACAAGACCCCGAGATACTTGAACTCCTTCAATAGGGGTAAGGACTCATTCCCTACCTGGAGTGGACAGTCCATCGGTTTCCTACTGAGAACCATGGCCTCAGATTTGGAGGTGCTGATCCTCATCCCAGCCGCTTCACACTCGGTTGCAAACCGATCCAGTGAGTGCTGAAGGTCGCAGACCGATGAAGCCATCAGAACCACATCATCTGCAAAAAGCAGTGGTGCAATCCTTAGTCCACCGAACTGCAGACCCACTCCCCCATGACTACGCCTCGAAATCCGATCCATGTATATCACAAACAGGATTGGTGACAAAGCGCAGCCCTGGCGGAGGCCAACCCTCACCGGAAATGGGTCCGACTTTCTGCCGAGGACCCGGACACAGCTCTCGCTTTGGGAGTACAGAGATTGGATGGCCCTGAGTAGAGACCCCCTCACCACATACTCCCGCAGCACGTCCCACAGTAACTCCCTGGGAACCCGGTCATACTCCTTCTCCAAGTCCACAAAACACATGTAAACCGGATAAGCGTACTCCCAGGCCCCCTCCAGGATCCTTGCGAGAGTAAAAAGCTGAGGAGTCGTTCCACGACCAGGACGGAATCCGCATTGTTCCTCCTCAATCTGAGGTTCGACAATCGGCCTGACCCTCCTTTCGAGTACCTTAGAGTAAACTTTCCCGGGGAGGCTGAGTAGTGTGATGCCTCTGTAATTGGCACACACCTTCTGATCCCCCTTTTTAAAAAGGGGAACCACCACCCCGGTCTGCCACTCCTTCGGTACTGTTTCCGACTTCCACGCAATGTTGATGAGACGTGTCAACCATGACGGTCCCTCAACACCCAGAGCCTTCAGCATTTCTGGGCGGATCTCATCCACCACCGGGGCTTTGCCACTGTGGAGTGGTTTAACAACCTCAGTGACCTCCCGCCGGGAGCTGGTGTTGATCCCCCGTCATACTCCAGCTCTGCCTCTAACATAGAGGGCAGAGTTGTCGGGTTCAGGAGTTCCTCAAAGTGCTCCTTCCAATGCCCTAACACTCCATCAGTTGAGGTCAACAACGTCCCATCCTTACTGTACACAGCTTGGATGGTTCCCTGCTTCCCCCTCCTGAGGTGTCGGACAGTTTTCCAGAACAACCTTGGTGCCGCCCGAAAGTCCTTCTCCATGTCTTCTCCGAACTTCTCCCACACCCGCTGCTTTGCCTCGGCCACGGATGAGGCTGCTGCCCTTCGGGCCTGTCGGTACCTTGCAACTGCCTCGGGAGTCCCCCGGGATAACAAATCCCTGAAGGCCTCCTTCTTCAGTCGGACGGCTTCCCTGACCACCGGTGTTCACCAGGGGGTTCGAGGTTTACCGCCCCTTGAGGCACCTAGGACCTTGAGACCACAGCTCCCCGCCGCGGCTTCGGCATTAGAGGCTTTGAACAACGACCACTCTGGTTCAATGTCCCCAACCTCCACAGGAATGCCTGAAAAGCTCCGCCGGAGGTGTGAGTTGAAGGCCTCCTGAACTTGGGCCTCCTCCAGACGTTCCCAGTTCACCCAAACTACACGTTTGGGCTTACCAGGTCTATCCAGAGGCTTCCACCGCTTCTAACCCTCTCGTCCACTGGGGTAAACTCCAACAACGAACCGTGGACTTGTGAGTATCCCCACACCCGCCCGGCGCCTCACACCTTGAGCAACTCCGGAGAAGAATTGAGTCCAACCCCTATCCAGAAGTAAGGTTCCAGAGCCGACGCTGTGCATGAGGTCTTTTGAACCAATCTTAGTCTGGCCCCTTGCCTGAGACCAATTTGCCATGGGAGACCCTACCAGGAACACAAGGTTCCAGACAACACAGCCCCCAGGTTCATCAGGGCACGCAAACCTCTCTACCACGGTAAGGTGCTGGTTAGTAGTAGTACCAATGCCGCATTCGTCTCATTAGTATGTATGAAAAAGTGACAGGTGACACGCCCCCAATTATGCAAATGAACTAAGTCCCGACTCCCATTGGTCGAGATCCTTTTGATCTGAGCTAAGTCCCGCCTCCCATTGTTCGAGACCCTTTGATGTGAGGGGTGAGGTGTTATAACGGGTAGGTGTGAAAAGCCCCGCTGTGGAGTGCTTTTGTTGTCTAATTCTTTGATGTGTTCGATTAAGGTAGTCTCTTTGAAGTTATGCTGTCTGGTCCCTGTCCCCTCAGGGTTATCTAATCTAATTAGCCTTTGATGTTTTGCCCTTTGATGTGGTGTGTTATAAGCCTATGATCTTAATCTAGGTGTCTCTGAGTGAGACGGCCTAGCCCCCCGCCCCCCTCCCAGCCCAGGCCTCTCCCCCCTTTCTCCACCCCCTTCCTCTGGCTATGAGGCTGGCAGATTGTGGGGGGTGGAATTAGATGAAAATAGAAATATGCTCAAAACTAAATAAAAGACAGTAATTTCCACTTACCAAGTCACTTTTCAAAAAGAAAAAATGACCAAGAGATGCCTGTGACAACTTACCGCCATCCGTTCGGAGAGCCAGTCAAGAAACGAATGCCGCAGCTGCGCGGGGGTCAGACGCCTACAGCCAGAGATCTGTGCACAAACTTATCTCGTGCCCTCTTTTCGTCATGCGCGTTCATGTGTACTGGAGGAGGGGCTCTGTGAGGAAGTGGCAGATTTTTCCCGGTTATGTATTTTCTAATTCTAGCTCACTCGAGCTGGTTTCTCCAAAATGACCTCCCCCTACCTTTAAGAACAATGAACACACACACACACACACACACACACTGGAGTTGGCCTTTGATGTGAGGGTTAGAGATAAGCCAGGGATGTTAATCTATATGTTGATTAAGACACTCTCTGTGAGGTGAAAAGCGAGGGGATGGAGTTAGTTTTTAAAAAAGAAATACGCTCAAACTAAATGAAACAGCCATTCATTTTCACTCACTAAGACACCTAAAAACGTTATTGTCCTCTCTCGATTTGATTCAGGGTTTGTTTTAAATGATTTGTGCTTGCTAAAGATGTTTCTTCTCAAGTTTTTGTGAAACTGTTAACTGAAAGGAAGTATCTGTTTGCAAAGAGGGTATTCATATTAATTTAAAAAAGATCTTATTTAGGTTTTAATAGTGATAACTAAGTTTCACTCTGTGGGGGGCAAAAGACGCATCGTTAAGCACCTGGATAAAGGACTCTTTAAAGCAGAGACATGGCGACCAGCATACCTGATTATCAGCAGGAGAGGACTCTTTTAAGTAAATACATTATAGTGTTAAAATAAGATATATATATGTGGTGGAATTAGTTTAAAACAGCCACCTTACACTTTTTAGTTGTCCTCTCTAAATTAGATGTAAGGGTTTTTAAATGATTAGTGTATTAAATGTTGTTTTTTTGGTAGGGGTTAAACTAGTATATTATGTGGATAGTATATTATTAGATACTTCAAAATGTTATGTTTTTTCTCTTTACAGTAGAGACCCCGTGTGCTGAAATCTACTCAAACAGAGTACTTCATGGTAGTGGTCAGCTTTTAAACACAAAAGTGTATCTTTCAGTAACTTTCTCAGAGAATTTAAACATAAATCTGTCAAATGTTCAAAACAGCCTTGTTTCACTGAAATAACCTCAAAATCACAAACTGGCTGAAACTGTACAGTGAATTGGAGAAATTACAGCAGAGAGTTTTCTACTACGACACAGATAGTATAATCTATGTGACAAGACAGGGGCAGTCTCCAGTACTTTCATGGTAGTGGTCAGCTTTTTTAAAAGGACAAGTGTATCTTTCAGTAACCTTTTGAGAGAATTAAACATAAATCTGTCAAATGTTCAAAACAGCCTTCACTGAAATAGCCTCAAAATCACAAACTGCCATTAAGAGTCAGAATCTTAACAAAATCTACTCAAACAGAGTACTTTCTACAGATGACTCCTCCCACTCAACGCAATAAGTCCCACCCCACTCAGCAAATCATATAAAACTAAGGACCCCACTAAGACGACCGTTGAAAACTAGCCATGGATCTGAGAAAAAGTCTGATGTAGCCTCCCCTTATTATCACCAGGATAACAGATATGGGTTTAATGACTGGGCGGTACAAAGTAGGGGAGAGGATGTTCCCGAAGAAGAGCTCTCCTCTATATCATATCCATGTAAGGTCTTTAGGACAAAAGAGGACCATTATAACATGACATATGAAGAATATCTTTCTTTAAAAGATGGTATTATAGATAACCTTTATAGAAACAGTATATCTCATACCACTCGCCAAGATGGCAAATGACAATTAGCAGAAAAGAAAAGAAAAAGTAAAGAAAAAGAAAAAGCAAAATGAAGGTGGTGAAGGAAGGTGAAAAGAAAAAGGAACAAAGTGAAGAAATGTCAATTAGAGGAAGGTGTTGTAGAGCCATTACCGGATCATAATAATCTTATAGATCATCTACCGCTAACCGACTGCTGCGAAAGTGTTGAGCTTTGCTTCAATATAATGAGAGAAAACGCGATACTGTGGAATTGCCCTAATTGGCGACAGTGCCAGAACACGTATTAAAAGACTGTTGGCGGATCTCTATTCTAGTATCGGTTGTCATTACATCGAAGGATACGCCAAAACGTGTGACGACATAGACAAAGCTTTTGAAGACAATTATATGGTACCTGCCCTTACAGCTAAACAAATCCTACGCCAGGTATTCAACAGACCACAAGAAGCACAAGAAGCCCCAGAAAGGATTACATTCAGAGCTGATGGTGAAACCGAAGAAGAAGCAAAGCAGATTATAATGCGGGTGAAACATTTAAACATTTAAAGTGTATCATGTGTGAAAACATTTAAAGTGTATCATGTGTGAAATTTCCTTTCCATTCCTCGACCATTCTTAGCGTAGGATGATGAGAACTTTCCGATACATAGACATTTCTAGAGATTTTTCCCAACTATATTTCAATTATAAACTTTCCATGTGTTTGAGATCTTGCCAGGAATTAGCAGTTGGGTTGAGATTGATAGCTTGTGTTGGTGAACAAAGGCACAGCATAACATCTTGCGTTTTAAAGATTAAAGAGCTCCATTGATATCAGTCTCTCGAACGCCTGCAGCTTGAATGACTTCAAAAAGCATCTGCATATCGGTACATGCTTGCATGAGCACAGGTTTCATCATGATGCCTAATGTTTGTCATCACCCTGGGGTGACGCATTGACTTCAAACAGAGCAAGGTGAGCAGTGACTACTGCGAATCACTGGAGTGCACAGGAGAGAGTTAAGTGTTACATGGGATGTGATTGCATGTGCTGCAGCAAACACATGCTCCTCAGGGCTTCAATTATACAGAACATTCAAATCATACAAACAACTTCCAGCTTACCCACGCACAACTTTGTAAAGTATGTGATTTCCATTTCATCACTTCTAAGTGTCACATTCAGAGTGAATCAATGTGTTAATGAACAGGTTTAGGGGGAAACGCCAAACACACTTGACAGACTCAAGAGTGATTACACCAAAGTGGAAGCAACATTTAGTTTCAAATTAATTTAGATTAAGTCAGGAAATTGAATAAGTAATAGTTTCCGAAAGGAGTTTGATGCTAACGGCAGCTGTCTTTCAGCTTGGGAGAGTGTGCGTTTAGATGGAAGGGATCAGGAAGTGTGAATTACATTTTCTACAGCAAACTACAATATCTATTTTCAACTGTGTGAATAATACTGACCAGCTTTGGTGTCAAATATGATACAACTTTCCTTAAAAACAGATAATCTTACAACGGTTATGTGAATCAGGGTTAATCAATCTTCTAAATATGACATATTCCCTAACATGACTTATAACTTTTCAGGTTTGAGAGGAAAAACATATGTTCGCAACATAAATATAAGTTTTACAGTAAATTCATCAAATGAAATGTCCCATTTGCTGTTCTCTAGGTTCTAATGGCTGTCGTAAGGATTCTTAACGCAGAAGTCTCTGGAGGAGGCAAAGGTTTATAGAAAGGTTGCATCTACCTGAATTAAAACTCATTCATTGTAAAACCTTGCGACCATGCGCTACATCAGGGATCACCAACTACATTTGTCCAAGGGCCAAAATGTATCCAATAGACACTATCGCGGGCCAGTGGGGGGGGGGGGGGGGGTACAGGTACTGCATAAAGCTTAGCAGACTCTTCACGCTAACGAAGGATCACTTCGAGGCAGGGTTGGGAGGGTTACTTTGTAAATGTGATCAGTTACTGATTACTGAATATATGCTCTGAAAGTAATCAGAATACAGTTACGTGTCTTAAAAACGTGTTCAGGTTACTTTTAGAATACTTTTGGAATACTTTCTTTCTCCATAACAGATGGGTATGTTTTGGGGAACAGGAGACACTTGTTTTACTGTTTTAATGGCTTATCAAGAACTCAAACACAACATCCTGGTGTCATCCTGGACAGCTCCCTCTCATATGCACCCACATAACAAACATCACCCGGACTGCATTCTTTGTACTGTCTTAAAGCTTTCCTTAGAATATGTTATGAATTGTCAGGTATCCTTGGGTGCTTTGAAAGGTGCCCCTAAATAGAATGAATTATCATTATTATTATTATCTGAAACGATGTAATAACTTTTAAAACTTGTTCCAGTCACTTGCCCCATGCATTCAGCAGCAGCAGGCCATTCACTTTGATTCCGTTATAAATGTCATCATTTCGACAATAAAGAAATGCTACATCAACGTTATCTTGCACATTTTATCTAACCATCTCCGTTTCTAACTTTCAATATATTTTAAAAGAGATCTCTCTCTCATCTGCGTGCGGGGGGGGGGGGGGGGGGGGCCTCACGGACACGCTGCATCTCTCTCTCGCTCTCAGACACGCTGCAGCGCTGTGCAGTGTGCACACAGTTCTGCCGGTAATGAATCTTACATTTTGTGAGGAAACTTTTCCACCAATAATTCCAATAAGTATTCCAAAATGTATTCACTTCAGGTTTACGAAAGTAACTGTGATCAGATTACTCGTTTTTCAAATGTAACGCCAGCTGAATACAGTTAGCCTACTTGATTTTTGTATTCTGATTACGTAACGCCGTTACATATATTCCGTTACAACCCAACCCTGCTTCTAGGCTACTGTCCCGCAGCTCCTGCCTCTCTGTTGGACTCTGTCGCAGAGGGCTGCTGCTGTGGTGCGGAGGCACAAAGCAGACTCTTCACAACGAAGGATCACTTCTTCTTCTTCAAGGAAGGGAAGGTTTCGCAGTACGCAGTCTACTGTCCCGCAGCTGCTGCCTCTCTGTTGGACTCCGGTACTGCACCTTACTCACGAGACGTTGTAAAAAAAAAAATGGGTGGGGGGCGAACGCAGTAACCACTCCGCCAACGCCACAGTCACCCCCGTCTGCGGGCCGGATGAGAATGTCTGGCGGGCCGGATGTGGCCCGCGGGCCGCCAGTTGGTGGTCACTGCGCTACATGAATATAGTACTTTGTGTGCCCAAACATGCATGAGTCGAGCTAACATTGTTCTACATTCACTTAGAAAGTTATTTACCTTCAGTGAAGTGTGACCAACCTTCCTGCTGTTTTTTACAGAACTAATTTATTTCAAAATATCTAACAACTTTGCAGTGCAAAAGACGTGCTGAGTGGACTGGTTTGAACGGGAACAGGTATTTTATTGAATATCTTCTAGCTGTTTGTGTGCTAGTGTATTCACTGCATGAGTCTATGATGAGAGGGAATTAGACAAACCTTTACAAATGGATCAACGATGGAGCAGAGGGAGAATTACAACTTTCATGAAGCTATTAAAGCCCATGATACCGAACCATACACGATCACGGACATGTGCAGCCTACTAAAGGAGGGACCTCCGAGAGTTGGATAAGGCATGAAGGATCAATGATGTCAAATGGAAGAAGCGGATCTCCTTTACTATGGTCTGTTCTACCTTATCTGAGGTTAGCCCGCTCATGGTCGTGGTGGTATTAACCCTCTGGAGTCTAAGGGTATTTTCTCGATGTGTATATGTTTCCTTAAATCACCTTTTAAATGTATTTCTTCTAACATGGCACCCCATGTGTTCCATGTCAAAATGTTCAGGACAATCTCTGGTCTTGCTATAAATGCATATTACTCACCTTCGAGCACTGTGTGATCAGATAAGTAGCTCTAAAGCTTAACATTTGACATCTGTTTTTGGAAAATCTTCAAAACTCTTGTGAAAACACACATTTACACAAATTATTTTTGTGTTTTAGATTACCAAAGTCCTAGGATCATAAAGGCAGTGAAATATTTGAATTACATTGTATATAAATGTGTAATTCATGTCTAAAATTAAAAAAATTAAATCCACATTTTGAGTAAAACAGGTGTTTATTACTCTACTTTCCCCACAGCAGGGACTGAGATACAATCGGTAGATAGGCTGTATTTACACCATAAAGGTGCACAGCTGATATAAAGGGACACCTAGTGGTTAAAGCATGTTATTGAATTTCATTATTTTTATTATTAGATATTAATAGGATCCCTATAAAGTATATTCATTACTCGTTATTCTCTACTAATAGTTAATTAAAGACTGTATATAATGACTATTTTGCACATCCCTTTCAAGATTTCAAGATGTTCTAAGGTTTATTGACATATCATATAGGCCTACACAACTATGGTGTAGTTATGCATTGAATGAAAAACTTGGGTCGCAGGTTCCTCAATAGTGCATTACAAGACATCTATCAATATGTGTGCATACCTCCAGCAATGTTAACTATGTTGAAGCACTTATTTTAACTGATATTATAATGTATTATACTCTTATAAGATGTATGTAGATATTTCATCTCCGGCCTTGTCAGGTATTGAACAATCAATAAATAAAGAACACAGAATTGTTAAATATAAAACAGAATTTGTGTGATTATACTAAATGATTTACAAATAAACACCACTGCATATTTACAACTGTTACACATGCTGATGTAACGCAAATGTTCCAACTTGGGATCAATAAAGTATATCTTATCTTAAGCTGATCGATGGCTACTGCCATATCTGCAACATGTGCCTCTGAACCTTGGCAAGGTTCTACTGACGCCTTCCGAGTAAATCGCCAGAACGCCGACACCTCCTCATCTCCACCTCTCCCATGTTTTATTTTGTGTTGCCATAAGTTAGTCTCTCTGCGTTTCTATAAAGAAATAGAAAATCTGTTTACAGTTCTGTTTCATATGGGTGTTGAGAGATGTATCCATAGATCTCTTCATGTTGCTCTCAAAGTGCACCAGATTGATGCTTTTACTTCAATATTTAAAAATAAATCTTCCCGGGGGAGCATGCCCCCCCCCCCCCCCCCCCACTTGTAAAAATAGCACTTTACCCCTGCTTACACCTATATGCCGTGAGCTGATTATCAAGCCAGTAGAAAATTCAACTGGAGCGCTGGTGCATTAATGGCAACCCCTTAATGTTGGAGCACCCTCTATGAAACGTCAAGCTACCACAGCACCCCCTAGAGAGAATCTCTGGCGCCGCCACTGATGAGAAGCAATGAATAACAAGCTAAAGCTGATCCCTCTATTAGCATGCTCTCTCCTAATTAATCTGACTAGCCACTATAAGTAGATAGTGGTAGCCTCAGCATGACACAACTCAAAGGCCCCTTGAGCTGCGTGTTTGATATTCTTTCTAATTCTCTTATTTCATGGCTTGGTTGAATACTACATTCTGATTGGTCAATTTGAACTATCCAAAGGTCTGCTAATTTTTGCTAAGCAGAACAGACGTTATCTGATCAAGGGATTACAGTTCGTTAGGTCATACCAATCCGCAGAGAAGGGCGGATGTCAGGTGTGGACAACAAACTGTCCCCAGCGAAGAATAGAAAAATAGCACAAGAGAAGAAAATAAGTTCAGAGAGAGAGTGCTGGAGGTCAGAGAAACTAGCAGAAAAAGACAGGAAGTAAACAATATCAGGAAAAGGTATGGGCTCCTCGGGAATTGTTTAACCTGTTAAGCCCCATATCCCCCGCCGCCGGGGGCTACAGGCTGTTTTTGTCTCAGGGCTTCTTAACATGTAATTAACTATGAATGCGTCATAACCACTTAACAGGAAGAAACTCAGCTAACTGACGATACGAACCATTTTTACCGAAAATCTATATTGATTCTGACTTTTCTACATCCAACTCACAGGTATATCATTGCTTTGAGAAAAAAAGATTATGAATTTACCCCTTTTTAGAAGTGAAGTTATAGTCATCTGTCATTTTAGAGCCTGAGACCTGAAAAACAGGCTTGGGGCTTAACAGGTTAAAGACTGCTTGAAAATAAAATGTTAACAGACTTACAAAGTTGGTGGGCGGTAACATTTTAAGTTACATTTGCTGTCGCCGCATCTCCAGCCATTGGTACGCAGTTAATTTGTCTTAATGAAAGTAATAGGAATTTCCAATCGATATTGTGAGTCAAGTTTATGTATATAAGTATATACATATACCTCCTATATATCTGCCTAATAACGTGATACCTATTTGATTGTTTACAAGGACATTTTCAGAGGAATTTGCAATTTATTTTGCGTTCCAATTGTAACCATATCGTAACAGATCTCTTACTATCTAAAAAACCAAGGACACCGACATATCCCCATGGTTATTTGGAGCAGAATGGCCCATCCATGGACGATATTCAGTTAGAGGGGAAATATTTTACAAACTGTAATTAGAGTTTAGAACCATGCTTGTGACCTTGTGGGTTAGCATTGTTGCGAGGAAACTACATTTAAAAATACTGACCACATAGCAAAGGCCATGCTGTTATCTTCTCTACAATAGTGATGCTTCACCATCAGAGGCTCATGTATCAACTGACTATCAGCAAACTCGTTATGTGCAACCCTTGTATCAAAGAGCACAGACCTAGAAGGGATACCCAATTAGCTTTTTGGAATGTGAACTCATTTTATGACAGAAATAATGAAATCAAAAAGCTGGGCAGGAAAACTAGCAATTAAAGGTGGGGTAGGTAGTTCACTTCAGAAACATATTATATTCCATGAAATGCTCTTAACGTCCCGATAGCAATGAATAAATTAAACGCTTTGACAATAAATACATAAAATCATCTGTGGAAGCCGTGGCGCTGTAAAAAGCACCTACCTGCCTGTCAGCCTTCAATCTGCGCACAAACTTACCTCGTGCCCTCATTGGTCATGTGCGCGTTCGTGTGTGTTGGAGGAGGGGCTCTGTAAGGAAGTCTGAAGGAAGTGGCAGATTTTTTTCGGCTGCGTACTTTCAAATTGTAGCGCACTCGAGCTGGTTTCTCCATTCTTCCCTTTTAATAATGAATATAGTCTCTATTTACTTTTACGTTTTTTGGACCAGAGAGTGCCTTTATATTTATATATGAAAAACAGAGGTGAAGGGGGAGATATAGGTGATGACATCTTCTAACACATCACCTCGGCAGCGGACACCCAGATGGGTCGCCAGTTTTAACCAACACTGTCTATTTTACCTTAGTTTGCATTTGTGTGGCTGGCGCTCAGGTAAAGCGTCTGTTTGTAATTTGTAAATCTGTCGGCCGTTACAGAGAGACGTTCCAAATATCATTGTCTCTTCAGTTAAACATGTTTTTCTCAAGTTTTACACCAGCCGCGATAAAATAACATCAAAGATAAAATCCCACAGGCTCATTCGGACCTTGCACAGACATTATACTCGAGCCCCGGCGAGGTTAGGTGTGATGAATGCCTGGTTTAACTGATTTGGACATTTGTGTTCTCACATGCAGCTTGTCCGGGTAATCTTTAGGTCATTTCAGGGTTGTAATGTTTGAAATGAGATTTAGAAAATCCAAACACCGATATCGGGCTTAAGAGGTTAATCAGAATATATGAGTGAGATCCGAAAACTAAATTATATTTTCTTAGTGTGGGTTGATCAGCCCTTTTGTTACTCATTAAATGGTATTGATTCTGTGGAGCAAGACCGTTGCCATGCCCACACGCTGCTTTGCTAGCTATTATTTAGTTTTAATGAGATATTTCTTATGCTATTCAAGTTCATGTTGATTAAGAAACACACATTGTACAGCTCATGTTATGAGTTAAACATACATACATACAAATGCAGCACAGCTTTGCCTTACATGTTACTTTTAACTTATAATGTGGGGGAAATAATTTGATTCACTGAGGCAACAGCAAATGATGCATTCAGCTCTGATCAGCGAGCTCGTAAAAGCCATCCACATGTTGTCTGATGCTCCAATAGAAATACTCATTAACGAAATAACCAAACATTCCAAAATGTTTGCAAAGGCAGCTATTAAACTCAACTCGGGCAAACTTGTTTGTGCATGTTATCATCACAAGATTATAATAATAGTTTTGGTTTGTAAATATTTATGATGTAGGAGAGATTAAACAAACTTCTAAAATGAGGACGAGAGGTGCCAAAATCATCAAACCTTTAGTTTAAGGCAAGGCAAGTTTATTTATAGTGCTATAGCACCCAGAGCCGTTTCTTCCTATATGCGGACTATGCGGGGGCCACTAGGAGGCTGAAAGTTTTGTATTCATCCAAAAAACAAAAAAAGTTTAATTCACACAAAGATGAACAACATTAGTAGAAGCGGGAGGGCTGAAGCATAGCTTGTGGAAAGTAGCCCTCCCTTTTTAGACCCATTCTGCACATGTCAATAGCAGTTTCAACTATCTTTTTTTGGAAATTAAAATACTATATATAAATATATACATAGGTACTTGGCAAATGAATAATAATAATAATATTTGCATAATTGCATATAAACATTGTGAACACTTATTTTCAAGTGACTTTCTTTACATTCATATGTTCACGCTGTGGTTTGGAACTGCTTTTGAATGTTATGGAAAGTGTTGTGCATAATCAGTACTGTTTTAAGCTATGTCAACACATTTTAATAGTTTGAGTTTTTTTAAATATGGGAGTTGTGTGTTCATATTTACCAACACCACAGGCTATTCGTAATACTTTTTTTTGGGATATTATTATTTTTTGTAGATTTGTTGAGTACGTGTTTCCCCATATTTCGGAGCAGTATTAAAGGTAAGGGAGAAATAGACTGTTTTAAAGAGTATATTTTCTTCAAGAATGTTCTTAGTATGAAACAAAATACCTTGTTTTTGACAGTTTAGTCTGGACATAATTGATATGGTGCTTCCTATTGAGTTTTTCATCAACAAGCAGTCCTAAAAATGTACATGCACCAACTTTCTCTATCTCTGTATTGCAAATCCGTATAATGCAGTCATTTCTACTCTCAGACTTTGTATTGAATAATGGAATTTGTTTTGGCCACACTAAGGGATAATTTATTAACTGCAAACCAGTTACATAGTATTTTTAATTCTGCATTCACAATTTTAACAAGATCGCCAAGATTAGGATGGGAGCAGAGAATTCAAAGTTCAGGTTCAGCCTCAATATATTTGGGGATAATTAAAATGAGTCTTTATTTGTAGACAGCCGAGCCCCCTGCCCCCCCCCCTAAATGATGGATTTATGATTCGAAAATTATAAAAGTAGGGTAGACATGTGGATATTATCTGGCTGAACAAAATGCGCATTTATCTAACAGGTACGTTTTCCACAGATCTTATTTTGAGCTATTTTCTAAAATCCCTTGGAGAAATCTCATGCGCAGCTTACTTCCTGGTTTTAAGACGCGTCTCTCGTCTCCTCTTCACACACCACACTTTTCGCGGCACACGTACTTACAGCCAATCAGCTCTGAATGATGTGAGATGACGTATGGTGGGGATGGCAGCTCAATGCCCCTATGGTCATTATTTTTTTGCCACACACATTAAATAGGAAAATACTCTGAGCATGCGCAGTGTAGTTTTTATAGTCACCGTTCACTTCAGACAGTGAGAGGGAGGGGCATGATCGGGTTTTGTCCCACATGACTCTAAACAGCTCAATAGGCACACACTATAGACACTAATTAGAAGAACACAGACTAAAACAGCAATGAGACGAATCAGATGATTAAACATGATCTTAAAATATATTTTATATATTTTGTTATTTATTTTTTGGATTTTTTGTAATCATTATTTGTAATACTTTCTGCTGACACTAGGTGGGGCTGCCCCTAATGACCAGTCGCCACTGTGTGTTCGTTGAAGCATTATATGCTTACAAATCCAAAGTAGGATATAAACACGACTAAACTACAATGATAGCAATGCTGTGGCTGACAGCCCAACGATCACTCATTGGCTGACCACAGCCACCTCACAGCCAATGAGTGATCGTTGGGCTGTCAGCCAATGAGTGACGTCTGAGGAAGATGAAAAATGTAAATTAAACATTGTTGAGAAAATGCTGCATCTCTTGCATTTATTGACATAGAGGAGCCTTATTGTTTACCTTTGTAATATCATTTTTTGTAATTTTCAATTGCTTGGTTTTCGTGAAATTAGCCTGTTTTCCTATTAAAGTGTAAGAGATTGATGCATCTCCACAGATCATCTTAAAGGCTTCGGAATCCCCCCCATTGTAGTTAAAAAACTGTCAAACTAGGGCCCCCAAAAAGCTAGAAATGGCCCTGATAGCACCTTTCAATACAAGGCAATTCAAAGTGCTTTACAAAAATGGAAGACATTAAGAGCATTAAGAACCATATTATAAAATGATATCTAGAAACATTCATTTAAAAGCAAAGATACAAAGCAAAGATAATACAAATTACAGTGCAGTCTAAGATATGAATAGTTCAATTAAAAGCAGCGACAAAAAGAAAAGTCTTCAGCCTGGATTTAGAAGTAGTCAGAGTTGCAGCGGACCTAAAAAAGATGAACGACAAACGAGGCGATCGACATGGTAAGTCAACAATGGGTCCTCAATGTACACGCCCCGGATTCCTATGACGAAAATAATAGAATGTCGCCAGTTGTCATGACTCAAGTTATACTGCAACACCGGCAATTCCTGCTTCCTTCCGAATGAAACAATAAATGAAGTTGGCTGCGTAATGTACTTACGCTGGATGGCATTATTTATACTTTACGCAGGACTATATCTCTGGAACCCATTGGTCGATTCGTGTGATTTACACCTTTTTCTTAACCATCAGAACCAATAGAATCGATGGGCAGTTCCCAAATCCACGTAAACATTACCATAGCGGACGTAATAGAGAAGCGAACAAAGCATATCTGAAAGTACAAGCCTGGACTGCAAAACTTTATAGCCAGTATATTGCCATAAATATGATGATGGATTATCAGTCAAAATGTCTACGTGACACAAAGACATTGGATTAACCTTGAGCGGCGTTTTTATTCCGGTGAACACAATTTAGTCAATGTCATCGACTGTGACATTTATAGGAAATCTGGCTGAGCGGAGGTAGCCTATAGTGTTTCTGTATGTGAGAGGGTGTGTGTGTCTATGGGAGGGTGTGTCATTGAGTGTGTGTGTCTGTGTGTCAATTATTGTACATTTTTAGATTTTCATTTTGTATGTGTGAGAGATAGAGAGGGGCACATAGAGGAAGAGAGGGAGGGAGCACACAGAAAGGCTGAGAGCAGAGAAGAGAGAGAGAGAGAGAGAGAGAGAGAGAGAGAGGTCGGGGACATACACCCAGCATGTGTGCCTGTGTGTATGATGTGGCCCTTTGTAGTAACACAGTAAAATGATTGGCTCTTTACCTCTGATTGGTTGGCCACCCCTGTTCTAATATATTAAGATTACGGCCCACTCCACTTCAGATGGCGTCATGCTCTATGGGTTGTCATGCCCGAACGTTTTTAGTATTGACTACAGATATGCTGACCATCAGAGGTCTTTGGCCCGTAGAGCAGTCGTATTAGTGTTTAACTTAAGCCCCGCCTTTGATCCGCTCAAATACATCCAGTCACGGCTTAATGAAACAAATCAAGAAGGAGAATAACTCTGGGATCTGCTTTTAAATAAGGGCTAAGTGTTTGTACTGGTTAGACAATGGGACGTTTTCTCTTTTGGCCAAATGACGTCACAGACTAACACAGACGTTGTAGTACCACTGGCGCTCCAACAGATTGTACGTGATATGCTAAGGGCCGGGACATTACCAACACAGCTTTAACCAGTTAACGGGAGGGCTGAAGCATAGCTTGTGGAAAGTAGCCCTCCCTTTTTAGACATTTTCTGCACATGTCAATAGCAGTTTCAACTATCTTTTTTTGGAAATTAAAATACTATATATAAATATATACATAGGTACTTGGCAAATGAATAATAATAATAATATATGCATAATTGCATATAAACATTGTGAACACTTATTTTCAAGTGACTTTCTTTACATTCATATGTTCACGCTGTGGTTTGGAACTGCTTTTGAATGTTATGGAAAATGTTGTGCATAATCAGTACTGTTTTAAGCTGTACTATGTCAACACATTTTAATAGTTTGAGTTTTTTAAATATGGGAGTTGTGTGTTCATATTTACCACAGGCTATTCGTAATACCTTTTTTTGGGATATTATTATTTTTTGTAGATTTGTTGAGTACGTGTTTCCCCATATTTCGGAGCAGTAGTAAAGGTAAGGGAGAAATAGACTGTTATAAAGAGTATCTTTTCCTCAAGAATGTTCTTAGTATGATACAAAATACTTATTGTTTTTGACAGTTTAGTCTGTACATCATTGATATTGTGCTTCCAATTGAGTTTTTCATCAACAAGCAGTCCTAAAAATGTACATGCACCAACTTTCTCTATCTCTGTATTGCAAATCCGTATAATGCAGTAATTTCTACTCTCAGACTTTGTATTGAATAATGGAATTTGTTTTGGCCACATTAAGGGATAATTTATTAACTGCAAACCAGTTACATAGTATTTTTAATTCTGCATTCACAATTTTAACAAGATCGCCAAGATTAGGATGGGAGCAGAGAATTCAAAGTTCAGGTTCAGCCTCAATATATTTGGGGAGAATTAAAATGAGCCGTCTTTATTTGTAGACAGCCAAGCCCCCCTCCTGTGTTCGCAGTGGCGTTTCTATATGTACAAAAAGTGGTGGGGCACAAAAAACTTAGATGTCTATATATAAGCTTCTGCAGTGAGGTTCATGGCTGGTGAGGCACTGGCACTGACTCTTCAGGTTTACAAATATTATATTTTTTTTGTCTGATGCTTCGATTAATTTTAAACAGACAGTTCAACAAAAGAATACCCAAACAATGTAATTTTATCATTTAAATATTGAATTGTTCTCACTTAGTAAGATCCCATTTTCAATAAAATTGCGGTCTTACCTTGACTTGAAGATGAAGTCCATTTGCCTTTCCCTCTGGACAAACATCTCTATTACTTTTTTGTAAAAGTCCTCCTTATCTTCTTGTAGTTTCAAAAGTCTATCATAAATCTAAATTATGGATTTATGATTCGAAAATTATAAAAGTAGGGTAGACATGTGGATATTATCTGGCTGAACAAAATGCGCATTTATCTAACAGGTACGTTTTCCACAGATCTTATTTTGAGCTATTTTCTAAAATCCTATGGAGAAATCTCATTGCTTTTTTGTGGAGGGAAGCCATGCGCAGCTTACTTCCTGGTTGTAAGACGCGTCTCTCGTCTCTTGACCTGCTCTTCACACACACACCACACTTTTCGCGGCACACGTACTTACAGCCAATCAGCTCTGAATTATGTGAGATGACGTATGGTGGGGATGGCAGCTCTATGCCCCTATGGTCATTATTTTTTTGCCACACACATTAAATAGGAAAATACTCTGACACGCAGTGTAGTTTTTACAGTCACCGTTCGCTTAGACAGTGAGAGGGAGGGGCATGATCGGGTTTTGTCCCACATGGCTCTAAACAGCTCAATAGGCACACACTATAGACACTAATTAGAAGAACACAGACTAAAACAGCAATGAGACGAATCAGATGATTAAACATGATCTTAAAATATATTTTGTTATTTATTTTTTGCATTTTTTTGTAATCATTATTTGTAATACTTTCTGCTGACACTAGGTGGGGCTGCCCCTAATGACCAGTTGCCACTGTGTGTTCGGTGAAGCATTATATGCTTACAAATCCAATGTAGGATATAAACACGACTAAACTACAATGATAGCAATGCTGTGGCTGTCAGCCAATGAGTGACGTCTGAGGAAGATGAAAAATGTAAATGAAACATTGTTGAGAAAATGCTGCATCTCTTGCATTTATTGACATAGAGGAGCCTTATTGTTTACCTTTGTAATATCATTTGTTGTAATTTTCAATTGCTTGGTTTTCGTGAAATTAGCCTGTTTTCCTATTAAAGTGTAAGAGATTGATGCGTCTCCACAGATCATCTTAAAGGCTTCGGAATCCCCCCCATTGTAGTTAAAAAACTGTCAAACTAGGGCCCCCAAAAAGCTAGAAACGGCCCTGATAGCACCTTTCAATACAAGGCAATTCAAAGTGCTTTACAAAAATGGAAGACATTAAGAGCATTAAGAACCATATTATAAAATGATATCTAGAAACATTCATTTAAAAGCAAAGATACAAAGCAAAGATAATACAAATTACAGTGCAGTCTAAGATATGAATAGTTAAATTAAAAGCAGCGGCAAAAAGAAAAGTCTTCTTGCTGGATTTGAAAGTAGTCAGAGTTGCAGCGGACCTGCAGGTTTCTGGGAGTTTGTTCCAGATGGAGCATAATAACTGAACGCTGCTTCTCCATGTTTAGTTCTGACTCTGGGGACAGAAAGCTGACCAGTCCCTGAAGACCTGAGAGATCTGGATGCTTCATCATTTAGCAGGAGGTCAGAAATGTATTTTGGGCCTAAACCATTCAAAGCTTTATAAACCAGCAGCAGTATTTAGAAATCTATTCTTTGACACACAGGAAGCCAGTGTAAAGACTTCAGAACAGGAGTGATGTGATCCACTTTCTTAGTGTTAGTGAGGACTCGAGCAGCGGTGTTCTGAATCAGCTGCAGCTTCCGAATAGATTTTTTAGTGAGACCTGTGAAGACACCATTGCAGTAGTCCAGTCTACTGAAGATAAAAGCATGAACAAGTTTTTCCAAATCTTGCTGTGACATTAGTCTTTTAATCCTAGATATGTTCTTTAGGTGATAGTAGGCTGATTTAGTAACTGTTTTAATGTGGCTGTTGAAACTCAGATCAGAGTCCATGACTACACCTAGATTTCTGGCTCTGTTGTTTTGAACATTGCAGACTGAAGCTCAGCGCTAACTTTTATACGTTCTGCCTTGGCTCCAAAAACCATTACCTCAGTTTTATCTTTGTTTAATTGGAGAAAGTTCTGACCCATCCAGTCATTGATTTATTCAAAAAGCGATTCTTTCTAAAAACAAAAAGATACAAATGAATTACAGCTGGAGATGGATCACTTAAAGGTGGGGTTGGTAAGTTTGAGAAACCGGCTCGAGATACGCTTTGTGTTATATTCCATGGAATGCTCTTAACATCCCGATAGCAATGAATATCTGAAGTGCTTTGACAAAAAATCCATAAAAAAAGTTCATCTGTGGAAGCCGTGGTACTGTAAAAAGCAGGACCAATCATTTTAGCCGGCCATCTGTGCACAAAATTACCTCGTGCCCTCATTGGTCATGTGCGCGTTTGTGTGTGTTGGAGGAGGGGCTCTGTATGGAAATGGCATATTTTTTCCGGTTGTGTATTTTCAAATTCTAGCGCACTCGAGAACCAGAAAAAATCATTTACTTCTCCAAAGCCTACGCACTTCTCCCAGGACATCTTACCCGCCAAAGTCACTTAGAAAAGGTGCTTGGGGTGCAGAGTAGGACCTAAAGAGACACCCTTGTTCCTATTCAAAGTCAGTGGAGCATCCAAATGATTCTAAAATCTGATATTTGATGGTGAAATGGATACATAATGCTGCCATGGACCCCTGGGCACCATGTCGAGTCTATTGTTGCACTTAAAACCTGCTCAAACATCAGCCATGCCTAATGTGTACCAATTGCAGATTCAACAATCACTCAAGACTTCAATTTCAATGTAATACTATGTAGTCAAGCACACATACATACATAAATTGTGTCAGCAATAGTTACAGGCTGGTTTACTGTAGCCCAATATCAATCTCTCACACAGAATGCATGCATGTAAAATATACAGGTGAGCCCTTTGAATTTAAGTTTGAGTGTCATACATTCGAAATGGTCCCAATGAAAGGGACCCAGTGTCAAAAAGCAAAACGCATACAACACTGGCAAGTGAGCCTGAATGCATCTCCCTCTTTACAATGGGTGCAAGCAGAAGAACAGTGTACAAATCAACAACCGCAGGTTTTAAAGCCTGTTCTTACCTTTAAATATCTGCCTCCAGGCTTTCGGGGGCTCTAACACAACAACATTTGAGAGTGCCAAAATAGAGATAAATATCTGAATCAAGCCTATACTGTAAACCAATCTATAAATGTTCCTTCCTTCTGTCACCACACACAATCAGAATCAATTAAAGACGGCAGATTTTTTTGTTATATATTTTTGGAGATAATATATGAATAAGGGAAGATCAATATAGGCTAAACAGTGTCTGTACATTTTGCAGTTTAAAATACAGATAAAACCCATCCCAACACATATTCCATATAAATATAAGATTCAGAATTAGAAATATAAATACTTTTGCCAGCAATATTGGGGGTGGAGTTTATTAGTATGAACATATATAACTAAGAAGATAAAGATGAAAAAATGTGGAAAGTTTGCAGCTATTTTTATATAAAACATTGCACTAAAGCTTTGTCTCAACAAAGCTTACAGATATAACTTTGATATTGACTTGTATTAGCCAAAATCTACATATTGTGGATTTTGGAATCAAACCGTCGCTCTTCCAAAAGAGACCACTGAGACCTGTGTGATGCTGTGACCCCGACTGTTACCCATTGTTCAGAACCTTGGGTCATACACCTCAGTGTAGCTTGCAGCGACCTGCAGCCCCCCACAGCCTGACATGATCTGATCTGATCTGATAACACACCCCCCTCACACTCTGCCCTCATCACATCAAAACTTGTTCTGTGTTCATCACAGTTGTTACCCTCTTGATCAACACACACCCTGTGGTTTAAGATCTGGTGATTTCTGGGCCCTCAGTGTATGACATGTTGTTTACTTGGCTGGACACTGTAACTGTGCATTCACAGGTGTTTAAACAGCAGTGCTCCAATAGAAGCTGTGTGGTCTTTGAGCCCCTGCTATTCTCAGGGATAAGACTTTAATACAGGAGTGGCCAACCCGAGGCTCTCGAGGCGCATGCGGCTCTTTGTCCAGTCTCATGCGGTTCCTCATGGTGATGTGTCGGTCGCGAACGAGACGGTTAATTTTTTTTTCGCGGAGGGATCTAGATCGATTATGCAATGTGCACATTATCAACAAAGTAACGACATGACTCCCAATATTAATTGAAATGCTTTTATGGATTTAGAAAATAGTTTTATGTATTGATTTAAATTGACATGCATCCGCTAAGACAAGTAGTCCGTTGTTACCGTTTGAACTATCGTAGCAACGGCAGGAACTGCTTCCATAGTGTTTTTGAGGAGCTTTTTGATTACAGATTTGAAAACATCGTTGCTTGCTTTAAAAGTAGCACAAGTCATGATGTCAAACCTTGGGAAGGATCTAGATATCCCTGCCCTGATGCCAAAGGAACTGCACACTGGATATGTGTCGCCGTTTGATGTCTATGTCTGGACCGCTGCGTAAAAAGGAGGGTTTCTGCCCCATTACTTCTCTTCTTACTTCTATAAGAATAAAACACGGAGGAGGGAGATCTCTTTTTCTCCCCCTCTTCTGACAGCCCAGCAGCTGATCTCAGAGCACGCTCCCCTCTCCTGCGGGGGGGCGTGGTCAGTTACAGGGGGGCGTGGTCAGCTGCAGGGGGGCGTGGTCAGCTGCAGCTCACAGAATCAGCCCCTGCAAAAACAGCGCTGGAAAGAGCAAATAGAGCGAAATGAGCCATGGCTAAAATGCAGGATCTTTTTGAAAAAAAAAGAATATACTTTATAGAGGTCGAAACAGTAGCCCCTTTTTAAAAAAATTGTTTTTATAGGTGTTGCTATCTGTTTTGTGTAGCGTGGTTCTACAAGCAAGTCAATGCATTCACTGGGCGGTATCAGAGAGTTACACGGGTCTGTAAATGCAATGAAAACATTTGGCCACAGCAAATCATTTATATTAAACATGTAATTTTTACTTTCTCAGGGTCTCATCTAAATACAATAAACCTCAATCCCCTATTTAGGTATAGTATAAGTCCTTGTTGTGTGTATGTCAATGGTCTGCAAAGGCTAAAATCCCAAAGTTTCCTAAAGAGGGAGTTTCTTTCACACAATGTCTAATTTTCTGGTCTGACGGAAACAATTTAAGGAATAATTGCAAACATAAATCAATTTACATTTTCATTTAGAACCACCATTAATCAACAAATTGCCTCGGGCCCAAAACACATAACAACTACAACAATTGGAGCCGGGCAGAGTTCTCCTTTGCTCAACAGTAATGTGTGCGTCAGGGTTCTTTAATATGAACTATGTGAATCAACTAAATCCACCACTTTAAGCATTATCAGAGGAAAGGATTGGAAACTAAGACAAGACTGAGTAGTACCGCCTTGGTGAGTGTGTGTGTGTGTGTGTGTGTGTGTGTGTGTGTGTGTGTGTGTCATAAAATACATTACTCTGTCACAGTTAGACTTCATGACCTGCTAACTGCTAACTGAACTCTGCACCATGTTGTCGTGTGCCATGGGTTAGTCCATATTGCTGCCTCTTTAAGGAAATAACGTTTTTCTGGTCTGAACTACTCATCCGCCCCGTCTTTGCTAGTCAAAAACAGTGTGTTTGCTGACAGCCGTGCTGTTTCCTAATTCTCAGCCATAAGAAATGGACCCGAGGAGACACTGAGTAGCTCAGGGGACGGCCAGAGGGGATGGCCAGGTAAAGCCAAGAGTAATCTTGCATTCCAGTTGTCCTGGTTACCACTGTTGTTTGTGCCGCGGCGCACACAGCGGTTGTAAAGGTGGTGTGTATGTTGCGGTTCAGTTGCAGTGCTAACCTAAGTTCAGTAAGCCTTCAATGCCATCCATATAATAGTTTGGGTTGGTAAATGTGATTATTTGCAAAAGCACTGACATCAGTGTTGCTTATTCGAGATAACAGTTAGTTGTCAAAGATCTCACCACAAATCCACCCTCTTAAAGCTATGGTTCTCTACTCATGAGATAGCATGTAACATCACTTCAGATGTGGTGACCCAAATAGAAAATAACATGGTTTGTTCTGAGAGTGTTATTAGTCTTTGTCGTTACATTAATCATACATTTCCTGTATGTTCTTTATGTGAAACTACTTGTGAGCTTCTCTAAAAAGGGCGAATGCCTTTGATTAGATCTTTATTTGTGTTACAGTGTCAGCCCTCGCAGCGTGTTCCCTTAAAGTCCATATTGCACATATTCCCCATTGTTATGCCGTGTGGGTAACTGACAGGTTATTTAAGGGGCACTCCTGGTATTCGGTCCTCATCAGGTTAAGAGATGATTCAACCTCATCAAATATAAAAATAACAAGTGTTTCAATGTAATCCTCTCAGTATTATTCTTCACATGAAGCAACTGTTCCTCCAAGGTGATTCATCGAGACATACTTGTCTCTGCTGAGCTGAGTTTGAATCTTTCTTATAGCGTTTTGCATAAAAACAGTACTGATTTGATATTGATTTATGTTTGTGAAATACAGATAACTTTACATGAACACGAATATATACTCAGAGAAGAAAATAATGCCTTGAAATAAATCATATGTTTTCAGTTTCTTAAACAGCATAGGAGGGTTGCTTATTCAATTCTAATTTGTTGTGTATATTAAATGAGTTGAACCCTAACCCTAACTTTAGCATTGCTTGGCAGCATAACACATGTTCAATACACTCCCTTAAATGTAAGAATGTACAATAACCACATCTTAAAACATGTGTAAGTACGTTTTCCCAATAATTTACACATTTGAAATCCACATGAATGCCTCCTCATTCTGCCATTAAAGAAAACCACTTGTTACTCTCATGATGTCCTTCTCCCAAAGCAGAGTTAAAGAACAGGGGAATGGCAGCCATTTGCATTAAAATCAAATGATGATTGGTGTGTTAACTGCATGCCAAATTAATCAGAGTACACAAGGCCACATTAGCATTTAAAACGAGTCAGGCCCAGGGCTGACGACACATCACTTCCAGCAAACTTCACAGAGAACAATGAGGGAAAAACCAGCATCACCAATATGCACAAATTAATTATTCTAACTAAAGACACCAGCGGTCTGCATATAAGAGACATTCTGGACTGACAAGTAGCTTTTTGTTGGCCTGGTAGGGGTTCAGTTTGACTGAAGCACCTTTCATTTTATTTCAATATGTTGTGTGTGTAATGTAGATCAATACGATACGATCCACTATTAACTGACAGTGGTTAACACGCAATTTAAAGGGGCCCTTTTATGCTAATTATCAAGTTCATATTTTATCCTCTACTGTGACATGTTTACATGCTTGAATGTTCACAAATGGTATACACACTACAGGAAAGGGAAACCCCCAAAAGCATAATAAGGCCTTTTAAAGCATAAACCCGGAATGCATTAGTTGCAATAGAACAACAATTATTTCACTTTTTCTTAGGACATTGTTTAAAGATAATGTTTGACACATATCAATAAACATCAATTGGCCTCAAGTTGCATTTTGCTAGATAAGCATGCATGTGCAACCCAAGTACTCTATATAGTGGATGGGTGTTTTTAAATAAATTATTGCGTGTCAGATAGAAAATCAATTACATTTCCATTGTTAAATGTGGGCAGTGTCTAATTGTAAATGTTTCCTATATTGTTAGGAATTGAGATAAAATTATAATTCTGTACAGTCTTTTGACCCCTTTAGTGTCCCGGGTACATTTTACCCAAACAATACTATAAGGTGCAAAATGGGAACATAATACAAGAGTGGATAAATCCACTCAATGTACAGTATATGTAAGGTATGTCAACGTCCCTCTGAATACACATGGCCTCATTGCCTTGTTTTAACCTTAATTAGGCAAATAAATGGATATTTCACAGTGACTTTAATGTACGTTTTAGTCCGCCTGCATCTCATTCAACTATCTCTATATTAGTTATCTTCAAAGTTTGTAGGCAGCAACACTCTGGCAACATCCAACCAATCATGACTGAATTCTTTGCACTGCAAATGGGAAGGCAGAAGGGTTATACAGGAAAAGGCTGGGGTGCTAAAGCAGGTGTCACATGAACGTGTGAAATATCCTTCTTTAACATACAGACTAATTAGAGGATTGGCTGCAGCTGTGGAGGCAGGCAGAAGCTAACAAGGCTAATGAGCTACAGGTGTGCTGAGCAGGAGAGTGCAGGAAGATGCAAGTGAGAAATGGAAGTCGACCATTAAGCATATATCATTTGGGAGTTTACAGTGGAACTTTCTACTGCAACACTCCCCACACGCACATACACAGTAAACCCGTGACTGTTACAATGAAGGCTCGATAATCAGCTCACGAAATATAGGTGTGGGGGGTGGACCTAATCTGCTCTTGAGGGGTTAAATGCATCAATCTGGTGCACTTTGAGAGCAAAGTGAAGAGATCTATGGATACATCTCTCAACACCCAGATGAAACAGAACTGTACACCGATTTTCTATTTCTTTATGGATATTTTACAAATCACTCCCCTTTTAAACGGTATTCTTCTCACATTCCTTTCATACCTATTTTTCATTTATTCTCTTATTTTTGTATACCTATAATGATCATATAAACGTGTGCCTCGGAAATACTTGTTTACATTAATCAAATCAAGTTTTATTTATATAGCACATTTTAAAGCGATTGTTGGTCGAGCCAAAGTGCTGTACATGTAATAAAAACACATTACTACAATCACAATAAAATCATTTACAACAGAAATATAAA
Source organism: Harpagifer antarcticus (assembly GCA_902827135.1). Taxonomy (NCBI): domain Eukaryota; kingdom Metazoa; phylum Chordata; class Actinopteri; order Perciformes; family Harpagiferidae; genus Harpagifer; species Harpagifer antarcticus. Next base: position 883,436 of record CADEHL010001333.1, read on the forward strand.
AAACTCAGGGAATAGTCAGGTGTTATGCTCCGCTCTCACGAGAAGGCCAGGGAGAAGAAGTGAGTTTTTAGTGAGGATTTAAAAACCCCTAGAGTCTGGGCCGACCTCACATGGAGGGGCAGAGTGTTCCACAGCCTAGGGCCAGCTGCTGTGAAGGCTCGGTGCCCTCGGGTTTTGAGCCTTGTCTTGGGCACCATCAGCAACAGCTGGTCAGCAGACCTTAACCTGTTAAGCACCTTCCCCCCGATACCGGGGGAAAAACGTGTTATCTGAGGAAACAGTGTCTGAGGGCTTCTTAATATTTAATAAACTATGAATTTTTGATATCCATGTAACGGGAAGAACTCATCTAACTGAGCTTGAATGAAACACAGAGGGTGTTTCTCAATGTCGAGGAGGCTTGCTTGGTAGCACATGTACCTCCGAGTGAGTTCCGCAAGAATACCTCCTAGCCTCGGAAAACGAAGAATGGAACAGGCTAGCAAGTGTGCGTCATACGAGAGGCCCCGCCTTATATTTTCCGCCAAAGATTTTGGAAATGGGTCCATGCGCAAAGCATTGTGGGGATTTTAAGACCGGAGTCTACACATGTGCAGCCTCGAAATTTCATGCAACGAACTACGCCGGCCTCGGTAGAATTCCAAGTTTGCTGGACATTGGAACAGTCCTTCGGCGGCACTCGATGATGTAGTATCCTTGAAATAGTGGCTCTGGAGCAGCTTTCCTCAACATTGAGAAACACCCAAAGACCCAGAAGTACTTGTACTGTAGCATATTATTTTCGAATCGATCATTTTTCAAATTATGAATTTCACACATAAAAATAAAAAAAGACACATACATTTATTATCTGCCTGAAACGCCTCCATTGGACTCCTTTGTTCACTTCGGGGACATAATGACATCACTAGCGCTTCTATTGGCTAGTGCTCCAACACATTGTACACAAAGGGGTAAGGGGCGGGACGTCTCTAAGCGGTTAACCAATCACAACAGAGCCGGCCAGCTAACCAATCAGAGCAGACTGGGCTCTGGTTTCAGACAGAGGGTGAAAAGTGTGGTGGAAATTCCACACTTAATCACCATCTGGTAAGAAAAGAACAAATATACAAGCTTAAACCAAAGTCGTGTTATTTAATAAAGAGTTATAGCCAGCTGGAAAGGACATAGGCCCTGCACTAGTAGATAGTACCAGGATCTGACCCCCAGAAAAGTAATGTCATTTATAGAGATGAGACACAGGAAGGAAGGCAATCCACATTACAGTCCTAAATTGGGTGGGGGCAGACATAAGGGGAAGTGCAGCATGTTAATTACAAGCCCCAAACATCCATATGATAATTGCCTGACAGTGGTCAGGGTGACCCCCTTCTGTCTGACAACATGTTGTAGAAACCTCCATGCATATTGAATCACTGTAAATCATAAAAAGGCAGTATGAGAAAAATAAAGAGTTTTTGAACATTAAAGCATCGTGACATGTCCCGGGAAAAATATGAACCTGAAAAATAGCATAAAAGGGGCCCCTTTAAGCGTAGTATATGTGTAATATTATTGTATGGTCTCTGCCCCAAGCTTAAATTGGTCAGCAGGCTGTGCTTTTAAACGAGTGGATCTCCTATCTCAATTATAACATGCACCGGAGCAGGTTGGGTGTTCAATACAAGTTACCAAGGCGATATCATCTGGTAGGATGTATACCACCGTCAGAGGATTTAAAACCCCAGAGTTAACCCTGAAGTAACCTCGCTAACCCCAAATCCTTCTTCGTAGTACAGGCCTCTGATATTGTCTGATATGTGTTGTCCAAGATGTAGCTTTTACAATGTAAAGCTTCCAGATGTTCAGTGTGTTGCCCTGCTAATGAACTTCCTGCCAAAGCAAGCCTTCAGAATGGCTGTTGTTGATACTTTAAGCAGCATCTTATGGGATTTATTCTTCATAGAGCTTTTAATGTCACACATTTTGACATGCCTGCAATAAATAACATTGTGCTATTACAATTCAAAAAGCCTGCCTTAAACAGATCCCTTGTCAAATGAAACAGTTTAATGATTTAGAGATAATGATGTAATTTAATGACATGTGTTCCTGACTGAGACACAGCTGTGTTGGGGCTACACACACACACACACACACACACACGACATGTTCTGAATATGGTGAGAATCAATACTGGGGTATATCCTTCATGCTAGAAATACTTACATTTATCTACATGGAAATACCATACTTGACCTAAATCTTGTGCACGCCAGACTCGTCCATGTCGTGTAGTGATTGAACTCGAACTCTCAGATGGTGTACCCTCCTAAAGGCCTCCCTTCTGTTTTGCACCGCATAGAGCACTCAGTGGTGTGTTGAATCTTCTTTATTGGCAGCCTCAATCATCACTAAGGCTCCACCTTAGCGCCATCCCTGGCACCTGAATAAAGATTTGCTATCATGGAGCTTGAGCACAGGCGCCACGCTCCTAAAATGGGACAAATGCAAATGGAACGAGAGAAATCAAATGTGACTAACGCGTACTGAGACAGAGAAAATCAATTGTCTCCTGAACAAATGGACGAGCTATTAAAATGATCGTGTGCTGCAGGAGCGATAATAATCCAAGTGTGCTTGGCCAAGGAACACACACAGAGCTTCCACTGAGGCAATTATATCCACACTCTGCATGAGAACAAGTGATTTGTATGTCTGCTAGCATGCTTACTGCCCTTAAACAAGTCATTACTAAAAAAAGTTAATTTGTCTGTTCCTCTTCCAAAGGCGATGGTGCAACGATGCTAATGACTTTGCTTTGAAGCAACATCACAATTTTCCAACTTCAACAACACAAAAGCTTTTGACTTGTTTAAAAATCTAAGCTTGGAATTTAGGGACCAGACTTTGAAGTGTTGTTTTAAATCACGATGAAGAGACGTTTATTTTCCCTCAACACGTTTGTCAGTGATATGGAGATAAATGTAGCCTTAGAAGCCAGAGACAAGATATGAATAAAAGGCTTTTATGAAACAATTACAGCTGGCTGAAGTTTTTATAAACAGTTCTTTATCGTTCTCTGTGGGGTAGAGAGGCTTCAGAGGAGAGGATTCAATCGACTCATCAGATAAAGACGGGCGCTGGGCTTCAAATACATCCTGTCAACACATCAGAGCGCCTCTGTGGACAGAAAATACATTTAAATACCACACATCTTCCTGCTTTCTTAAGTTTCTGAACTTTTTTAAAATTATTTTCCCTCCAAAAATACAGACAATGCAAATTAAATATATTCTCGATTCTATTATCTAGAAGAATATCCCTTTGTCTTAAAAAAGGAGATATGTCTACATCAAAAACTCATCTCTTTCGACTCCACTTCGAGCGATAGAATTACTAACAAAGCACTTATATACTAACATAGGACTGGCTTATCTATAGCCAGCTGACAAAGCACTTATATACTAACATAGGACTGGCTTATCTATAGCCAGCTGACAAAGCACTTATATACTAACATAGGACTGGCCTATCTATAGCCAGCTGACAAAGCACTTATATACTAACATAGGACTGGCCTATCTATAGCCAGCTGAGTAGCACTTGAAATGTGTGGCTCTATGATACCTGTTGTACTTATATGATTCTGTTTTTCTTCTGGGCTGTGTCTTCCTGGTCGTATGTACTTATTGTAAGTCGCTTTGGACAAAAGCGTCAGCTAAATGCAATGTAATGTAATGTAATCAGTGCTTCTCAAAGTGTGGTCCGCGGACCACTGGTGGTCCGTGAGCGCCCCCTAGTGGTCCGTGAATATATTGGTAACATTTCACATTTGAAATTAATTAATTAATTTGAGTTTTCCGCACTCTCGCGGGAATATCTCCGCAATGGAGCGAGCTTAAGTTTCATATATAGCCCAACGCAACACCTTCATCACACATGTGGCCACTTGTTTCTACCATATTCAGGCGATTTGTAATCTGTTCTAGAAAAACGATGTGATTTTGGATATTTGTGAAGTTAGGTGGTCCGCGAGTGTTTTTTTATTGGTTAAGTCCTTGTTATGAAAAAGTTTGAGAAACACTGGTCTACATGGTATGAATGTGAGAATTCCCTTCTGAAATGACAGGTTTCGTGGAGTCTGAAACGTGGACCCATTATAGTTTTCATCAATCAGATTACAATATGACAACGTGGTCCACTGCTTTGAGTGTCCAGGTTCCTTCATTCAAATCGTACTGTCATACATTCCCCCTTTTCAGGGCTGGACTGGGACAGAACATTGGTCCAGGCAGTTTGGCCCAGACCGGCCAACAACCATGAAACAAAAACACAGTAGCGGCTCCTGACCGGAGAAAAATGCTTACTATCAGTGCACACAAAACTACCAATATACACAAAGGTATAACTTTGGTTTGAGAAGTAGGGGGGGGGGGGGACACAAAACACGGGGTCTGGGGGTCCTCAGCCAGAAAGAGTATCTTGATTTTAATACCATTTCCTGCATTTCTACAAACATTTAGGGAATATGGTGATAAAAAGTCCTCCTTCTGAATAGTTTAATATCATTTTAAGCAGTGGAAAATGTTCACAATAAATTGTATTTATGGTCATATAACTATAGACTCCAAATAATACACAATATGAAATGTAAATAATGAATTTTAACTCCCTATGATAGACCAATCTACTACCAAAACAGAAACATATGGACATAGTGTATTGCATAGTTCAGTAACAGTCGGACCGGATCCGGACCCAGACCCAGACTCAATACATTAATAGGGGATTTCAATTTTTGACGGGGGGCGAAAGAGACGAGTGAGCGATACAGGGAGAGAAACACAGAAGAAGAGACGAGTGAGCGATACAGGGAGAGAAACACAGAAGAAGAGAGAGTGGCAGATAGAAGCGGAGAGGAAAGTGAGTGAAGAGAATAATTAGCGATACAGGGAGAGAAGACGGAGAGGAGAGTGAGTGAAGAGAATAATTAGCGATACAGGGAGAGAAGACGGAGAGGAGAGTAAACAGGCGAGTTAGCGGCAGACAGGGAGAGACACATATTTACACATGGCGCTCTCCAAAAAGAGGAAAGTGAGAACAGAGCTTTTAACCCTGAGTGGACTCATTCATGTTCATCCTGCCCACTGGGAGCACAGAGCCAGTGTGTCTCATTTGTTCAGAGACCGTGGCGCTCATTAAAAGTGCCAAAACGCCACCATGAGACAAAACACAAAGTGTTTGACCAAACATTCCCTCTCAAGTCAGAACTGAGGTCACAAAACATAAGCAGTCTCAGAGCCCACTTTGATCAGTCCACCAGGATCAGGCTAACCGAGGCTAACCAATGAGTACCTGCATGTGTATGAGAATGGCCCTGACACCATTTCAGCCCAGATTTAAACTCCCAGCAGGACAAGCTCCAGCTCAACTCTCGCACTGAACAGAACAAAGTGAGAGAGGGACTGCAATATAAGAGGGACAGAAAGAGACACTTTAAAACTGTTCAATTGTTATGATGTGTAAAGACTGATATGTTCTATAATCGGCTGAAACTGTTAAGTCATGATGTGAAAAGGGAAACTCAAGCTGCTGCTACACTTTATTTTATTTATCTAAAATGAAGCACTTTTGAGATGCACATATTTTCAAAAGTTATTTTCTCTATTTTATTTTTAAATGCAGCCCGAGAGGAACATTACACATATCCACAGTATTTACTGTATATCTGTAGTTCAATGTTAATAGACAATAGATATTGTTGTTTTTGAATTTGAAACATAAAAGCGTATCTTTCAGTATCTTTTTGTACTTTCTTTATTTGATGGCAGTCAGTTGATTACATGCAGACGTTGATACAGCTTCTTCAATATATATCACACTAATTCATAAAGCAAGTTAAACATTTTGATGTTCCGGACCTTTGCATGGGGAGATTTTCTCTAACTGGACCTCGTTGAATTTTCATTTAATTTCAAACCTTTATTTAACCAGATTGGTCCCTTGAGATCATAGATCTCTTTTTCAAGGGAGACCTGATTTTAGTTGAATACCCCTGCTGTATTGTATATAATACGTGTGCAAACTTATTTAGTATCCTAACCATGTGAACCCATTTCATTTGGGGTGGATCTCACATCCTCTAGGGGGGTCCGGGGGCATGCCTCCCGGGAAGATATATTTTTAATGTTGAAGTTAAATTCTTCAATCTGGTGCACTTTGAGGGCAAAATGAAGATATCTAAACCCTCAGAGAGTCCTTAACCTCACCTGAGCTGTAGTTATCAGCCTCTCAGTCTGACAGGAGAGAACTCTCCCTCCACCTTGTTGTAGAAACCGCTCCTTATATCCGTTAGCATAGCTAGCTAACCAGATGCTAACAACAACAATGCCGGTAACTTGTGCGCTCGCTCGCTCACTCTCAAAATACGCTTGTGCCACACACACACACACACACACTAGTGATGGGAATTCCGGTTCATTTGGTTCGGCTTACCTAGAAGAGCCGGCTCATTCGGCTCCCTAACGGCTCTTAATTTGACCACATACCAACACGTACCTTTTATAATTCAATCAAATGTACGTGTTCACCAACATGATTTCCCCATTTTTTCCGTGTCACACAGAACGATTTTAAAAGCAATGTAAATAATAACAAATTAGAAGGAAAGAAAGATTAAAAAAAATAGAGATTTTAGAAGCAATGTATTTATATTGGTAGTATGTTTCGTGCCTGCACCAAATAATAAAAAATTAGAAGGGAAAACAGATTTTTTTCTCTGAGTCCCATTTATTTTCCTCGCAGACGGCAAGTCAGACATTATACAATTTAAAATAAAAACAATAATTGTGGCTTGATATTGAGTAAGAAAATGTTTTTAGGAACCACACAGCTTCCCGACCGGACAAAAAGACGTGCTGCAGGCACGAAACATACTACCAATAGAAATACATTGCTTTTAAAATCGTTCTGTGTGACACAAAAACAGTTGTCGGCAGTCAGCGAACCAGGCTGTTGACGTCCGGCCGTTCTGTGATTCTCCAGAATACACAGCGGCCCACCAAAGGCAGCGGCCCACCAAAGGCAGATGTCCAATCCGTGCCTCCCCTGTCTGCACGTCACTGACACACACTGCTGCAAACTCTCTTCAGGGAGGAGCAGCGGAGTCCAGGCGATGCTGCTCCTCCAAGGAAGAGACACGTTCACCGAAAAGAAAAAGCAGAAAAACGATATCCGGTCACAGTGATCTGCTATTTTAAAGTAAAGTCAACACATATCGACCCTAAATATGTGACCCGCTCTATCGAAATCAGTCTGAAGTCGCAACGGCTCATTTAAAAATAAACGTGGATTTGCGGGTTTGGGCGTTTTGTTTGATTTTAAATAAACAAAGTCTTGGCTTTCAGAATATGAAACTTTTATTTCCAAAATCACACGATAAATACATGTTTGAAGCTTGTAAAGGGAAGATGACAGCTCTCACTCGCCACTCTGCTGTTCCGCAGCGCCGCCCCCCCTCCCTCCGCTGACATTATGAATGTAGGCGTATAGTAATCATAGATAACACGGCAGGGTCCGTTACAGTTTGTTTTCATCTGATTTCAAATAAACAAAGTCTTGGCTTTCAGAATATTAAACTTGTTTCGGCAAATTCAGATGATAAATACAACTTTCAAGATTCATTACATTACATTACATTGCATTTAGCAGACGCTTTTGTCCAAAGCGACTTACAATAAGTACATACGACCAGGAAGACACAGCCCAGAAGAAAAACAGAATCATATAAGTACAACAGGTATCATAGAGCCACACATTTCAAGTGCTACTCAGCTGGCTATAGATAGGCCAGTCCTATGTTAGTATATAAGTGCTTTGTCAGCTGGCTATAGATAAGCCAGTCCTATGTTAGTATATAAGTGCTTTGTCAGCTGGCTATAGATAAGCCAGTCCTATGTTAGTATATAAGTGCTTTGATAGTAATTCTATCGCTCGAAGTGGAATCTAAAGATTCGGCATAATTACAAGCGGAGAACGGAGTAACTTAACGTCACTGCAGGCACAACAACAGCCGGTGTTTCTCCTGAGGGTTTCCCCCGGGAAAAAAACACAATACACAAGACTACACACACACACACACTCACACACTCGCGAGCTTCCCCCAGACCAGTAATCCAAACGAAAATATCTTCCCTCTATTTTCATCATTTGCTAATAATCAATCAGATCGATGGATTCCAGAGAAGAGGACACTTTGAAGGCCTTTTCTCAAAATGATGTCTCGGTGACAGTCATTATACAATGTGACATTTTAATATTTGGAGTACAAAAACAACAATCCTGATATCATTAGGATTTGAAAAGTTTACATGTACCTGAACGGGCTGTGAGAAAAAAAAAATTAAGTTGAGTCAGCCTAAGAGGCACGTCGGCCCACCGGGAAATTGCCCGGTATGCCAGTCCAGCCCTGACTGTTAGTCAGGGCTGGACTGGCCGGAGAGACGTCATCAAACAATAAACAGTGATGAAAAGACAAATATCTATTTAATGGAACACTGAGCCCGCAATTGCTCTGTCTTCAGGGAACATAAATCATTTTGCCACAATAATTGACATCATTAAAACTAATTAACACTCATTAAAATGAACACAATTTAATGGTGTAAACCCCTTCCCCAAACAGTGATTATAAAAATCGTAATTTACCAATCCTAATCACAGCAGGACCGTCCATTTTGGCCAAATACAGAAGATGTTAACCTCTTAAAAAGCTACTGGAGTGAACCTGCAATACTGAACACTAGGGACGGAGACTGAAGTTATGTTGAACAATAAAAGGTTTATTTCCAAACAGGCAGGGTCTGTGGGGTTAGGCTGTAGCAGGGGACAGAGCAGGAGAGATGCCATCCAGAAAAGGGAATCCAAAAAGCCAGGGCCAAGGAATATACTAAGAACTGGAGCGGAGGTCAGAATCCAGGGATCTGGGGTGGCCGAGAGAGCAGGCTGAACCAGGGGAGCGAAGGAACATGGAGGAGCACAGCAGGTAAGAGAGGTGGCTGGGCGCGGCAGGCAGGTAAGTTGGTCACTGGACAGGGAGAGCACAAGGTTAGAATTAGCAACAAACACTTATAGATTGGTAAGCTAGAAGCTAAGTTAGCCGAGACCTTTTACCACTGGTGGTTTAGACGACGAACTGGCGAGTACTGGATGAGGGAACCGGGTTTATGCAGGTGTAGGTGAGTAGTTACAATCACGGTGACGAGCAGCAGCTGAGGAGGTGTGGAGGCGGGAATCCAAAAGTAGGTCAGCCACGCCCAGCCAGGAAGACAGAGGCTCTTTCTCATTTCACTAATTTCCCCTCCTCGACTCCTCGAATCCTCGGTCTTCCGGTAGTGACTCGGAAATGGATTTCAGCGCGCCATGTTGAAGGACATCTAATTTCTCTAAATGCACTTCGAGGATCGAGCATCGAGGAGGCTCTCTGGAGGAGCTATAATTGTCACAGTCTGCTCCATCATTCACCAGTAGTTTTCCATTCACCTGTCTCACCTGTTCACCACACCCACGTTTTTGCTCACTCTCTTTCTCTACTGCACCTATTAGCTTCACTGCCAGTATTTAAACCCTCACCAGACACACACCCGTTGCCAGATCGTACTTTGCCTTCATGCTAGTCTTTCACGCGTTTGTTACCAGATTGCCTACCCGGGTTCCGTCCCTGCCTGTCCCTGACCTGCCTGATCCCTGATCCTGCCTGTCCTTGGACTATCCTGCCTTGCCTGCTGTCAGACCCTCTGCCCGGCCCTGACTCACCTTCTGCCCGCTATCCTCCGGTTCGTTTGCCTGTACATCATCCGGCTGATACTGTTCTGCTGGTATCCCTCTGCTCTGGTATTATTACCAATAAAGTACATTACCAATACGCCGTGGTTTCTCGAGTGCTGCATTTGGGTCCTTCATAAGATTGTGACAATAATCAAGGATACACTGATGGGTCTTCCGCGGATGTATTTCCGGCAACAGTGATGTTTCAAAGAGTCGTGACGCACGGCCGGACTTATCTCAGCCAATGACAGCTCTGCATGCATCCCCTGGATATTATTTTATTAATTGCTTTAGTCGCGACGCGATGTTTACAGAGAAAACAGCTGTGAGGTCCGTGCAGAAAGCAGAGCAGTGTGTAAAATATATATCACTCAGTATAACAGGCCTACATTACTCTCTTGATTTGCTTCTATTTAGTAGATATCTACAAACAGAGTCGATATTTTTCTAAAACCATTTAGTGCTTCACATAATAAAATGATAGTATATCCAGTCTCTGATAGTGTTACGCTATTATGAGAGTGCTCTCATACTTATTTCAATCTGAAATTGTATATATTTATATAAATATATATGTGTTTGTGTATAGGTCCACATCTGTAGCCTGTTATTGTCTCATACCGCACTGTGTATGAATTCCTGTCATCATTAATGGACGTCTCTTTAAAATGACCGCTCAGAGTAGAGGAGTTCCCATTTCTCTAACCGCCTGCTGCTTCCCCTCCTCTCTCCTCGGTTCCCCTCCTCGACTCCTCCGCTTGCATCTCCCGTGGGCGGGACTAAGTCTCGAGGATAGGAGTCGAGGAGGGGAGTTAGAGAAATGAGAAAGGGCCAGACACACAGAGGGGAAAAAGAGGGAGGCAGAACTGTGGATCCTCACAGAAGAACTCTTGGAGCTCTGGCTTAGTGAGAGTGACACTTAACATTTAAAGAGCAGGTAGTATTTTTCACCCTTGCAAATACAAAAACACAAGAACAGAAGTACAAGGAAACAAACATGTGATTAGCACAACTGCCTCTGTGTTTCAGTAGTAACCTAGCATACATTCAAGGCCATCTTAACAGTTTGTGTTGGAAAGCAATAAGATGCTAGATTTCCAAAGCTAACTAACTGCCTTGCAACCTAGAGGTGTTTATTTCTTTATCCATGTCTTAACATGTCTACTTGCATTTGATGCTGTAAACCCTAACCCTATACTCGATACACCTTTAAGTGCTTAAATGCTTATTTAGACGTTGTTTATTCTCTTTTCTTTAGTGTCATTAATTGTTTGACTGAAAGCTCCTACACGGCATGTTCCACACCAGGGGCGGATCTAGACAAATATTCATGGGGTGGCCAGAGGGTGGCAGGAGAATTTGAGGGGTGGCATCCCCTGGCAGAAGTATATGCTGATTTAATCGCAGTTATATCAATCAATGTTAACTTGGAAAACCACAATATTAATATTTTAACTCAATAACATTTGGTGACATTATTGTGGCACAGCAGTAAAGCCTTAAATATAAATATATAAGGTGGCAGACGTAATTTAATGAATTTTAACTGAATGAGTTTGTTTCACTCTTAGCCCAGCAGGGGTACAACATCTATGCAGACTGCTGCAATAAGTACATTAATTAACTGTCTCATCGATGTGTGTCTGAATGAATATGATACTATTAACAATCATATTATTCCTATCAGCTGTCAATCACTGTTATGATTCACATATTCAGTTATTATTAAATAAACTATATTTTTTGGTGCATTCATACTGCAGTACTTTTCCCACAAAGGTTCATGAGAACTCTTTAGTTCACACCGGAATAAGTCCCTGGGGGAGGATTAGGCAAGGCATTGTTCTGAGGTGGCAGCTGCCACCCCGTGCCACCCCGTAGAACCGCCACTGTTCCACACACAGGTGTTTTTTTGTTTGTTGTTACTCTTTAGTCTGTGTTCAGACTTATCTTTACTCTCTTGTAGCTTTTCTTGCAGCTATTAGGACTTACATCTGTAAAGACGAAATGTGCAGCCATGACAGTGTGACAGAATACACACTGTGTAACTTCAGCATTTCAATATAATTCATTACTTATTCACTTTCACCTGTCCTTTCAAACTGTTACATCAAGAGGGTTTTCATCTTCTGAAAAGCTCTGTTAGGTTTGGCACGTGACCTAATTTCCTGCATTGCTCCTCTAACTTCATTCTGAGAAGAGCTAGACCAAAAACACCTGATGGGATGGGAAAGTAACTTTGTTGTTTAGCAGCGTAAGAATGTTTTCACTTTTCTGGTAATGATCTAGAAACATGATTGCATTCCTCGCCTCCTGATGAATGGAGGTCAAATAGTGTTAAGCTTTTGTTTTGCATCCAATATCCTTCATGGCTATTTAGTTGAACTCACACACACACACACACACACACACACACACACACACACACACACACACACACACACACACACACACACACACTAAACAGTGACCAACTACCTTAATCCGTCTGAAGAATGGTTCATTGTCAAAGGACCTGTCTCTAAAAGTAGCTTTGTTTATAACACAATCAGTTGATATATTGCTCAATTATGTAGATCACCACACACACATGCAAACACAGACACACTCAAAGTCACTTGAGATATCGTCAGAACGGAAGTCTCCCAAACCACAGGAAGTCCGTCCAACAGCTTGGCTTGTAGACGAAGGTCTCTGTGAGCACACAGACATAAAGAAAATCACACGCATCAAAGCGTGGCACACACACACACACACACACACACACACACACACACGCACACACGCACACGCTCCCCCCTGCTGCTGCTGCTGCTCCTGGCGAGCTATGAGACGTGGCCGGCTGACTAGAGAATCGCAGAATTGTGTGTTTGGGCCATCTGCTGCTGAGACTGATATAGATGTCACTACCATACACACACACACACACACACACACACACACACACACACACACACACACACACACACACACACACACACACAAACTAGACACATACTATAGGCATGCACACATTTTGTCCACACACTTGCAGATAGAAACTTAAAAAGATTGTAGCAATTACACTCGTACATATCGCATTTATACATAGACAGAAGACAGTTGGAAAGATTACTTGCAGTTGAAGTAAGTGTTTTTGAGAAAGGTTTAGCGTGCAACCATAGGCCCCGACTTGGACAAAGTTGAGTTGGGAGACTTTTAAATGTACTAAATTGACAGTATAGTAGTATGTACATTAAACTATGGTTTACATTGGATGGTTGAATGGATTTTTGGTAACATGAGGCATCTATCTTTCGGAGTAGTTCTGTACTACGAAGCTTTGGCAATTGCAGTGTATGTCGCTTCCAGAAAGCACTAGCTAGCTGCCAGATGTGCTACATTTCTGTACATGTTGTTTTTAGATTCCTTTGGAGCAAGTATGGCATATGAAAGAGACATACTCACCAACATTGGAGAAGTAATCAATCAATCAAAAATACTTCATAAATCCCAGGATGATATTAGGTTGTGTGACAGTTGCACCTTATTAAAATAAAATATAACGTTTTTTAAAGTAAAAGTAAAAATGTACAATTAAAGTCCTTGTAGCCAATCAGACACATCGTCTTAGGTACAGGAACGACCATCTGGAGACTCATGGTGAAGCTCTCGGTGCAATCCTTGTTGACGCCCATGGCATCTTTCCGACCGCCAAGCCAGAGAGATCGACCCGGCGGACTGAATGTCACTGAGGGCAGATTAATGGACCACGGAGGGGAGCCGAGAGGGAAGCTCTGCTAACCCAGCTAGGACCTAAGGCACTACTACCAAACCTGCTCTTGGCTGATGTCTAGCTCCGGGAACACTCAGGCTATCCCAGGACTGTGAGGTTACCCCATATCAACCTGTTGCATTTTGTGAAGGACTGAAGGCAGAGTGCAGGACTCCAATGAGAAGAGAGGGGGTATTATAGGCTGTCAAAGTTAAAGATGCCCAACTAAGCCTGACCTGAGCTCTCTTTATAACACAAATATTACATTGACATTAATCCTCTCTTCTCACTTTATATTTAATATTTCTAATTGCTATTATGGCTCCATTAGTTGGAAATGGTGGCATTTTGAAAAGAGGGCCTTGAATTTTGTGTTGTGTTTAATTATTTTCCCAAAGAAAATGGCTTTATTTAGTTGGATTGTGTTTGTTAGCAGCTTCTCTGAGAACCTTCCTGTTATTGAGATCTCAGACTCAGGCATTGCTCAGTGCCGTGCTGGATGGCGTATTTGTTCTTCGCCAAAAGGCTGAAATTCGTGGAAACGTCTTCTCCTCTCAGAGTCAGAACAATAAAGAGAGTAAACAACCAGCCCCAAATAAACCCGCAGAGGAGACTCAAATAAGGCCTGGATCAAATGTTATTGACATGCCTTTCATGCCATTAGGAAAACGGAATTGACAGCGACTGACGGCTCCTGTGAGGCGCTGAGTGTGTGTGAAGGGAGGAGAGTGTGTGTGACACAGAAAGAGGCTCACCAATAGAAATAACTCACTGTTATTGAGATCACTTTGTAGAAGTATTGCCATTGTTGCCAAACATTTGACATGCTATATGTATTTCTCTATGTAGTCCATTTTCCACTCTAACGAACATTTTCAAGAATGTCATCTCAGGAACTTTCCGTAGAAGCCTTCAAAAGTCAACCACAAAGTTGAGTTTATGAATGTTCAATATACTGGATGGTCGCAGACTGTTGCAATATTTCTAATGTTTTATATAAAATATAATTGATTGTGTCCAAAAGACAATACCACATGAATAATTTTATTATTGTTCTAATGTTTTTATAGCAAGTTTGGCGTTGACATAAGAATTGTGTGTAGTGGCATAACAAAGGTCTTTATTGTTCTCACACTGCCTGTGATGCAGCACCTCTTTTCACCCTCTGTCTGAAACCAGAGCCTGATCTGATTGGTTAGCTGGCCGGCTCTGTTGTGATTGGTTAACAACTTAGAGATGTCCTACCCCTTACCCCTTATGATGTACAATGTGTTTAAGCGCTATAGCCAAGACAAGTGCAGGTGTTACATAGTTATGTTGAAAAAGCCCCAAAGTAACACGTTACTTTTAAGCCGTAGTTTATGCTGTTGAAATGTTCAGCTGAATGCGAGGTGTTTAGTGTATTACTTTTATTACAAGCATCTTTATTCCTGTCTACCGCTACCTGTCATGCAAATTGCTTCGCTAACTCGATGACAGGAAGTGGCACGTCTCTAGCTTTTCACAATAAAAGCACCAGCTGCCGCTTTGTCAGTGGACAGGAAGTTGAATGTCAGCATTAGAGCTTACCTAACTTTGCATGTCTGTAAATACCTTATAAGGAGTGTTTGTCTGTATTAATGTAAAGAGAGTGAAATATAGCTGTAGTTGTTTTATATAGCTATTCCTCGGTTTACTATAATTGGAGTTTAAGAGGCATGTTATATTATTGTGTGTCTGAATCTAGATTATTCTTTCTTTAAAGCTGGGGTAGGTAATTTTGGAGAAACCAGCTCGAGTGTGCCAGAATTTGAAAATACACAGCTGGAAAAAATCTGCCACTTCCTCACAGAGCCCCTCCTCAAACACACGAACGGGCACATGACCAATGAGGGCACGAGATAAGTTTGTGCACAGATGGAAGGCTGTGGGAGACATGATTAATGTTCATCGCACAACTGCATGTCAGGCTATTAGACAAGTGTCCTTGGCTCTCCAGCGCCGCCTGAGGAACTATATTCACCTTCCAACACAAGAAGAAGGAGAACTATTAACATGAAATTGAGATGAAGAACAAGTACAACACATATGACTAGAGCATGGTGAAGGACACCGTAACGGAGGTGATCTCTGGGCCCATAGATCTCGGCCTCCGTTACGGATTGTATAGCTTCATTGTTGGTGATTGTGTTCACCTGGTGCCCTGTGTTGTCTCCTCCCCCCTCACCTGTGTCTTGTTGGCTTGATTAGTCTGTGTGTATTTAGGCTCTGGTTTTTTCTGTTAGTGTGAGATCCTTGTTGCTGGTGACGGTGTTCACGTGGACAGTCGAGGCTGTGTCATGTACCACAATGAGAAATAAATGCCCACACCGGGTTGTATTTGGGACGTTCTGCCTCCTTGCTTGGTCGGGTCGCTCAACGGTCAGCTTCAGACACATTGTCTTCTTCAGTGATTCTTTGCTGATTCTTATGAATGATAATTTTGAGTCTTAATTTCTCCTTCTCAAACTCAATTTTGTCATGTTTTGTGTGTATTCACGTGGACGCGCATCTTAAGACCAGGCACAGCTACGACCGAGACTAGTCAGGCTTGGTGCACTCGCTGTAAATTCGAATCACTAAGTCGGACGTAGCTAAGCCCGGCGTTAGAGTTAAGACCTACTTTCTTACGCCCAGCCACTTCAGGCCACTCTACTCCTGGCCTTCAGTGGTGTTCTGGCCGACAAACTGGGGTGAACTTCGTCATAAATACAGAGCTAGTGCCAAGACAGAGTTATCCCTATCTCTCCACTACAGTCACGAGAAATAAAAAAAAAGAGTCCAATGGAGCTTTTTCAGGCGGGGGGAGGGAACGTTGGGATTTGTAGCCTTTGCAGACCATTTACATCAAACTCAAGGCCCGCTAATTACTATTAGACCTGGCCCGCCGGTATATTGCACGCACACCTTCACTCAATCCTGAGGGTTTCCTCAGCTCAGAGTCTGAGCCCAAACATTGATGAACTTGCACCCAAGATGAGATGTCATGAGATGCTGTTGTTGGCCTGTGGGAAAATGTACTCATAAGAAATGAGTCTGGAGAAGCTGCAGATAGAGCCATCAGCAATGAATGCAACTGATTATTTAATGTTGTTTTTATAGGCAATCATTTAAACTAGAAGTTCATTTCAATACGTTTTGCAATAAACATTGAACCAGTCCGGCCCTCGACTATTAACAATTTTTTTATTTTGGCCCACTGTGTATTTGAGTTTGACACCCCTGTATGTAACACAATACAGGAAAGGGAAAACCCAAAAACTATCAAATGGGCCGCCTTAAAAAAATCCTGAGGTTCTGAAAGTATCTCAGTACTTTGTATCAAGGAACAAATCAAATCTGTAAGGTCCCAGTCAAATCTGTAGGGAATTTAATAATTGATCCAACACTGTTATAAAAGGCATTGTTCTGTCTGCTGCTTGCAGGTCCTTCTCCAGCCTATCAGATGACAGCGAGGAAGCCGTAGCCAGGTACCTCTCCAGGCAGTGGGTGGGACTCGGTTTGACTGACGTCCATCTGTCCAATCACACTGTTCTGCTCAGCTTGCCTGGTTCCACACCTAACACCATCACCGACAGGTCCAGTCACCAGTGTTTCCTGCCCAACGGGATCCCATGTGACCAGCGTGGACCGAATGATCTGCCCAAGCAGCAGTTCTCCTACGCAGCCTACTCTGCTGTTGGAAGTCTGCAGGTACTGTACCATCGTCTTGACATTTCCTTAACCCTCCTGGCTGTTGTACTCTTGTCATGCTCTTCCTCCTCCTCATCACTCTATATTGTCAGATTGTGTAAGTGTCTTTGCCCCCGGCCACAGAAGGGTCATCAGTAAAGGTCATCGTTGGGTCTTTTAAATGTTACAGCTTGACCAACGACGGTTCAGGTTCAGAGGTGTCTCAGCGATGTTATTTCCAGCAAGTCAGGCAACAGTATAGATGTAATTACCCCTGCCAAGGTTATGTGTTCAGCACCGTGTGTATCTGTTAGCAGGATAAATACTAGACAAGGAAAACCCATACAATAACGAGAGTGGCTTGAAATCACGAGGCAGGTGCAATATGTTTCTATTGCTAGAGAAGGCTTCTGTGCGGCATTGGAATAATCAGAAAAGTCACTCACCTACTGGGACATTTCACGTGAAGCTCCCTCCAAGTGGAAAAACTAGCTATCAATGTGTTGTTTACAAGCTCTGAGCAAGAAACATCACTTCTTGTTGGTAGCCTTCTTGGTATGAATTTAAGCTTCTATGGAATGAAGCTTTCCGAGACGCACATCTTTGAATCATTGGCCTTTGTGGAGGGCTCAGCTCTCTGAAGGCCAGTTGTCACGATCTGTCTGTGTTTTGTCTTGCCTTTTTCTGTCTTTGGTTTCATGTTTTATTTTGAAAAGTGTTCACCCCCTGTCTTGCCTGTTGCTTTCTGTCTGTTTTCCCTCCTACCTGATTACTCGATTGTGTTCACCTGGTGCCCCTGTGTTTTCTCCTCCCTCCTCACCTGTCTCTTGTTTGTGGGATTAGCCTTGTGTGTATTTAAGTTCTGGTTTTTCTGTCTGTCGTTGTTGGTTCATTGTTTGTCTTTGACTGTGTCACGGGGTAGAGTTCTGTTTCTGACGCTTTCCTTGGAATAAAGGTATGTTGTCGTTGAAATCTGCATTTGGGTCCTGCTTGCTTCACTCAACCCTATAACACCAGGCTTGTTGATATTTGTGTTTTCTGGTAGAACTTGAGATGTGGCATAAAGAACATTTTTATTTAAACTTGATTCTGCAACTGTTTTTATAATAAATTGTAAAGAGCTGGTGGTTCAAGGTTCTCTTGTTGCAGTTTAGGACCTTATCTGAAGCATCTGTAACTACTATATATCTATACACTCTACTTCATCTGATGCAAACCTTAAACTCTGCACTCTCAGTCCTCGGCAGTTTACCTATCGTAGCAATCAATACTTAAGTATATTTTTAGCTGAAACAAACTATTAAGAAAGTCAGCCCCAAAGCTTCTGACTCACTGTTAACATACAACGTATCCATATAGCAATTACATTAGTGAGTGCAATGCAATTGTAAGGGGGAAGGGACGTTTGTTTTTTGAATGGTTATTTCAGACCTGTGCATGATCTGCTGCTGGCTCCAATGTTTGATCTGCCCTACTCACAGCACAATCCTGTTCCTTCCACTTCTGGTACCCAGAGTCGGGCAGTGTTTAAATACTTGCACGTCTCGGCAGGGATCTGAACTCCTGTTATAGTAGTATTCGTTTATTTGTCCCAGTAGGGGAAATGGGTTGCAGCACATCACAAAGGCATTTCAAAAGATAAAACATATACGTCAAGGTACAAGCTGTGATTTAAAAACTTGTTTTTAATTGAGGTCATCATGTGAGTTTTTTTTTTACCAGAAGTGATTTAGAGAAAGGAGCAAGTTAATATTATTTAAAAAATATTGTAAGGGCACCAAAACGAACTAAAAATAGTAAATTGAGGTCATCATGTGAGTTACCTGTCTATCACAGGTTAGCCCCCTCCTATAGCATACACTGCTTCATCATCTACCTGACTCTGAATATGAGTAAAAAATGTATCCAACTGTAAGTGAGAAGTAGGGTCATTTTCTCATAGATTACTACAGACCTATCTTTAATAACCATTGGAGTCCTTATTCTTAGAAAGGGGCTGCAACGGATCTGATACAGACTGATCCAGATTTGAACACTGTCAGGACGGTGGCGCTACGGCTATTGGTCAATTCTCCACCTATCAGGGGAATGAGAGGTTGGGCCACGGCCGGCCATTGCTGCTCGAAAGCGCTGGAGACGCTGTAGTACATATGCCAGGCCTGTAAGTGGCGCTGTAGTCTGCCACAAAAGCAGCGAAGAAGACTTCCCTTGCATGGTTGCCATGGTTGCCCTTCTGTTTATTCTCCGCTGTGGCTCTTTTTCTCCCTCCTCAGGCAAGCGTTTGCTCCTCCTGCTTTAAAACAAATGAATAATGACTCTATATAATCACATGTAAGGGATAATGTGCAGCGACGCGGTCATTATGGGGAAAAGAACACCGACAAAAATAAAATACATGGATAAAAGTTACAGTGCAGTCTAAGATATGAATAGTTCAATTAAAAGCAGCGGCAAAAAGAAAAGTCTTCTTGCTGGATTTGAAAGTAGTCTTCGTTGCAGCGGACCTGCAGGTTTCTGGGAGTTTGTTCCAGATGGAGCATAATAACTGAACGCTGCTTCTCCATGTTTAGTTCTGACTCTGGGGACAGAAAGCTGACCAGTCCCTGAAGACCTGAGAGATCTGGATGCTTCATCATTTAGCAGGAGGTCACAAATGTATTTTGTGCCTAAACCATTCAGTGCTTTATAAACCAGCAGCAGTATTTAGAAATCTATTCTTTGACACACAGGAAGCCAGTGTAAAGACTTCAGAACAGGAGTGATGTGATCCACTTTGTGATGGCACAATTCATTATGTCAAACATTGGAAAGTATCTAGATATCCCTAATGCCAAAGTAACTGCCAACTCCCTGCAAAAACAGGGCTGGAAAGAGCAAATAGAGCGAAATGAGGCATGGCTAAAATGCAGGATCTGTTTAGTATTTTGAAAAAATATATATATTTATATACTTTTATATAGGTAGGCCTACAATGTATATTTCAAATATAGCATGATAAGTCCAAAGTGTTCTCTTTTCCTCTCTCCCTCTCCTGACAGCCCGTCAGTATCTCATGCAGCTCGCTGATCCAGTAATGAGTGACCCGACAGTGAAGAATAAATATATATTATAACTAGTTTAGCTAATTCCAGAGGTAGATAAAATAGCTAAGTGTGTTAGGTCTAACTCTTAATGTGACACAGCGGGTGGAGCTGCAGGGTTTGTGCTTCACACAAGTTGCATACCGCTATTTTACTGTCTTTTTTCGGACACCTTAAAATACTGCCAGACTGGTGAAGCCATTTTAGCGAGCTTGTTGCGATCGGCATTTATAGAGAGCACAGATCGATCGGCAGAGAGTGAATATAGGCTGATATTGATCGGCAGAGAGTGAAGCATCCCTACCTTCTGTCATCAGACCCCTATTTCTGCCATGTGACATAAACTTATCAAACTGAACAGTTTAACTATTAAACTTATCATAATGAGAATGACAGGGTTTGACATTATATTGTTTTCCCTGTTCCCCCAGCTAGCTGAATCTGAGCTGAAAATGGGGCAACAATCGCGAGTCACCAACTGCACTGAAATCATATTTATTTACTGTGATAAAACAAACAGTTTAAATTGAATTGGAATCCTGAGATATAGAAAGAAGGAAAAAGTGAGTTTGAATGCAGGACATACATAGTCTGAACGCACGTTAGTAAACCATGTTCTCTTAAATGGGTCACACTCACACAGATATATGTTCTTATAAATAGAGCAAAAGGGGACATTTTCTTGGTAGACTGCCTCAAGCCATCTCTGAGACAAGAGGCAGTTCACACACATTATACATTCAATTTATTCAAGAATAGACGCACAACACCAGCAAACTCGACGTGGAAAGTGTAAAGAATGTGCAGTACGGTCGGTGTCATGCTAGATGCACTGTTAATCTCTTTCAGGAGCGTGAAGGTTAATGGGAGTTATTATGCATGTAGTCCGCCCACACCAGCCAGCAGACACACGAGCTAAGAAACACAGTCGCACTATTTTTAGAGGGTTGTACTTCTCTGTATCCCGGGAACAGAGAAAGGGGTTGAAGGAGACACTTGTTATTCCCCGAGCCCCTGCAGGCCTGAGGGCAGATGAAAAGTTGGAGTGAGTCTTTGAATACCAAGTTCTCCTTCCTCTTTCCTCACTTTGCTCGATCCATCCAGCTGTCCGCTCGTCGGAGTCTACCCAAAGGAGGGTCACAGTCATCCATCACCGGATTATTTCCTTGCTCTCTGTTCCTGGACGCTGCCTTGTATTAAGCGGCAGTTTGCTGGCTCTAAACGTGGCTTTCAGACAATTAAATATGGCGTTTGTGATGGATGGACGGTGGGCCACAGCGAGTATACCGGGTTAATAAGTCCTGCTGTTAGTAGCACTGTTTTGCTGGTGCTGCGGAACTGTGATCTGACACACACTTATACACACACATGCGGAAAGACGGTAAAAAAAGTGACATATCAACGTCGTTCGAAAGAAGGAGTGTTGTATGTAATATTGCAATATGCTGCTTGAGTTGCATAGAACACACATTTTGCTTTCATAATAGAAAGTAGTTATACGGACTGCTAACACTCCTGTCCAGGGGTGCTGAGGGTGTATACTGGTCAATATCATGTTAGTGGTATTTGAATTATCATGTTATGGTTATAGCTGCTGCAGCCCTGCATAATCTATGTAATGTGTAGCCAATAAATTCCACATCTTAAAAAATAATTTCCATGTCAAAAAAGTCAGTTTGTCTTAAAACTGTTGAAATAAGACGATGAGAAATACGCAACTAGAAAGACTACAAATCCCAGAGTCGCGTAAGTGATGTCACAATTGTTTTCCTCCGCTAAATAAGAGAGATAGCTAAGATAACTTTAACAAGATGCCTGTGCGCTAAGTACCAGGTTGTTCTCATACCAGCAATGGGTCTTGCTCGTTCTTTCGCTTCCCGTCTGATGAAAGGACCGGGAGTGGCTGGATCAAGTTAGCTACCTAGCTAGCAGCTAGCACGTTAGTTAGCATTACAGCCTTGTCATTTTTATTAGCCTTAACATGAAGTAACTTGAAGTAACCCAACATGTTAAACAGTATGTTCAACCCTTTGAAGAGTACTGTCACACCGGTGTGATCATTCTATAATACACCATTTAAGCCCGGGGGAGAAATGCTAACGCTACATTAGCATCTGCGATCTTTTCTACTTCATGCTATCTGCACACATGGTTGACATTAAACATTAAAAAGACCAGGCAGTTCAGGGAGAATCAAGCAAGGCAGGCAGCTTTGCAGGACATTCATTGTGGTGATAGTAGAGGAGTCAATCCCTTTTTTGACAAGACAGTAGTGACGGCCATCTTGGTGATGTGTGTTGTTGTGCAAGAGATGGAGTTCATTGAGAGTTTCACACAAAGTGACTTCACTATTATTTAACAACTCTTTTTATTGGGTTCTTTTATTTGGGGTTGAGTACATTGTCAGAATAAGTGAGGAATGGATTTAACTTCTGTTAGACAGCTGTATGCCATACATGTTTGCACACATTAACAGTAAATATGTATTCGGTATGATAGCTGTCTAACAGAAGTTAAAGGGTTAGGTTGTCAAATATGGCGGACCATCTCGCACATGCGCACTGCAGATCGGGCAGGGCTGCAGATCGGGTAGTGACAGACAGCACCCCCACTCAAAATACCTTCCCGCGCCTCTGCTCCTGTCCACAGTACCAAATCATAATGCAGCAATAATCATAATGCAATAATTGGCCATGACTGGAGGTGGGATGTGAGGCAGTGTTATAATAGTGGAGATTAATTATAATTAGTATAATATTTATTGCCAAGTACAAGTGTCTGGTGTTAATTACATCAACACCAAAAGGGCAGAAGAAACGAAAGGAAAAACAAAAAATGTAGATTATTATTATTATTATACCAAAAAGAGAAATTACACGAACATTTTAATATACAGTAAAAATATGACCAAATGCTATGAAAAGTTATTTTTGAATTATTACGATTTAAAAAAAGCTTTTCATAGAGAGATGCAGTTTTTTTATAAACAGAGCCTATCGGGTTAAACTACAATACATGCATTTATTAGTTTAATTACATGGATCTTGGAAAAAAGGCAATGTATTTATCTGGTTAAATAAAGGTTCCATAAAAACATGCATTAGGTGAACTATATATGTGTCTTCTTATGAACTCTCACACACTGACTTATTTAGTTCAGATAGTGCATAGCTTAACATGAATAGCCTTTTATTCATTTCCACTACAGATAAAGCATAGTTGCATTAAGACATTACAACCTTTCTGTGACCTGTGCCCTTTGGTCGTCATGGTGAATAATGAACTAAACTATGCTGTCAACCTGGTATACCAGATATTTGGTTCATACGTTTCTATTTTCTTAACACAAATTCTTAAATTAAATTAGCTTCAAATCCAGCTTGATGCCAACGACCAAGTTGAAGGTAAAGGCACAGGCTTTGACTCGACCCTCGCTGCATCAAAAAGCTCACTGATGCTTGATAAATGCTCCTTTGAAGCCCTCCAAGGATAGGCTGTGGGGAATAAGCCTCTGACAAATTCTCCACTTATCCCCGTATCCTGTGCAGTCAAGAGGAACAGTTTTTATTTTGAATACTCAAGTAATATGTATTGCCCATGGTAACTGCAGATCTATACATGCACTGCTGATGGGCTTTGGTTATCCCTGTCAAGGCCTGCCATCAGATCAGTGTACTCTCCGGCTGCAGCTGCCCCCTGAACTCTGAACAGAGGGACAAGCTGATCATTCAGTTAGAAGGCTACGCACATACTGGGAGCACTGGGTTCTGTGAGTTTAGTACAAAGTGTTTCTAGTTTGTGCTCTGTCCTATAACAAGCTTGAGAACTGATAAAAGGATTGAAGGGCTATGAGGAACATGATTTACTTCCAGCGAGGTCCACATCATCCATCAGCCTTTACAAGTCAGAAGGTGGTGCAGTCAGGGCTCGAGCTTAAGGACGTCCCGTCGTCGAATAAATTAGGGTCGGGGAGGATAACAAATAATGTTGGGACGAGAGTTAAAATAAAAATACCCTGCTAACTCTACTACAACCGACTGCACGTTTTGTGAAGCACACAGTTATTAAACCTCCTTGCAACACACACACACACACACACACACACACACAATTGACATGAAATCACTGACAAATATGAATATACTGTATTCAACAGTACGTAGCTACAGCTGTGCCTGGCCCGTGGGTCTAGCTGTATACTGAGTGTGTGTATTTCGCGGGTTGAATGATGTACAATGGCATCCCGTGGACGAATTCTGAAATGTGTTACCGTTACATCACGAAAACACACAAATACAATTTAAATAAACCCCGAAAGAAAATAGTTCTTTGTTCAGTTCCTGTAAGGTCCTCTCAAAACCCTACCACTGGTAGCGGAAAGATGAGGTGTTCAGGTTCTCATTGGTAGCTCGCCATCCCCCTCGTCAGGGAGAACATCCAGAGTCCAAAATCCAGAAGCTTTCCAAAGCAGCTCCAACCTCCAACGACAGCCCCAGAGGTTGGTCCACCGTCGCCCCGGTAACACTCTCAATTTGCTCTGTTTTGTGCCTCCGTTCTTCCAGCGTGCCGCTGCTCCCTCACACACACATCTTCAACGTGCCCTCACTAACCTGAGTGAGCAGACGGGACTGCGTTATGAACCAATGAGCTTTGTTCTTAAAAGTTGACCATTAAACTCAAATATACTATAAAATAACTAAATAAATAATACATTATTATTAACAAACAAAATACAAGAACCTTGTAACCTTGGTGTATCCAGTGGGTGACATTAGCAATATGCTGCCTCTCCCCATGTAGGGCTGGGTACCGAGCCCCGGTATTAAACGGGCCCCGGGCCGGAATTATTAAAGACAGTGGTATCGTTAAGCTCCGACGTTATCTGACTTTTTATCGGTACTGGAGACATTTAAAAAAATATATGTCATATGTATTATTGCTACATAAACATTATATTGCAGTTTTAGCTTCGCCCGTTTCTAATATGCAATAAGACACGACATGATGTATCTTCCATCTTATTTTCGATCTTTCCAATCCAGACGAGAGATCTCTCTCCCGTCTGTGTGCGAGGGGGCGGGGCCGTCTGTGAAGGACTCCTGTGTTACAGACTGTCATCCTGGTTAGCGGTTACTCTAGTTTCTGTCTTCAGGAGTGCTGGATGTTTTAGTTAATTGGATGGGACTTGAGGTCCTCTTCTAATTTCCCTGATTCTATAGGTATTTAATTGCCAACTTTATATCAAATGGAATCTCATACTTTTGTATTTTATCTGATGAACCTTTCAAAATGTTGCCTGTGATAAGCGTATAGTGGCTTCTTTGTAAAGCGGAGTCTCATAAATAAGAAATCATTTCCCAATTAGGGATGAATAAAGTATCTATAGAATATAATTTGGAGGAATCAAACCTGCAGAGCTCACAGCCCACACAGTGACATGTGTTCTCTGCTTTTAACCCATCCTAGTACCAGGAGTCTAGTACTAGGAGCAGTGGGCAGCTATTGTACAGCGCCCAGGGAGCAATGGGAGTGGGGGGGTTGTCTATATATATATCCCATTTTCATTTCAGATATATCTTTAGGAGCGAGGTCAAGCGACACCTTTAAATAAGGCCTTGCCAGTTTATCCTAACTTCCTAACAAGCTATTGTGACAGAACTATAAGACGTAAAACTTAACTATACGTAAATTCATATTTTAATCTTTAGATTTTCTACATATTTTGATATTGGACTCTCCTTTTTATGTAAGGAATCATTAACGTAGGTCTTAGGTTTACATATCTCTCCTTGTATCAGATCATTCTCTCCCAAAAGCTTTCTGCCCATACCTGCAAACAGTTCAGACTGGCACAGTGTCCCTGGGGTAAAGGATATAGAAAGTTAGAGACAGCGATGATTCATTGTCTTGCTATTGGATTGTTTTGGCTAGGATCTTTAGATAAAGACGTTTATTGCTTGCCCTGTAAAGGATACATATCACCAGGGAATTGATGGGTTTCAGAATGGATGTTGGCATACAATGTGATTGCATGCTTGAATTTGCTTGTTTGTCCTTTAAGTATTTTCAAGTATTATTGCTCAAAAACTAATTTCCATCACAGTGGATTCAAACAAAATACTAATCCTTAACAACTTTATACATGAATGGAAGAAACAGCATCCAGGATACGTGGAGTGGGAGGTTGCACACACCCTGCTGTCTGGTCAAGTCTGGACAACCTGACATTGAAGCTGGCTGTCCCTTCATTCAAATCAAGGTTGGAGAATGCTACACCCCAGGTCTGGTGCCTCTGGGCAATGGCTGACATCTCTACTGAGACAGCCCTAGATTTACAGTGTATTTGAGAGGTTAAGAACTTTACTCTTTGATGGAAGATGTGATGTGCAAAGTGCTGCCCTTTATCAGTAACTACTTTTGACCTTCTGCTGTCAGAGGCAGACGGATGAATGGGTTCGTCCCCTCTGCTACTTTCAGACTCAAGACACCTGACAGGAGGGGAAGACGTGACATGAAGATCAGTTTCTAGATTGACAGAAATGTCCTGCTGTTGAAGCGGAGAACAACGGCCGGTCACACATTCCTCTTCTGGAGGACACAGGTGTGAGTCCAGTTGAACTAAAGCTTTCTCTACAGAACATAGTTTAATGGTGGTTTTTGAATGAGTTTGAGTCGGTCTTTCTTTATCAACATTGAAGGCTTTTGACATCATATTTTGGTAGATTTTAATGGACAATAGGACTTGGGGATTGGATTGAAAAAGAGCCCAGAAAGATTAGGGTTAATGTCCCTCTTGTACAGCGGTAGAGTATGTCCAATGTAAACCAAATACAGCCTTGATAGGTAAGGCAGGAGCCTCGCCTGACCTTGCATGACTGCAGGTGCTTCATCCACGTTAGCTTTTTCCCTGTGCCTTCGTTCTACTGGAAACTTGGTGAGGCAAAGATTCTTACTGAAAGTTCTATGGGTTTGTAAGAAAAGCTGTATATTGAGGATCCTCAAGGGGTAGCAGGGACCAAAGTGTCCCTATTTAACAGTTTGTCCTGATGTTGTCCTGATGTTGTCCTACGTCACCTGTCCTGGAAAGTAAAAAAGCATGTTTACTGAATTATTGTACTTGCCTTACTTAAGTATTTACGGTACATGTAATGCTACTGTATTCCTCTACTCCACTACATTGCAGAGGCAAATATTGTACTTTTCACTCTACATATGTAACACTAATAGTTTAATATATATCAACACATGATATGCTAATATGATATATTACTTAACAGTGTTTTTTCTGAAGACTCTAAAATGAAAATGCTCTCACGCATGTATGAGTTTAAAGAACAGGATATTATAATAACAATAAAATACTGTGAAAAGAGATGCTACATTTTACTGATAATTCGGTACCACTTTACGATAAGACTAACCTTAAAGGGTTTACAAATAGTTTGTAATTCATTTATTACTTAGGTTGTGAACACTTTTATAAGACATGAGATAAACAGGGCGACTGTGAGCGGGTGCTTGCCAAATAGTGAGCCCACATTTATCTGTACTGCTAAGCCTTATATTGGCTACTTAGCTTACTTCGTCTCCTTCATCAGCCAGCATCCTTGGTATCTGTTGCTCACTGAGTTGAATCTCGCTAAGTAGCCAATATAAGGCTTAGTCATCTTGCCAAATAGTGAGCCTGTGTTGATGTATGAAAACTGTTAGAACTGGTTTATAAATGGTTCTTAATGATTAATAAAGTGTTTACAACCTAATTATATCCCTTTACAATAAGACTACCCTTATAAAGGATTCATAAAGTAGTACCGATAATACTTGTCTACCTTGTATTATCTCAAATGGTTCATTGTGCAGAATGATGACTTTTACTTTCAGTACATTTGGATGCCAATACTATTGTACATTTACTTAGAAGTAGGATTTTAGGACATTTACTTGTCAGGGAGTATTGGAAGACCATAGTATTTCTACTTTTGCTAAAACAAAAATACTTCTGGTCCTCTATCAATATTACTACGTGTATGAATAGTTTATTTTATGCCAGCACACAGAATTTAGCAAGAATATGTTCAGACTAAAAAACTGGCCATGTTGTTGTTCTCTCTACGTCTCTGGCACTGTACAAGGTGTATTTCTTACTATATCACAGTGCCCCCCCATGTCCCCCCTCCCTATACATCCAGTCACACACCTCCCTACTTTCCATAACCTCACTCCCTACATCCTCCAGATTTACCTCAACATGCATAAACACATAGCCACATATGCATCCAATCACTTGCACACAAACACACCAGGCTACCAATTATAAATATGACAAATAGACCATTATATTATGTTTCACAAGCAGGTTAACATCATGTGTACATAATGTGTACATGTACACTTGTGCATTGGTAATCAGAGAGTAAACATTTGCCTTCTGTGTAAACTATGAATGCCATGTTAGAACAATCTAAATTGATATGCTAATGAATGATTAATTGGATCCCAAAAGAATAAACTATATAATAGACTCATATGTGGAAGCCCTGTTGTCAAGGCATTTCACTTTCTCATCTTTCAGAAACATATGCTTTTAGTATAGCCACATTTAATCTATGAAACCATCAATCAATCAAAAATACTTTATTAATTCCAGGGGAAATTAAGTTGTGGCAGTTACACCAGCTCATAATAAAATAAATACATACTGTATTATTTAATAATAATTTTAAGTAAAAATGTGCAAAACAAGTCCTTGTTCCCACTGGGACGCAACGTCTTGGACACGGGAACGAGGCAGGACATCCTCCACAACACAGGGACACTCTGAAGACTCATGATGAAGACATGACTCAGGCTCATGGTGAAGACATGATGAAGACTCAGGCTCATGGTGAAGACACGATGAAGACTCAGGCTCATGGTGAAGACACGATGAAGACTCAGGCTCATGGTGAAGACACGATGAAGACTCAGGCTCATGGTGAAGACACGATGAAGACTCAGGCTCATGGTGAAGACATGATGAAGACTCAGGCTCATGGTGAAGACACGATGAAGACTCAGGCTCATGGTGAAGACACGATGAAGACTCAGGCTCATGGTGAAGACATGATGAAGACTCAGGCTCATGGTGAAGACACGATGAAGACTCAGGCTCATGGTGAAGACATGATGAAGACTCAGGCTCATGGTGAAGACACGATGAAGACTCAGGCTCACGGTGAAGACATGATGAAGACTCAGGCTCATGGTGAAGACATGATGAAGACTCAGGGTCATGGTGAAGACATGATGAAGACTCAGGCTCACGGTGAAGACATGATGAAGACTCAGGCTCATGGTGAAGACATGATGAAGACTCAGGGTCATGGTGAAGACATGATGAAGACTCAGGCTCATGGTGAAGACATGATGAAGACTCAGGCTCATGGTGAAGACACGATGAAGACTCAGGCTCATGGTGAAGACATGATGAAGACTCAGGCTCACGGTGAAGACACGATGAAGACTCGGGCTCATGGTGAAGACATGATGAAGACTCAGGCTCATGATGAAGACATGATGAAGACTCAGGCTCATGGTGAAGACATGATGAAGACTCAGGCTCATGGTGAAGACACGATGAAGACTCAGGCTCATGGTGAAGACATGATGAAGACTCGGGCTCATGGTGAAGACATGATGAAGACTCAGGCTCATGGTGAAGACTCAGGCTCACGGTGAAGACACGATGAAGACTCGGGCTCATGGTGAAGACATGATGAAGACTCAGGCTCATGATGAAGACATGATGAAGACTCAGGCTCACGGTGAAGACATGATGAAGACTCAGGCTCATGGTGAAGACATGATGAAGACTCAGGCTCATGGTGAAGACACGATGAAGACTCAGGCTCATGGTGAAGACATGATGAAGACTCAGGCTCACGGTGAAGACACGATGAAGACTCGGGCTCATGGTGAAGACATGATGAAGACTCAGGCTCATGATGAAGACATGATGAAGACTCAGGCTCATGGTGAAGACATGATGAAGACTCAGGCTCATGGTGAAGACACGATGAAGACTCAGGCTCATGGTGAAGACATGATGAAGACTCGGGCTCATGGTGAAGACATGATGAAGACTCAGGCTCATGGTGAAGACTCAGGCTCACGGTGAAGACACGATGAAGACTCGGGCTCATGGTGAAGACATGATGAAGACTCAGGCTCATGATGAAGACATGATGAAGACTCAGGCTCACGGTGAAGACATGATGAAGACTCAGGCTCATGGTGAAGACATGATGAAGACTCAGGCTCATGGTGAAGACATGATGAAGACTCAGGCTCATGGTGAAGACACGATGAAGACTCAGGCTCATGGTGAAGACACGATGAAGACTCAGGCTCATGGTGAAGACATGATGAAGACTCAGGCTCATGATGAAGACATGATGAAGACTCAGGCTCACGGTGAAGACATGATGAACACTCAGGGTCATGATGAAGACTCAGGGTCATGGTGAAGACATGATGAAGACTCAGGCTCACGGTGAAGACATGATGAAGACTCAGGCTCATGGTGAAGACATGATGAAGACTCAGGCTCATGGTGAAGACATGAAGAAGACTCAGGCTCATGATGAACACTCAGGGTCATGATGAAGACTCAGGCTCACGGTGAAGACATGATGAAGACTCAGGCTCACGGTGAAGACATGATGAAGACTCAGGCTCATGGTGAAGACATGATGAAGACTCAGGGTCATGATGAAGACATGATGAAGACTCAGGCTCACGGTGAAGACATGATGAACACTCAGGGTCATGATGAAGACATGACTCAGGCTCATGGTGAAGACATGATGAAGACTCAGGCTCATGATGAAGACATGATGAAGACTCAGGCTCACGGTGAAGACATGATGAACACTCAGGGTCATGATGAAGACTCAGGGTCATGGTGAAGACATGATGAAGACTCAGGCTCACGGTGAAGACATGATGAAGACTCAGGCTCATGGTGAAGCTATCAATGCAATCCTTGACCCAGCTATCCTCCTTTGTCTCCTTGGTTTACCCATAATCCTCTGGGCCCTTCTTCAGATCTCAGTGGGGAAAGCAGTTGTTCCGACAATCATGCTAGCCGGCTTTAGCGCACTTAGCTTCTCCCCGATGTAAACAAGATGATAAAGCAGCAAATCAACAGTAAAAAAACAAACAAACTCTTTACAAGAAAGTGAAGAGAGGGCAAAGATTAATATGTTAATTATATGTGTTTTAAAGAAAAATAACAAGTTTGATCCAGGCTGAATGATCAATCAATCAATCAATGTTTATTTATAGCCCAATATCACACATGTTACCTTTGTCTCAGTGGACTCACAGTTTGTACAGAATATCAGTATGACAATACGACACCCTCTGTCCTTAGACCCTCTGTCCTCAGACCGTCTGTCCTCAGACCCTCTATCCTTAGACCCTCTGTCCTTAGACCCTCTGTCCTCAGACACTCTGTCCTCAGACCCTCTGTCCTTAGACCCTCTGTCCTCAGAACCTCTGTCCTCAGACCCTCTGTCCTTAGACCCTCTGTCCTTAGACCCTCTGTCCTTAGACCCTCTGTCCTCAGACCCTCTGTCCTTATACTCTCTGTCCTTAGACCCTCTGTCCTCAGACCCTCTGTCCTCAGACCCTCTGTCCTCAGACCCTCTGTCCTTAGACCCTCTGTCCTTAGACCCTCACATCGTTCAAGGAAACACTTGGAAACCCACAGTTTAAAGGGAACATTGATAATCAAGGGAATGATTATGTTAGGATAGCGTTGTAGGCAAAGATACATATTCCAAACTCTATCTTATTTAGTTCACCAAACTGTTTTCCAGTCTAAATGATTTCAAAGGTAATATGCAGCTTTTGAATGAACAAGACACTTGAGCTGCCTTATCCCTCATTAAGCACCATCATTTACCATAACATGCTAACTTATAAGATATGTAATTAAGGCAATTAGCATTATTTAGATACTAGAAGTACGTCATCACTCATCTTCACATAAATCATGGCTCTTACAGATATGAACTCTGCCTCTCGAGCTTCTAATGAAGTCCTTGAATTCCAAGAAAAACAGTTTTTCCTGATTAATATGCAAATGAAAGCACATGTGCTCTAGATTCTAATTAAATCATCTCCTCTATAGGCCTGTGTAATTATGAATATACTAGTATATCGGTTTTTCCTAGGGTTGTGGCTGCATACGGCACAAACAGACATATCGTGATTGCATAATGATATTTTTATCATCAAAGATTGTGGAGGTGATTTGTTGCCGTTAATCAACCCTTTGGACGGAATATGAACCATAAGTGTAGTTTAAAATTGCAGTTTAGCAAATTATGCAGCAGCTTAATGGCTCTTCTGCTTTATGGAAGATTAGTAGGCCTGTGTGTATAACTTATAGGATCACTTCTTATACCAGTTTTCATGTGCAGCAAAAATCTGCATGTTTCTATATACTGCCAAATCACATATTAGACATATTAGACATACAAGAAAAGTCAACAGCAAGGTGTCTTAAATTGTAGCTATTCTTTACACACACTTATGCCACGCATATGAAGCTTTTTATTTGAGTGAATTAATATTTCCTGTCAATCAGTTGTATGGTTATGTCTTGGTGGGTTTGAATTGTACATTGCACATTCCCTCCCATGCTTGCCTTTGCAAATCAATCAATGTTTATTTATAGCCCGATATCACAAATGTTACATTTGTCTCAGTGGACTTCACAGTTTGTACAGAATATCAGTATGACAATACGACACCCTCTGTCCTTAGACCCTCTGACCTTAGACCCTCTGTCCTTAGACCCTCACATCGTACAAGGAAAAACTTCCGAAGAAACCCCACAGTTTAAAGGGAACATGGAGAAACCTCAGGGAGAGCAACAGAGGAGGGATCCCTCTCCCAGGACGGACAGACTTGCAATAGATGCCGTGTGTAAATTGAAAAGATAATACATTTGCAACATAGGTAGTCCAAATGTTTGGAAATGCATGTGTGTGTAATAGGAAGATGGATCCACGAGGATATCCATCCAGGACCTATGATCCAGGACCACAGCCACGACTCAAGATCCAGGACCTATGATCCAGGACCACAGCCACGACTCAAGATCCAGGGCTCGCGATGCAGGACACAGGACCGCAGGATCATCCATGACTCCGGATCCCAGCGTATATAGACACCAGAAAGAAAGACATGTGGGGAAGCTGGGTTAATCGGAACATGAGAGTACACAGGTAGAGACAGAGAGAAGGAAGAAGTAAGATGTCCCCCGACAAACTAAGCCTATATCAGCAAAACTAGGGGCTGAATCTAATCAGCCCTAACTATAAGCTTTATCAAAAAGGAAGGTCTTAAGCGCACTCTTAAAAACGGATAGGGTGTCTGCCGCCCGAACACAAACTGGAAGCTGATTCCACAAATGTGGAGCTTGATAAGAAAAGGCTCTGGCTCCCATTGTACTTTTAGAGACTCTAGGAACAACCAACAACCCTGCATTCTTGGAACGCAATGCCCTAGTAGGCCAGTAGGGTATAATGAGTTCTTTAAGGTAAGATGGCGCCTGCCCATTAAGGGCTTTGTAGGCCAGAAGAAGAATTTAAAATTCTATCCTGTGTTCTATAGGGAGCCAGTGTAAGGCAGCCAGAACAGGAGTAATGTGGTCCCTTTCCTAACTCTGGTTAGTACACGAGCTGCAGCATTTTGAATCAGCTGAAGCGACTTGACTGACTTCTGATTCTACAAATGTGGAGCTTGATAAGAAAAGGCATGGTAAATGGTAAAACAATTTGACCAAAACATATCACCATGAAACTTCCCCAGTTGATTACTAACTATAGGATTTCTTTTGTATTTTAGGTTTGTATGAATTGTTTATTTAAATATGGAAATGACGCAACACAAATCTGACAATTGGATATCGCCAGATTCAAAATGGTGTTCCTTTTTCATTGTCATGATGGAGGTAAAGGTTTTTACTGAGAGATATCGCTTTGTAGTACACCATCAATCCAAAGATTACTGTTAAGTCATAATAAATGTGACACGAGGGACTCATAAGAACTCAGATGCACGATTCCGTTGACTTCAAAAAGTATCTTTTATTAATAAAAGATGAGTGAAACACAATGATCGCTAGGTTCTACTAGTTTTGCTGAACAGTTTTCGAGGCTTACAGACATGGCTTGACGTGGAGACAAGACGAACCGACAATAGACAAAAGGAGAGCAGGGCTATAAATACACACAACAGTTAATGGGGCACAGGTGAAACCAATCAGGGGCGGGGCTGGTGATGATGAGCACACGAGACACACAAGCTGGCAGGTGACACACAACGACATGAAGTGTAGACACCTGGAAAGAGAGAGAGAGTCAATAACAAACACAAAAACAATAAGCTCACAGACTCTTAACGCTGAAACCTTACAGTACCCCCCCTCTTACGGACGGCTCCAGACGTCCCTGAAAGCTGAGACTGACCTCTATCGAAATCCGATATAAGGGTCTTGTCCAAAATAAAGCTGCCTGGGATCCAACACCTCTCCTCTAATCCATACCCCACCCAGTCGACCAGGAATTGTCTACCTCTGCCCCTCTTCCTTTCCGACAGTATTTTGTCCACTGTGTACACTTGACCCCCGTCGACAACCCGGGGAGGTGGAGGGGACGTGGAGGCAGGAACCAGTCTGCTTTCTTTGGCTGGTTTTAGCTTGCTGACATGGAACGTGGGGTGGACCTTGATGGATTTGGGAAGACATAAACGGACAGCAACAGGGTTAATCACTTTGGCTATGGGAAAAGGACCAACGAACCGGGGAGCCAGCTTCCTGGAGGCGACATGGAGAGGAAGATCCTTGGTGGACAGCCACACTCGTTGTCCGGCCTGGTACTTGGGGGCTGGACGTCGTTTCCGGTCGGCCAATGCCTTCATGCGAACGGCACTCCTCTGCAGCATATGGCGAACTCCCGCCCAGACCCGACGGCAGCGTCGAACCAGAGCATGGGCTGATGGTACCGTGACCTCCTTCTCGAGCTCCGGAAACAAAGGAGGTTGGTACCCATGGACACATTGAAACGGGGAGATACCAGTGGCTGATGTGGGTAAGGTGTTGTGTGCATACTCCACCCAAATCAGACTCTTACTCCAGGTGGTGGGTTTCTCGGACGCTAGGCATCTCAAACAGGTCTCCAAATCCTGATTCATCCTCTCCGCTTGTCCATTTGACTGTGGGTGGTATCCGGAGGTCAGGCTAACAGTGGCTTGGATTAGGCGACAAAACTCCTTCCAAAAGCGTGACACGAACTGTGGTCCTCGGTCTGAAACGACATCACTAGGAAAACCATGGATCCTGAACACATGGGACAACATGGCCTCTGCTGTTTCCTTGGCGTTAGGTAACTTGGGCAAGGCGACAAAGTGTGCCATTTTGGAAAAACGATCAACCACAGTGAGTATGGTGGTATTACCTGCCGATGTTGGTAATCCTGTCACGAAATCCAATGCGATGTGAGACCATGGTCTGTTGGGAGTTGGCAGAGGTTGGAGAAGACCTGCCGCAGCTTGCCGAGAAGTCTTGTTCCTGGCGCACACAGGACACGCTGCTACATATTCCGCAACATCCTTCCACATCCCCGGCCACCAGAATCTGTGTCTCACCATGAAAAGGGTCCTCTTGTTTCCAGGATGACAGGTCAGTACCGACGTATGGGCCCAATGAACAACTTGCCCTCGAAGTTGCTCTGGTACAAACAGGCGATTCTGAGGACACCCTCTTGGGACAGGATTCCCAACGTTAGCCTGTTTGACCTTGGCTTCGATGGGCCAGGTCACACTCCCTATCACTCGGTCTGGCCGTAGTATGGGATCTGGACTCTTGGGGACTGGCTCAGGATCATATATTCTGGAGAGGGCATCAGGCTTTCCATTCTGCGAACCAGGTCGATATGACAGAGTGAACCTGAATCTATTAAAGAACAATGACCATCTGGCCTGCCTAGAGTTCAGACGCTTAACCTTCCTGATATATTGCAGGTTTTTATGATCCGTCCAGACCAGGAAATCCTGCTCCGCTCCCTCCAGCCAGTGCCGCCACTCCTCCAAAGCAATCTTCACAGCCAACAGTTCCCGATTTCCCACGTCGTAATTCCTCTCAGCAGACGATAGCTTACGGGAGAGGTACGCACACGGATGAAGCTTGTTGTCCCCTGCTGACCTCTGGGACAGTATAGCTCCAACGCCGTCGTTGGAGGCGTCCACTTCCACCACAAACTGTCGGTGGCGATCAGGTACAGTCAGGATGGGAGCTGTAGTGAACCTCCTCTTCAGTTCCAGGAAGGATTTCTCTGCCTGTGGATTCCACACAAACTGAACATGGGGAGAGGTAAGGGCATGGAGAGGAGAGGCAATAGCACTGAAGTTGTGTATAAACCGTCTGTAAAAGTTAGCAAACCCCAAGAATTGCTGAACTTTCTTTCTAGAGTCTGGCGTGGGCCAGTTCTCCACGTCACTGACCTTAGCTGGGTCCATTTCCACCTTGTTAGGGGAAATCATAAAACCCAAAAATGCCACAGATTTTACATGAAACTCGCATTTTTCGGCTTTTACAAACAAATGGTTATCCAGGAGTCTCTGAAGAACAAGGTGAACATGGTTAACATGAATATTCTCATCTGGGGAAAAGATGAGGATATCATCGAGATACACAAAACAGAAAACATTCAGGAAATCTCTTAACACATCATTAATGAGGGCTTGGAAAACAGCAGGTGCATTACAAAGTCCAAAAGGCATCACCAAATATTCATAATGTCCCGTAGGTGTATTGAAACCTGTTTTCCACTCATCCCCCTCCCGGATGCGCACAAGGTGATATGCATTCCTTAGGTCAAGCTTGGTAAATACCTTGGCTCCCTGTAACAGTTCGAATGCCGTAGAGATGAGTGGAAGGGGATATCTGTTCTTAACAGTGATCTGATTCAGTGGACTGTAATCAATACAGGGCCTTAATGAACCGTCCTTTTTACCTACAAAAAAGAAACCTGCTGCCGCTGGGGATGATGATGGCCGAATCAAGCCAGCTTTGAGTGAAGATCCAATATACTCCTCCATGGCCTTCCTTTCCGGACCAGAAAGAGAGTACAACCGTCCTTTTGGGATAGTAGAGCCCGAGAGAAGGTCTATAGGGCAATCATACGGTCTATGGGGAGGCAAGGACGTAGCTCGTGTCTTGTTAAACACCTCCTTAATGTCCAGGTAACACTCTGGTACTTTGGATAAGTCAGGAAAGTCAGATGGCTTAGCAGACGTGACACTGTCCCTACCTGACGCCTGTTTAAAGCTCTCAGGTCTGTGTGGTCTACTCGAAACTGTATGAGAGGCTAAACAGGAACGAGAGCACTCACTCCCCCACCCCTTAACCTTTCCTGTAAGCCAGTCCATGTGAGGGTTATGTTTAACAAGCCAAGGGTAACCCAAAATGAGCGGCTGTTGAGCTGAGTTAAATAAATGAAAGCTAATATGTTCACGGTGCTCCTGGTCTATGACAATTTCTATGGGTTCCGTGCGATGAGTAACTGTACATAAAAGGCGGCCATCCAACGCACTAGCTTCTAATGGCTGATCTAAGAGGACAATGTTTAAGTTCAACTCTTTAGCCAGCTCCCAGTCCAACAAGCTCTCATCAGCCCCAGAGTCAATTAATGCATCCTGAGTTACATTTTTATCCTTCAGTTTTATTTGTACCTGAGTCAGTCTTCTCGAAGAAGGGTCGAAAGAAGTCATTCGGTTCACCAGCGTCCCCCTTCCCACTGATGAGCCTGATCCTTTAGCTGGACAGGCCGCCAGAACATGACCCTGCTGGCCGCAGTAGAAACACCTCCGCTCCCGTAGGCGGCGCTGTCGCTCCTCCGGGGTGAGTTTGGCTCTTCCGAGCTGCATCGGTTCCTCCGCGGCGCTAGGGGGCGATGGTCGCTCTGGAGACGAAGTCCGGGTATTTCTCCGCCCACCGTAGTACTCCCTCTGTAATCCCCGTCCGGAGAGTGTAGCGGAAGCTGCTTCCTCCTCCCTCTGTCGACGTCTCTCAGCTAGACGTTGATCCACCCGGATAGCCATGGCAATGAGTGAGTCCAGCTCCGCAGGCAATTCTAATGGAGCTAACTGATCTTTTATGGGATCTGCTAATCCATGCAGAAATGCATCAAAAAGAGCCGCAGAGTTCCATCCGCTCTCCGCTGCCAGGGTCCGGAACTCGATCGCGTAATCCGCCACCCTCCTCTGCCGTTGTCTGATGTTTACCAGGGCTCTCGCTGACTCTCTCCCAGCTGCTGTCTGGTCAAAAATGTTCTTCATTGAGTCCATGAAACACTTTACCGACTGGCAAACAGGCGAGTCCCGGGCCCATTCCGCTGTTGCCCATGCTCCCGCTCTTCCCGTCAAGTGAGATATCATAAAAGCTACCTTAGCTTGATCGGTGGGAAATGCTGCGGGCTGATGTTTGAAGTGGAGGTCGCACTGAATCAGGAATGGCCGACAGTTTCCCGAATCCCCGGAGAACTTCTCCGGTGAAGCGAGGCGGAGTGAAGACGATGGCATGGGTATTGGCACTGGGATCAACGGAGGGGTAAACCCGACCTCTGCTGGACCGGAAAACTCCGCCGCAGGAACAGCAGGACGTCCCTCGAGGTGCGTAAGTATGTCCCGCATTTTCTCTGCCAGGTGATTTAATTCGGTTGTCACTGTTACCTGGAAGTTGTGCTGACGAGCATTTACGTCTTGAACCCCCTGTATCATTGTTGTCAGCTGCTCCTCCTGCTGACGCAAGCGTGTTCCTTGTACTTGCAAAGCTGTTTTGAACACGGTGGAATCGGCTGAGTCCATCTTGTTTGGTCGGTTCGTTCTGACACGAGGGACTCATAAGAACTCAGATGCACGATTCCGTTGACTTCAAAAAGTATCTTTTATTAATAAAAGATGAGTGAAACACAATGATCGCTAGGTTCTACTAGTTTTGCTGAACAGTTTTCGAGGCTTACAGACATGGCTTGACGTGGAGACAAGACGAACCGACAATAGACAAAAGGAGAGCAGGGCTATAAATACACACAACAGTTAATGGGGCACAGGTGAAACCAATCAGGGGCGGGGCTGGTGATGATGAGCACACGAGACACACAAGCTGGCAGGTGACACACAACGACATGAAGTGTAGACACCTGGAAAGAGAGAGAGAGTCAATAACAAACACAAAAACAATAAGCTCACAGACTCTTAACGCTGAAACCTTACAAAATGTATGTTTTGGGAATGAAATGTTCGATAAATCAGGTTCAACCATGTGACATGTGCAGCATCGCTGGATAAAAGCTATTTGCCAGCACTTGCCCTCTTCAGCCTTCCTCTCCGACATAATGACAGTGTGAGTGTGAGGCACTTTGTTAGTGATAAGAATTAATTACAGGCTGGATATGAGCAGCCTTCAATCAGTACACTGCAGAAACAGTCCATGACCTCCTCCGTCTCATCCCTGCATTCCTCCATGTCCCTCCCTTCAGAGACTGAAAGAGAGCCTGCAGGAGACACACTTTACCTCAAACCATGGAGAGATATGTAAAGCTGCATCGAGGAGGGTCTTTATTGTCATACAGAAAAATATACCTATTGTCTAATAAGGCAGTCATTTCATAAATAGACCATTTTGCATATCTAAACAGCTAAGATAAAACAACTAAATCGTAGGCCCTGAAATGTATACTTCTGACAGAATGGTCGATGTTTCAAAGAAGTCCAACATTGGGAGAATGTTGAGACCTCGTGTGTGTCCCTCTGCCGATGCACACAATCAGTATAAAGATTATTACATTGTCTTCAGTCTTAATGAGATCATGGGTCATTTAATCATGGATTGTCTGAACACTAGCTCCTGATTGGTTGGACCTCCCTGGAGCTCCTTTAATTATTGGTCCAGATCATTAAAATGCTACGACTTCGATTTCTCCAAACGGGACGAAACACATCTCACTATTTAAGCCAGCTCTCTTGTTCTTTGGGAATAACTTTAGTGTGTGGAATGTGCTGTATAAATAAAGAGTATTTCATCTCAATGCCACAAAAAAACATGAAATAACAAAATGTAGACACTAGATTAGAGATAGATAAGATTTAAAAAGGACCTATCCTCCTTTTCAGGTTCATATTTAGTTATTCTACTGTGACATGCCTCCATGCTTTAATGTTCAACAAGCTTTTTATTATTATTATCATACTGCCTGTGCTGCAGCACCTCTTTTCACCCTCTGTCTGAAACCAGAGCCCAGTCTGCTCTGATTGGTTAGCTGGCCAGTGCTGTTGTGATTGGTCAACAGCTTAGAGATATCCCTTCCCTTAGCATATCACGTACAATGTGTTGTAGCGCTAGCCAATAGAATCTCAATTGTTACATAGTGATGTCGTTCACTTGAATCACAAAGGAGTGACCCAATGGAGGGGTTTCAGGCAGGGGGGGGCCTCTTTAATTCTGTGTACATGAGGTCTATTGATGGAGTTGAAAAGAAAGGAGTTGGAAGGACGTTTGCTTTGATTTTTTACACTACATCCATAAACAGTCAAACCAGAACAAAAGATCCACAGTTAGATTAATGCTGCAACAATGATTGTTCATAGATATTGAACGCAGACCCAGTCCGTTTGCCAGTCTTGTTATCATCCTTCAGAACCTTTGTAAATGCGTTGCTGTGTTAAGAGGAATGAATCATCGTCTCAACAGGAGAGTGATGCTCACAGCTTCAGCCAGGTCACTCACATTGTTAATTTCATTACCTCGCCGAGATGAAACGAAAAACTAAAGGCGGAGAGGGGGGAAGAGGGATGGATCTAGCTCAAACCGCAACACCCGTAAAGAGATTCTTCAATATTTCAATTTGCTGCGCCTTGTACTGTTCCATGGGATGCAGTTTAAATGGAGGACTTTTATGATGCAAATGCAGAAGCTATAAATCTCTCTTGCTCTCCTCTCCTGATGCAAATATGTGCTCTCTCCTTTTCAGACACACACTCACACTGAGGCGCTATCCCCGCACTCTGCCTAGCTTTCTCTCCACTGCAGCATCGTGTTACACTCGCCCCCTGGCCACATGAAAAATTAATCAGGTCCAGGTGATGCAGGGAGGGAGTAGGGAGGGGGGAGAGACAGAAAGGAAGACAGGGAGACCCCAAAAAGTAATGCTTTGACTTTCCTCAACAACTTCTAGGTCACTTTAATTTGGACGATGATAACTCAGTCAGCCGCTTAATCACACACATGCACGTCGCTACCCGATCTGTACCGGAAACCCGGTGCATATCGGTTCCGCCCCGTGATGCCGACTGAAGCATCTCCAGGCAATTTACGGCATTTTTGTGGGATTTCAATACAAATATGTCATCTTTGGTTTGTCTAGTAGTTATGAAATAGAACAATTTAAACGGTTCCTTTTTTGGTAAAATATGGGGCTATATAGTTTACCAAAGATAAGCTGGTGAAATGATTGCATTGCTTTAATAGGGTCATTGTTAAACTCATTCAACTATGAAAAATGAAATACTTTATATCATAATGTACACTCTTTAAGATCCTTTCGAACCTAAGACACTAACAGGGTTGTAGATTTACTCTAAACATATTTTATCAATATGTATTT
The DNA here is from genome assembly GCA_902827135.1 of Harpagifer antarcticus. Taxonomy (NCBI): domain Eukaryota; kingdom Metazoa; phylum Chordata; class Actinopteri; order Perciformes; family Harpagiferidae; genus Harpagifer; species Harpagifer antarcticus. The sequence continues at coordinate 925,483 of CADEHL010001333.1, forward strand.
CTAAGGCCCTGACAATTATGTTATATTTACATTCATTGTCAGTTTTGACACGTTCCTATTTGATCTTCGTTGGATTTCTGAAAGCCGTGTTCTCTGTGGGATCAGCACTTTATCAACAACACCGTAAAACGATGTTGTTGACAGGAAGTAGTGCAAACACACACTATGTTAAAATAATCCTAAAGTATCAGGTTGTATTGAAGTGCTATGCTCTTATAAAGAATGACTACATGCAACTCATATGTTTCCATTTTACTGATAGGTCTATAGTTTCGTATTAATGTACGAGTGATGTATCCTAATTACGTAATCCACTTATATGTATTGCATTACTCCCTGGCACTCTTCAAAGAACTCTAAGGACAGCAGTTCAATACTCTGTCCTTTTACAAAGTGAGCTTAAACACACAGCTAACTGGAGCATCCACAGACTACCTGACATCTGTGTGGAGTATTACACACACACACATCTAGGGAGAAGCTTTAATTAAAGAGCATTTAATGATTTCAGTAACTGCTGACCCCTTGAACCCTCTGCTCCTCCTCACCAGGGGGAGGTGGTGGATGTGCAGTACGCCGGCGTGGACGACCTCCGGAGGGCCAAAGACAGCCTGAACCTCACCAACCAGATCGCCCTGGTCAAGCTTGGCCGAGCACCTCTACTGTACAAGGTACGATCCGATCTAACCTCTGCTACCGCTCTGCTCCGCTGATAAGGGAATTGCATGCATGTGATTTAACGCTGATCTATCTGATACTATAATCCTGCAGCAGGGAATGATATCTTTTGATCTTTAAATAAGTGCAACGTATGACTCAGAAAATTATGATCCTGAGCCTTTAAACTAAATCCTTCCTGATCTCGGGTATTTTGTTATACTTGCATCCAGTCGTACCTCACTGCATTTTAAAGTAAGTTAATAAAGCCTGCTGCAAACAGATTTGTATACTGGCCCGTCTTCATCTTATTTCTTCAATAAATGAATCATACTTGACTCGTGTATCCGCAGGAAAACTGTCTGAATCCATCCGTCTCAATACGAGGTAGCATTAGCGACGCACTGATAGATTAGGCCTTCTCCTGCTTGGGGGTGCGCCCACGTTCCGCTCTAAGCACTTTTCTTATCAATTAGAAGATGACATATTCCAATCCAGTTAATTAAAACATAAATATCTACTTACATGTTAATTACTCACACATTCATCTTCAGTTTCAATTAAACTAAAAGTAATTTAATTATGCAAATGTGAAAACAAACTTAATGTGGATGAGATGGGATATTGAGTAATGGAAATGTTTACTGAGAGTAGCTTCGATGTTGTCCATGTATGTCGGATGTGTGTCCGTTGACTTTGAATTAGTAGTTAAAAAAGCGGGAAACTGTAAAATGATTGTATTCAATTATAATTATGTTTACCATCCTTTCATAACTGAGGTTTAGATGCAGCTTTGACTTCATGCTTTGTGCAGTAAAACCATAGACTGTGATGACTCAACAAGCATCCACAATCTGCATCTATAGAAAGGTTTATTTGGTGATATTTAAATAATATACTTATATATTGCTAAAGGCTCTGGGAAGACTAGTTAATGAGCTGTTGGTTGTTCCAACTAATGTCGAATATCTAATTATCTTTTAACAGATAAAACATTTCTACCTCCATTTTAACTGATCAAAGTTCAGCCTCTGATAAACACAGAATCTAGTTTAACAAATGAACCTGGTGCTCGATTTGTTTTGGAGCTTAAATGCACTTAAAATGTGATATGATGATCAATATGATGTAATATGTTTTTGGCTATGAAATGATGTATCCTAGTTTCATTTAATTTCCCTTCAGTTAACAGATATGCAGAGTATATGTCAAGGGATTGTATTGAATTATTAACTAAGTTAACTACGTTATGTATACATGTCACCACTGCCATGTCAGTTGAGTATGCTACGTAACTAACCAGTTAGTGGCTGTATTTAGCAGATAAAGGTGTGAAACTCTGGTTAAAGCTACAAAGACGACCTTGGGTTTGGAATGTTTGCCAAATGCTCCTCTTATTTGAAGTCCTTTTAAGTAGTTAAATAAATGCAGGCACTACAAATACAAGAAAGCCGTTTCCTCTGCTTTATGCATTGAACATTACTCGACTTCCGAATGTGAGGCTGGTGAGAAACGACAGGCTAATGAGCCATAACAGGAGTAAATGGAGGTTAACAAATAAAAGTAGAGTAAACGTTCAAAGAGGGGTCAGCATACTGCATTTGCATTCCTACAGTTAGAGTTTTAGAAATGCATTAAATCAGTCTGCACCTCCTGCCTCATGGGAGCAACAGCTGACCCATTTTTCCTGCTCGCCCACAGTTTGTGACAAATTTGATCATGTGTGCTCCATCATGTCTCCGTGTGTCAGCAGCTGAGAGGAATGATCGCCCTTTACGTAGAACTGGGAGGAATGATGGATGAGCCTTGTTTCCGCACTAATGATCGTGTGACGGTGACCGCAGGCCCAGTGTTAACATACGCTACACTCATATTTAACACAAACATGGAGCATACGTTTGAACCATAAGTCATTTAGTTCCATTAGTACTAGCTAATTTGAGAATCACAATATAGAATTGGGATATTATGTTATAATATGTTTATTGTTTTCTTTATGATTAATGATTTTACTAACGTTATTTAATACGTGTATATGAATGTCAATCATGTATTTGTGTGCCTTCTGTAAGCCTGTACTTATAGGAAGATGATCATACCAGGATACGGAAAAGCACATTTTTCCTTGCTTGAAAATATTATGCCTCATATCTATATGTACCGAGAGCGACGGTTAGAAGGGGTCTTCTTTGGCGTTTGTCTTTGGACCTCCAGCTCTGTTGAGGTGAGCCAGGCCAACGTTTCATTGTCCATGTCGATCAGACCACGGTATTCAATTACCTTGATCTTGGCGGTGGTAAGTCCTATCGCTAGGCATTTGCATTTAGCATTATTTGAAGGTGCTGCCTGACCTGAAATAACTATGCTTGTTGCGGTCTACCAGTGGCAAGCCGTCAGGGCCCTCTAGGCCAGGGGTCGGCAACCTTTTGATATGAAGTGCCATTTAAAAAAAAAATTGTTATCGGCGTGCCAACGATCGACAATTATCAACGGTGGGGGGTTGACTGAGGAGCAGGAGGGCGGGGGAGCCTCTCTGCGGGGAAGCAGTGTGTGGACCTGTCAGCCAATTTACATGATGCCGAATTTAACAACACATTTAAATAATTGGTTTTAAACGGCATAATAATAAGGACGATCGTCCGTTCTGTGATTCTCCAGAGCACACTATGATATTAGGGTCACGCAGAGTGAGATGAGATCGCTGTCCCTTTAAGAGAGAGAGAGAGGGGTGTGGCTTGTGCATACGTGTTTGTGGATGGTAGAATGACAGTGAGGGAACGTGTGTTTGTTTCTGGAAGTGAAACGAGGCAGCAGAGAAACAGGTCTGTGATGTATTTTGTGAAACAGAAGAACAGCTAAATAAATGCAGCGGCCTCCCAAGAAGAGCTCGCCTCTCTCCAGTCATTGAAGCTAAAGTGGGTTATTGAACCTGAAGCTTGTTGCTTCTGCCCTCCTCGACTACGGTCTGGGAGCCGACAGGAAAGTTCAACACACAGATGGCCAGTCCGCCCCTTTGTAGCATATTATTTCAATGAGAGATGAGCAGATCGCCACTGGGCTTTCAACTAAATACACAGCCACGCAAAAACTGCGGCATTTGTACAGCTCCTTATGGGTAGGCTACTGCAATTAGTGAAGAGCTTTCCTCTCCGTGGTGAAACGATCAGCACCACGGAGGAAAGCGGCAGAAAGTCACCTGGAGTTAAAGAGAGCGGGGCTGCGCTGCGTGCATGGCGTCCTTCTGGAGGTAACGGGGAGACGCCCTCTGGCAGCGGCCTCGTTCAGGATCCGAAGATACAATTAAAATATTTTTGCACACTTATTCCTAGTGTGCCACTGGTTACGGTGCCGCGTGCCAATGCTGGCACGCGTGCCAGGGGTTGCCGACCCCTATCTTAGGCCCTCTGTGAGGGCCTAAGATATTCTAAAAAATAATATTTGAAAACATAAAAAAAAAATTCCAAAGAAATAAATCCTTCGAATCTGCCTGTTCAGATTCTGTTGGAATGTGAAGGGTTAAATGCCTTCTCTGAAGACGGGAGAGCTCGTTGGTCCCTCTCTACATTCACAGAGGGCCCGCTATAGTAACTCAACGAGAGAGTAATGTCAAGTGACAGTACAATTGACCAATCATATCTTCCCTCTAAATGGGCGGGCTTTATTTTCGCGGACTTTATGACAAGTTCTGCCCGCTGTGAGGTCTATGCAAGAGGTGCAGTGACGCGTCCTAAAACCCGGAAGTAAGCTGCGCTCGGATTCCCTCGACAGAAAGCAACGGGATTTCTCCAGAGGGTTTTGGAAAATAGCTGGAAATAAGGTCTGTGGAAAACGAACCTGTTAGAGTTTTGTTCAGCCGGATAATATCCACATGTCTACCCTACTTTTATTATTTTCCAATCATAAATCTAATCGATAGATTTATGATCGATAGATTTATGATTAGCATAAGTTTGTTCATGATGGCTCACTTCAGTGATAGTGATGGCATCATTGCGAAATTATTAACCGAGTCATTTTCAAGATTGAGTTACAATGATGAACTGGAGTGGCAAAGGATCAGCTGCAATTTAATAATCTTTTCTCTCAAAGCAAGGTTAAATCTGTGAGTTGGATGTAGAAGTGTCAGAATCAATATAGATGTTTTTATTTTAAAGTAAATTCAGATGGAACATAGTAAAAACATGTAAATTCTAATGTCCGCCTAATAAAACCCCATTACTTATAGTGAAAACCACCCTTGAATGATGGGTTAGTAGACTAAAAGCTTTAGGAATCCAAACTATAACATATAAGTACCCTGTATCAAGATTGATGCAAAACAAGTGAAATGTGACCTTTTTACACAGGTTTAGAAAAATAAAGTCCAGGCGGACTCACCTCTGGGTAATTTGGGAACCATCAGTTCCATTTGAACTTTTTCACTGTAAAAATAATTGTATTACTTTGAATTATCACTATAGGTATTCATTCCATCCAAATACAACTGTTGTGAAGAAAAAAAAAAAACATACTCCGTTGTCCTAACGTCATTTGCAGGAAACAACGTCTAAGGAACCTTAATATTTAATAAACTATGAATATGTTATATCCATATAACGGGAAAAAACTAATTTAACTGATCTTTTTCATTTATTATCAAAAAAAACACACAATGCTAACAGTGAGCCTCTGAATTAGCCCCGAGCGAAAAATGCTAACCTATTACTGCACCGAAAATCACTCCTAGCTCCCTTATTACTTATCCTAGCTCCACATCCCACACGATGGGACCCAGACGACTCTGGGTCCCGGCAATTCCTGCTTCCTTCCGTAGTAAACAATAAGTAAAGTCTGCTGCGTAATGTCCTTACGCTGGCTGGCATTCTTTATACTTTACGCAGGACTATATCTCTGGAACCCATTGGTCGATTCGTGTGATTTACACCTTTTTCTTAACCATCAGAATCAATAGAATCGATGGCAGTTCCCAAATCCACGTAAACATTACCATATCGGACGTAATAGAGAAGCAAACAAAGCTTATCTGAAAGTACAAGCCTGGACGGCAAAACTTTGTACCCAGTATATTGCCATAAATATGATGATGGATTATCAGTAAAAATGTCTACGTGACACAAAGACATTGGATTAACCTTGAGCGGCGTTTTTATTCCGGTGAACACAACTTTTGATTACAAATCAAAAAAGGCAAGACGTAATTATTGTAATATTTTTGAAACCGGATGTTGTTTGCTTTCTCTTTTCTGGCTGATAGCTCCAGGAATTCGGGGTCTTACAGTGATGACATTACATGTGTGGAATCTGTGGAGTCTCAGCTTTAATCGGATATCTTGTTTGTGCAGTTAGGATAAGTAATAAGGGCATTTCTACCGTGAGTGCTGTGCAAAGGTCCGTTAGCATTAGTTAGCATGTTTTCGCTCCATGCTAATTCAAAGGCTTGGTATTACTCTTGTGTTTCTTTTAGCTAAACATGGTTCACATTGTCAGTTAGCTGAGTTTCTTACCGTTAAAAGGGTATGGAACATTAATAGTTTCATAAATGTTAAGAAGCCCTGAGACATAGTCTCGTAAAAAACGGTGGGAGGGGTCCACTGGGGGGACCCTCGGGCTTAAGAGGTTAAGTGATTTGATCATCAAAGGTAGGCCTAAGTCATTTTCAATGCGGGCCGCCGTGCCGACTTAATTCATTTGTAATTGTTACTTGGCTGTGGGTGCCCTGTCTTGATAGGGGGTCAGAGGGCCTAGGTATAAAAGTCACGGCTCGCCACTGCGGTCTACAGACGTGGTCAAGACATTACTTGACCACTTTTTAGGCTTATAAGCCCATACGTTCCTTTTAGGGGAGGCCAAGTAAAGGATATCGTTTTCCACGCTGTGTTGTGGGCCGTAAACATGCCGTGTTAAACCGTCATTTCAATTGTTTTCAAAGTTGACACGCGGAAGGCAGTGCTCAACATTTGAAAGAAGTTTACATTTTGGAACTCAGCATACATGGGACAAGGGCCAAACAATTGACGCTGACAGATATGTTCCTTAAATATCAGTTTACATGAGGAGTTGTTTATGTGCGGGGTGATCAATACCCTGACTATAAGATCTATCCAGTGTTTCACCTATATTCATTTCATGAGCACTGCTGCTGAAATGTCATTCGATCATTAATAATAACCTCTGCTCTTGTGTGCAGAACCCACCTACACTCACACCCACAAAGCAGAGACATAATCCTGATGAGAGTGCGCAAGTATGATCACATCACCCACATCCTCAAAGCACTACACTGGCTACCCGTGAAACTAAGGATTGAATTCAAGGTCTCCGTCCTCACCCACCAGTGTGTCCATGGAACTGCCCCTCCCTACCTCAAGGAACTCCTCACCCCCCATACCTCCTTACGGACCACCCGCTCCAGCAACTCCAACTTCCTCAAACCCCCCATGACTAAGCTCCGTACTATGGGAGACCGGGCCTTCTGCTCGGCTGCTCCCAGTCTGTGGAATGCTCTCCCCGACCAAATGAGAGCACCACAGACCGTGGAGGCTTTTAAAAAAGGCCTCAAGACCCTTCTCTTCAAAAGAGCCTTTGCCTAGACCCTTTTATATCCCTTTTATTTATTTTTATTTTGTATTGCTTTTTATTAAATTCTACCGTGTTGTGTAATGTTTATTTATACTGTTCATGCTGACTACTTGTAGCACTTTGGGATCTGAGATCAGATATAAAGTGCTTTATAAATGGAACCCATTATTATTATTATTATTATAAACAACATGTTCTAGGGAAAGCACTTATTAATACTTTAAAAAACAGTTTCTGGATTAGATCAGAAGGTATGGTTAGCTGTTTAATTGCTCTTCAACTTGCCTTAGTGCCCTTGAAAAGTTGTCTGAAGAGCAGACACCCAACCACCGACCCACGGGCCCTGCGTCTTCAGGCGGTAAAATACGCCTTTATGTCTAGGGATTCTAGGGAGGCAAGAATGGAAGGAGTGGATCTGGTATAAGCTGCTTTAGTCAAGGATGACAGGATAAAGAAGGTTTCTGTTTTTGTTAATTGAGGTGGATTACGAAGGCTCAATATTGTTGTTTGGTTAAAGGCACAACACATAACTAATAATTGTGTACTTTACTCAAATGCTCTGTATGAGAATATTTATGTCCAACAACAGTTCAAACTTTGTTTTGTATTGACCTGATTAAAAGCATGGGGGAACAAATATAAAAATAGTAAAGGCCTTCAGTATGCAACGTCATGTGATTTTGTTCATAAGCAACAAAAGTGTGTTCATTTCAAAATGAGCAGAACACATGGTAAACAGCGTGTGTGTGGTACTTGCATGACGTTCTCTGCTTTTTCGTATTGTAAGTGGTTGATAACCGGTGTGTGTAAAGTTAAATGAGTGTGTGCTTGTGTCTGCAGTGAAGGACAGAGTTGTGATGAGAGGAGGTTGACCCTGGTTGGTGTCACATATTCAATAAAATACTTATCCACCCTCGTAAAAAACAAGGACGCTACATTTCCCATGGACAACAATGAAATACTGCTGTATGCAGCCCACTGCCTCCCACCCAGCAACTATTCTCTCACTGCCAGTCATGTGGGATGAATAAACACCGATGCAGTGTAATCTTTGACAGCATGAGAACCACAACCGGCCATATAAGGAAACTCTGACTTCAAAAGGATGAGATATAATAAGTCACGGTAGTAATTATAAATGTACTTTCTATTCAGCAAATAAGACCACAGAGATGTCACCACGTTCTCACTTTAGAGGCTTCTCAATACTCAAATGTCCCCTCCTCGACTCCTCGGTCCTCCGGTAGTGACCCGGAAATGAATTTCAGCGCGCCATTTTGAAGGACATCTCATTTCTCTAAATGCACACCGAGCATCGAGCGTCAAGGAGGCTCTCTGGAGGAGCTCTAACCGAGGAGAGAGGAGAGAGGAGGCTCTCTGGAGGAGCTATAACCGAGGAGAGAGGAGAGAGGAGGCTCTCTGGAGGAGCTATAACCGTGGAGAGAGGAGAGAGGAGGCTCTCTGGAGGAGCTCTAACCGAGGATACACTGATGGTTCCTCCACGGCTCCTCCGCGGATGCATTTCCGGGAACGGTGGAGGCGTGACGCACGGCCGGACTTATCTCAGCCAATGACAGCTCTGCATGCATCCCCTGGATTATTTTATTAACTGTTTTCATTGCGTCCCGATGTTTACAGTGAGAACAGCTGTGAGGTCCGTGCAGAAAGCAGAGCAGTGTATAATATATATCACTCAGTATAACAGGCCTACTCTCTTTATTTGCTTTAGTTTAGTAGATATCTACAAACAAAGAGTCCATATTTTTCTAAGACCATTTAGTGCTTCACATAATAAAATACACAACGGCTGTAGCCTGATTATGCTTTAGGAGCTGTAGGTGTGCGTGGTACAGTGCGTAGATGCGGCGGACAGACGGGTCTCAGTTGGTTTGGTGTCCTTACTTTTTAAAACCCCCAGACCCCCCCAATAAAGCAAAACTGCAAGTTTCAGAGTGGCCTTTTATCGTGACCAGCCTAAGGCACACCTGTGCAATAATCATGCTGTCTAATCAGCATCTTGATATCACCTGTGAGGTGGGATGGATTATCTCGGCAAAGGAGAAGTGCTCACTATCTCAGATTTGTGAACAATATTTGATAGAAATGATTATTTTGTGTTTATAGAAAATGTTTTAGATCTTTGAGTTCATCTCATGAACAATGGGAGCAAAAACAAAAGTGTTGCATTTATATTTTTGTTCAGTGTAGAAGCAGCTGTTTGTGAAATCAGACAGACTCAAGCTATACTCGTTAAATATCTATTAAAAGAAAGGACACATACAAAATCTAATTCTGAAACTAAGACACAAGTCTGTAGGACGGCAGTAAGCAGAGGTCTGGGTGGAGGATGTTCCTGATCACCGTTTTGCTTTCTCCAGCACCTCGGAGGGTCCAGGTGGATGGCAGCTCTGTCCTGATGATCCGCTGTGCACTCTTCAGATTAGGGGTCCTTCTCCAGCAGATCCATTTCTCCAGAATTTAAAAAAACTCACTCTTCCCTGCGCGCATTGCACCCTGGGATATGGTAGACCGCGAAGGATACATCAGATGTATCCTCCAAATCCGGGAAAAGAAGGCCGCATTCGGAGGAGTCTCGTCTTTTTTTAAAATTGGGACAGCCTTCTTTCGGCGGAAGTGACGTATGCGGTCTACAAATGCAGCCTCCGAATTGAGACACGGCCATAAGGTGTGGTACATTTACACTGCATTTTCTACCCAGAAATCACACAGGGGGGAAAGAAAATCAGGACACAATTACAGAATAAAAGAGGGCAGGCAGGTATAAAAGTGTTAACTAAAGCTGGGGCAAAACAACTAAAATAAACTATAGGAGCAGACAATGTGAAACAAGAGGAAAATAAACAAAACAAGGAACAAACCGGTAAGACTTGGTGAATACAGGAGTGAATGATAGGAAAGGAGCTTTGAAACTTCCTTTATAACCTCCTTTAGCTTAGGAAGCACTTGACCTTCCTTTACGAAAGGAAAGGAGAAAAAGCTGTCCCACAATGCCTTGCGGCCACAACAATTGCCGTGACACAACATCCGGCCGCACTGTTTCGGTTCATGTGAGGCCCACCCCAAAATGCTCTCATTGGTTGGGACTCGTGATGACGCCCATCCTAAGCCAATACTGATCAACATCCCACCCCTCCTGTAACCCATGGTTTGTCTGTATGTGACTTCAGAGCCAGTGAGCAACAGACTTATATACGGAATAATATTAATAATACAAAAAATCTTAATGCTCGATAAAATGATTGTCTGTGTTAATGAATGAATCCGTTAACGAGCCCAGCCCCGCTCTTTATTTTAACAACCAAGGGCCGAGAGATGTGGAAGACCTTTGTGTGCAAGACTCTTTCCAACCAGTCAGAAATAAGTACCGCTACCGTTTCAACAACAATGTACACAACTCCACCTCCCTAACACCAAATGAAGTAGACACTCAAAGTTAGCTATGAAATGATTAGAGCAGTGCTTCTCAAAGTGTGGCTGGTGAGCGCCCCCTAGTGGTCCGTGAGTATATTGGTAAAATTTCACATTTGAAATAAATACATTTAAGTTTTCCGCACTCTCGCGGGAATATCTCCGCAATGGAGCGAGCTTAAGTTTCACTTTCGATTGCATGATATAGCCCCGCGCAACACCTTCATCACACATGTGGCCACTTGTTTCTACCATTTTCAGGCGATTTGTAAAAAACGATGTGTTTTGGGATATTTGTGGAGTTAGGTGGTCCGCGAGTATTTTTTTATTGGTTAAGTCCTTGGTATGAAAAAGTTTGTGAAACACTGGATTAGAGTGATGCATATGCAAAGGGCTTGTTATTTCTCTTAGGATGTGTTGTAACAGCTGTGATGTGTAAATTGGCAGTTATTTCCTTTTACTTTAACACCTTTGAAAACAACCAACACGTGCTAAAATGAAATAAAAAAGGTTTTGAATCATTTGAGGTATGAGTTGTCGCAGTCTTGCCTGCCAAAGCATTTTTAGCATAACATGTTTCTTATCGTGTGCCTCCAGCTATCCCTCCTGTCTGAACTGGGTTTTGGAGGGGTTCTGCTTTACATCGACCCATGTGACACCCCCCCTGGAAGCCACACCTGGCATCAAGCCTTCAGAGTAACCCTCAACCCAGGAGGAAACCCTGCCATATGTAAGTGCCTTTTTATTAGTCAAGTGAACATATTTAAGTTTGGGAAACCGTAAAATGATGTTTCATCTCGGTATTTAAAACTAAATCAGGCTGTAATAATCATTAAAAAAAACTTGCATTATGTTATAGCCCTTTCTTTACCCAATTTCTAATCTGCCTATACACTGACATTGTTCATAAAGGGGAAAAATGCCCACAGAATAATTGTCCACTTAGCTGCTTCTCGATATTGTGACTTTGAATATCTCAAATATAGAATTACATCACATCACATGTCACTTGTTAGACGCTTTTATCCAAAGCGACTTACATACTCAATACTGTGGACAATCCCCACAGCAGCAATTTGGGGTGAAGTGTCTCAGGGACACAACGACATGCTGACTGCAGTGGGGTTTGAACCTGTGCTCCCCTGATCCCAACACCAACGCACTATGCCACTACGCCACACGCCTCGCGCAGCAAAGATCATTTCATTTAAAGAGAAGATATTATGCCAGTTCTCAGGTTCATATTAGTATTTAGTGTTTCTACTGTGACATGTCTCCATGCTTTAATGTTCTCATACTGCCTGTGCTGCAGCCCCTCTTATCACCCTCTGTCTGAAACCAGAGCCCAGTCTGCTCTGATTGGTTAGCTGGCCAGAACTGTTGTGATCGGTCAACCGCTTAGAGATGTCCTACCCCTATCACATACAATGTGTTGGAGCGCTAGCCAATAGCTGTGCGGGTGTTGCATAGTGATCTCATTATGTTGTGGTCATCATCATTGGATTTTATCCTCTGTAGACCATTTACATGCACATATATAACACACTGCCGTTTAGGGAAAAGCCCAAGAAGCATAATAGGATCTCTTTAGGCAGAGGACGTTATAGCTCTCTGTATCTCTGTGACTCTTTGCTACTGTATTTAAATCCCCCTCCCAAGATGGATGACCTCTCCGACCCTCAGTATTGTCCCTACTTCCTGTTTTTCTGCCCGGTCTGGCCAATGGGGACGTGTCATTACCGTTGAAGTATCTTTAGTCCTTGTAAGAGTCCCAGTACCAAGACCCTGTAGAGCCCGCCAGATGTCTGGACTGCTGTGTGAGTGTGTGTGTGTGAGTGTGAGGTGTGTGTGTGTGTGTGTGTGTGTTTTTTAAGAGAGAGAGAGACAGATGCTGGCTGTCTGCGCTCCAGTCCCCTGTGCTAATACAGCTCAGAAGAACAGAAGATGTGAAAGGACACCTCATTATTCATATCAACCAGACTTTATTCAACTGCCAAATACTGTTTTTATTACTGGGAAATATTTCTATAAATGAATCAAAAGAAATGGAGTCTACCCATTAGAGGGATACCTAAATCCTAAAATCATCAATTGTCTTTTTCACATGGAGAAGGAACATAAATGCTTCAGAGTAAGACAGTTTTAAGTATTTAAAAAAGTTAGGTTTGAGTGACATGTGTTGGAAAGTAGTGAACAGAATGGATAAATAAGATTATGCTGTTCTGATATGAGGCCTGTACTACAAAGCCAGTTCAACAGACCCTGGATATGTTTGAGTTATCTGGCTTAACTAACGCTAACAAACGAGATCTCGCTAAGCGGTCCTACGACGCTGGTTTTCAACTTGATGAGTCACCACAATATAGACAAGCTTACTGACAGCTGAGCGTTATACTTCATGAGTGAACTCTAAATTATCATGTTATACAAATATGAAGAAGTTAAACTTTACACATCCATGCCTTCAACACTTAATCCAGGATAAAAGCAACTAAATTGCAACTGCAAGGTGCAGAAACCCAATACACGGGGGCTCCAAGGAGATCCTCTCGGTCCTTCTTGGATAGGCGGTGAGTCCTAACCACACGTGACGCAACGCCACTGTGGCCAAGGACCTCACCCTGCGGTGGCCACCCCATGGATCAGATTGTTCATCCGACCAATGCAGCGGTCCAGATAATCGCTCCCATCCTGAGGCGGGAGGGCGGGGGTGTCCGTCTGAGGGGTGATCAGAGAGACACCCAACACGCCAAGATTATTAGCCGCAACCGCCATCTGTGTCCCGAGCCTGAATATTTTATCCACGTATTCTAGGGTATCTCGGTCCCGTGACAGCGGGGGCAGAGGTTTCTTTCCCTCCGCCCAACCAGCTGCCTGCGGAAGCAGATGGGCCGCCAGGCTCTCGTCGAGGAGGGGCACTGTGTCCGAGCGGCCCTGCACCCTGTTGATACCTGCCATGGCTGCTATTGTGGCCTTCGTCCTCAATGGCTGCCGCCATGTCGCCTCCACACAATGCCAGATATCTGGCAACGGGGGCGTGACGAAGGCCGGATGCCCTGGGCCGTACAACCCCTGTAGAAGGCGGCTTACTGGCCTCGGTGGCAGCAATGGGGGGAGCGGTAGGCCCACACGCTCCGCTGTCAGGGTCATCACCGCTGGGAAGTCCAGGCGAGCAGACCTGTGTGCTGGATCCTCCTGGCCTCTGGACCCGGAAGTACCAGACAACAAGGTGTCCTCGTCGTCTTCCTCCCCCAGAACGTGGCCACCCGGCCCCTCGGGATGGCGAACACGAATGGCACCATCGTCTCCTGTACACCCATCTCCACCACCTCGAGGTCCTGATCCTTATTATTCTATTCAAAATGCATACCTTTTTCTACAAGGAGAACCCCTTTTAGGGTCTACCTCTACAAACATAACACATCAGCTCATTAGACACTCATGTACGCTAACAGAAGTATCATTGCGTCTCCTGGTGGCAAGACGAAGAAGAAGAAGTGAGTTGTTCCGGGGTTTGGTGCTGTACTTCAAACACACTCAAACAATCCCAGGCACTTTGGTGAAATGTAGGCCACTTTTCCAACACTTCATGTCATGTGCACTTACGTAGCAGGAACAGAGGCGTACCCCACTGTTCTGCGCGACTGCTAAGAAGCCGTTGCATTGCACCTGTGTTGTGTGGTTGAAAGGAGTGTTTCCTTTCAGGCTCTCTGTGTTTTTTGGGCTTTAAAACACCCCTCAGTGATGTCAACAGCATCTTCCTGTTTCAAATGGAACAATAAGACACAAGGAGCTGACAGGAGTGCTCCCCAGTGGAAAAGCAGCCAGTGGAGGAGCTGTTTAGAGTAAATGTAATTCCGCTGTTTGCCATGGCTCTGTATAGCATTCCCAGACTCCCCCCCCCCCCCCCACCTCTCAGTTTATTGTTCGTCCTCTCTCCTCCCTCAGCTTGTTAATTTGACTCTTCCTTGTAGCGTTGTGTCGATGCCATGTTGTCGTGCACTGCCTGCTGAGACAGCTTCAGCAAATCAAAGCCTCTGCCTCCTCAAACATATATTGCTTCGAATTCTCTCATGTAGCATGTTACTGATGTTTGGATATGTATGTCTGTGTGGGTTGAATATATGTGCGTTCCAACCCAGTCTCACGGCATTTCGTGTTATAGTCACAACATTTCATCTATTTCCCCCTTTTTTCCGTGTCACACAGAACGATTTTAAAAGCAATGTATTTCTATTGGTAGGATGTTTCGTGTCTGCAGCAGGTCTTTTTGTCCGGTCGGGTCGTGGAAGACCGGAAGCTGTGTGGTTCATAAAAACATGTTCTTACTCAATATCAAGCCACGATTATTGCTTTTATTTTAAATCGTATAATGTCAGACTTTATTTGTCGTCTGTGAGGAAAATAAACGTCTCAGAGCCTCAGAATACTGAAATCAGTATTTTTTAAAATATTTTCCTTCTAATTTGTTATTCTTTTCTAAATATCACTCTGTTATTTACTCAACAATAACACGCTGTTATTTACTCAACAATAACACGCTGTTATTTACTCAACAATAACACACAATTATCCTTGATTTTATTTATTTGTTTAATTCCATAATCTCTGGCTTTGTTGGCGTCCGTCAGGAACTGCATTTCAAAATAAAGGTAACCGGAAACAGACGTAGCATCATTGCGATACACAGCCACTGAACTGATTACCAAGATCCTCAGCTATGGTTTAAGCTCGCTGATGGATGTTTTTAGCCGCATGCATGTAGGGATATGGTGTTCATGCCATATCAAATCCGAAAAACATTTGAGTTTAGGATGACCGAAGACACTACACTACCCCTAATCCCCAGCTATCGTTTAGGCCTACTGATTAATCTTCAAGCTCTGGGATTGGATGTTGGAGTGGCAGTGCGCCAAGGTTACGCCGAGCGTCAAACAGCTGTTTGAAATGGACAACCCTGTCTCCTAAAAATTACGTTCCCACAGAACTAAACCGAGTGTTTTTGCTTTTCACCATATATGTAAACACGTATTTCCATTTGACGGGGGATTAGAAAAATATGCATGAATAAAAAGAAAGAAAATGTTAACAAGGTGAAAAAAGGTAATATACACTTTTAAAGTCTTTGCTCAAAGAGGAGCGAGTCAGGTGATAACTATAAATGAACCGGAAATAAATAAATAAACAAGTTTCAATCTTTTTTTATATTGGATATGGTATGTTATTGGTTATGGTTATTGGTCATGTTCTTATGATTTTATGATTGTTTAAATACAGTTATGTTTCATATGGGTGGCGCTGAATGCTGGTCATTAAATATGCATTTAAACAGTCCTTCGGCGCCACTCAATGACATAGTATACTTGAAATAGCAACACACTCTCACTCCATAATCGTCCAGGAGCGACGTTTGGTCAGGGTCCCGTGGCGTGCAGTTGTGACGCTCCGAGGCTCCTTCAGCTTCATAAAGGGACGCAAAGAGCTTTCAACTGATTGCAATGTATTCCCATCGGCGGCGGTATTTGACGCTCATGGAAGCACGGCATTCGTTTGTGTCGGCTGCCCTTAAAGGCAATGTGAGCGTGCAATCTCATTGGATAACGGAGAATTGTACACCCGGAAGAAAGTGTTCCCCTTACTGTGGATTGATTTTACAGTGATATCTGCACGACTCATCGACTAAAAAACACCAGATTATCCTTGTTAATTACACAACATTGATTGGTTTAAATTGTGTGCAATGCTTTTGTATTTTTCCCCTTCGATTCGGAGAAACAAATATTTTTTCGGAGTAAAGGATGGCAGAAGACACTACACTACCCAGAATCCCCAGCTATCGTTTGAACTACACCATGTGCTCTGTTTGACAAACCCCGTTTTTTTTCACCATTCATTCCAATGGCTGGCGTCTCTGTCACGTGATCTTCAAATTTCTCCCTGCAGAAAAAAAAACATGGCCGAACTTCGTTTTATTCTCGGTGGAAAATGGCTATTTTAAAGTTAGTATAGCCATTAAAATGCGTTTTGATGTCATTTGATGCGAGAAATATGAGTTGTTATTTCAGATGATGTGTGCAGTGGATGTACATGATCTTTAGTTTGCTAGTTATTACGAAGATTACTTCAGGAAATTGCGTCTATAGAACGTTTTCATTGTTACCAAGGTGGTTGCTAGGGACGCTGCTATCGATATTATTTCTGTTATGTTGTGTAACTGTTTAATGATGTTATCTTTATTGCTGCCCCCTTCCCCGTCAATGTATAGTGTTGGTCCACAGCGCACATCTAAAATTGTGGCATAGATAGCCTACGTTATTTCCCCTGTGCAATTCTCCATTTACTCAACAATAACACAAACTTATCCTTGTTTTTATTATTATAAATAATATCGAAAGTAACAAGTAGTTAATAATAATAAAATTAAGAAAAAGGCATTTTAAACAGTCATTAAAAAGCAACACAATCTACCTGCATTGCATTACTCTAAACGTGTAATAACGTGCTTTAACCAGTAGGTGATTTGGGTTAAAAAGCTGTCAAGTTTACAGTGTTAACAAAATAAAATATACTGCTGTTTCTGGTTTAGTTTACGACGGATATATTTGTTTTTTGTAAGTCTATAAATATTCCCACTGCTTGTTTTGTATTGTCCATGCAGTTTGCTAGTTCCTCTCTTAACTCCATTAGATGTTGATCTTTCCTGAATCCATATTGACTGTCGTCCAAAAGCTGATGTGTTTCCATGAAACTGTGCCGCGGAAAACTGTACAAATCCCGTTTCAATAATTCCCCTCTACTCTAAAGTCGCATCTAAAACGTGATCTGATCTAGCGGTGTATATTTTGTTATATTCAATCTCACTAGCTACAGGCATGCTTAAAGCTTGTAAAGGGCAGATGACAGCTCTCGCCACTCTGCTGTTCCTCAGCGCCGCCCCCCCTCCCTCCGCTGACATTATGAATGTAAGATGTATAGTAATCATAGACAACACGGCAGGGTCCGTTACAGTTTGTTTTCATCTGATTTCAAATAAGCAAAGTCTTGGCTTTCAGAATATTAAACTTGTTTCGGCAAATTCAGATGATAAATACAACTTTGATGCTTCGGCATAATTACAAGCGGAGAACGGAGTAACTTAACGTCACTGCAGGCACAACAACAGCCGGTGTTTCTCGTGAGTGCAGTAATCCAAACGAAGATATCTTCCCTCCGTAGTATTTTGATCATTTGCTCCGCTAATAATCAATAATGATGATGAGAAATGATGGATTCCAGAGAAGAGAAAACTTTTATGGCCTTTTTCTCAAAATGATGACTCTGTAACAGTCATTATATAATGTGACATATTTTGCTTAATATTTGGAGTACAACAACAATCCTGATATCATTAGAAAGCTAGGAATCAAAATGTGTCTTCGGGTGTGACTGATTTCGATGGAGCAGGTCACTTTGCATCAGGTAAAATAAAGCAGGCAGACATAACAGGAAGAATATGTACATTTTAACCCAATCAAATGTATCCATGTAAATTACAACCAATAAAAAAGCTTAGATTTGTTTATTTGTTACGTTGTTCTGTGTGTCAGCCCTTAACCTAGAAATAATATATACACTGGCAAACATGTCAGAAGAACCAGTGCAGAAGAAAACTAAATACAGTCAATCTAAACTTAAATGTAACAACTAGAAGGTCACATCCCTGACATCCACATCTCCGGAGCCTGGACCTTCATCAGTCATAGAACCAGCGCAGCCAGATGAACCCAAAAGCAGCAGCTCTACGGCCGCAGAAACTGTCAAAACCGCCGCCGCCGTCGTTGAACCGAAACGGGCTGGTTCCGACTGCATGGAGGTTTGTTGTCGGGACATTGAGGCGGGTAAAGCTGTACAGCTAACTGTCGGAAAAAAGGAGACCGCTAATTATTTGAGCAGAGAGAAGGTACTTCAACGCAGAATGGTACAAAAACAGAGAGTGGTTAATTATTTGCAAAACGATACTGATAAACTGCGATGTTAACAACCTCATGATGACCTCATATGTTTTTAACTTAGGATCATACCTGTGTTTAGTCTAGAAAAAGGTAAATGTGTGCATTTTATTATAAAGTTGTGTATATTTACAGACTATTGCAAAAACTAAGAATCTTATAAACATCACGTTTAAAACTAAAAGATCTTTACAAAAAACACAATTAAAGATGTTTGGAGTTTTATTTGAGTTATTCATTTAAATTTTTTGTCAAGGAGATGCTGATTTGAAACCGTTGTTACATACAGTTACGGCATTTCCTGTTTCTGCCGGAGAGAGGGGAGAGAGGGGAGGCCGCTGCTGTATTTACTCCCTCCATCTGACAGGAGGGAGCCTCATGTGTCACTCCACGGAGTTCACTCCGTCAGGGAGGGGGAGTGTGTAGGTGTAGGGCGTGGTTTGGGATTGGGTCATACACATGCACTTTTTTTGCCCCCCCCCCCCCCCACTTCTAAAATGAATCCGGCTCGCCTGATCTGAGGTGAGGCAGAGATTAGCTCTGCCTCACCTCAGATGCGTCACCCCACAGAAACTGTCTGTTGCGTGGGCACAAAATAAGTGCTCGCGCTAAATGAGTGTCCTCGCTCCAGCCAGTTACTGTAGTGTTACATGAGGCAGAGCTCGTCCCTGCCTCACGTCTCATCGCTCTCATGCCTAGTTGTAGCGGAGCTCAGCAAATTTGTCGATTTTGACTATAAAAAGCAATTGGAATCAAACAGAAATCACAATTACGACACAGATCAGTGGAGACATTTTATTATTATTTAGTTTTTTTCTTTAGTCTTTTTTCCGTTACATTGGAGTATGACAGGTGAGGCTCTGCTTCCCCTGCCTACCCTGACTGCACGTAGCAGGTTTCCATAGATCTAGTCTCTTTATTTCCCCCTCAAAGTCCAACAGATTGATGCATTTAACTCCAATTAAAAAAACATATCTTACCGTGGGAGCATGCCCCCGGACCCCCCTAGAGGATTGGAGGTCCACCCCCACTGAAAATATGTTCACATGGATAGGTTCCCAAATACATTTGCAAATGTTTTAAATAGTAACCCCTGTCCATATGTTTATTTTTGGGTAGTAGATGTAATAGGGCTATCACTACGGCAACGCTGTAAATATTGACAAATAAATCCAGCAAAATGGCACAAATAAAAACTGGTAGTCGCCTGGCTGAGTGTATAATGTTTGAGTGTGTGCGCAGTTTTAAAGACCCCCATAGAGCTCAGTTTATAACGCGAACCCTGATTGTGATGCAAACATTGAGAAAGGTTGAAAAATGATTGGTTGAAAAGGTTGACATGAGTTATTGAGTGTTATTATGAATGCAGACTTATTCAAATCTGAGCTGTAAAACAAAAAAATAATTATAGTCTTGACAGCGAGACAATGGCAAAATAATATATATTGAATTGATTGTACTCACGTATAAAAAGTGTTAGGCAGCATTGTTAGTGGTGCAGATGCTGATCTTGGATCCATATTAACAACAGGGCATCATGCCTAAAATATATGCCATGTTCCAGACTAGTGATATAGCCGATCACTAGAGGGAAATGGAAACAGTGTTCTCCCTTTGTGGAAAAAGAGAAAATAATTGTTTCAGGCACATTTGACTTATCGTTTTTTTGCCAAGTTGATGCCCCTGGTAGTGAGGCAATTTCCTCCTTTGAATGTAGCTGCCATGTGTGTGGTTTTCTGTTCATTTATTTCCATATCCCCTCGCTGTGTTCGACAAATGAGAACGGCTGGCCATCAGTTTGTGACTGCTATCTGTACGTGGTCTCTTTGATAATTTACACCACTGGCAATGGTATAATTGTGTTAACCTTTATCATGATGCACCTCTTTCCAAGCGTTCTCTGATGTATCCAAACAGATACTGTTCAAACGACTTCCCTGTTCTCATTTCCGAACTGGTTGACAGGTTTGTTATTTAGAAACCCATGTTGGAATCACATGAGCCCAATGCATTGTGACTGGCATATTGATTTAAATACAAGGTTGCTACAAGACATGTTTACCGATGGTTCATTTTAATAGAGGAAAAGAAGTGATTTAAGCATCTCTGCTATCATTTGCTCTGATGAAGGAAAAACACAATGGCTGATTGTGTAGTCAATCAACTGCATTTCCTACAATTACATTGGATACTAATACTTTTTTTGCCAAATAGATTTTGGCTGAAACGTAGTTTCTGTATTGACTATTTTCACGGCCAACAGATTTTTCTCCCAATCCAGAAAGTTTAACATTCTCGAACCACAAATAAAACAGTTTGAGTTTAACAAGTCCAGGACTTTCAAATTGGAAAACAGCAGGGTTGGTGACATGCAAAATGCATAATTTGACAGATGTATAATTAGTAGGGCTGTCAAGTTAACACAACATTTTTTTAACGCCACTAATTATTTTAACGCAATTAACGCATGTGTATTTTTTGTCCTCGGCCGCCCCGTAGTTTCAGAGTGCATCGAGTTTAAAATACCGTCTACAAGCTGATGCTGACAGCCCCGCTCCTGCTGCCCGCTTGCAGCAGACCAGACTTCCACGCTCACCGGCAGGCACCGACTGGCCATCGGGAGGACCGGGAGGGTGTGTATGTGTGGCGCGAGCGAGCGAGAGAACGGGCACACCTTACGTGTATTGTTGTTGTTAGCATCTGGTGCTAGCTAGCTGCGCTAACGGATATAAGGAGCTGTTTCAATGAAAACAGAGGAGCGACATTTCGCCGACAACTGCGCCGAGCACTTGACTTTATGCAGGAAGCCAGACAGCGGGACATGGTAGGAAAAGTCAGCACACTCAGCACGGATAGTGCGCGCAACATGACTGCAGCGTCCAGGCAGCTCCCGTTCGAGCATATGCCTTGAGTTGCACATAGCTCCAACGAACACACACACGTTGATAAGAGTATTCAAAACTTGAAAAATATCCCTCTAAGGTACATTTAGAACAGATAAAACATTTGCGATTAATCTCTATTAACTATGGACAATCATGCAATTAAATATTTTAATCGACTGAGAGCCTTAATAATTAGACCAGCCTTACTCTGCCTCTGGTTGGCTTACCCTGACAATGTTACCCTTATGTCACCGATATAACTTCTAGTATTTTACTTTTAACCTAACTATACCAACCAAAAAAAGGAATTAGTGGAGTTTAGTGTGGCATGACCTTATCATTGGGGAAAAATCCAACAACATTCTGTGGAATAACTAACCAGGTTCTTACTTTTCGATGCACAGTGATCGTGTTTTTTCAAAAATAATCTCTTGTGGTTTTCGGGATGTTCTGCTGTGAAACAAATGGCCTTTGTCGAATAAGACATTTTTAGGAATGTCAAACTATAGAATCTCTTATCCATCCCAAATGGGCAGTTTGCATTCTGAATATTTAATTCACTTACTGGTTGGTAAAAGGTGATGGCTACCGCAACTTCAAAATAGTGTGGTCATGGCAAGTTCATAGCTCAAAGATAAAAGAGAATGAATATTGGACTTAAATTCACAACTTCTGTATGTACAAGTCAGATACCATCCAACAACCATCCACATCCATGATCTCCAAACCATAACAATCTGCCTCACTACATACATGGCACAATGTTTCCTTTGCATTGAACATTGGCATTATCGTGAATTGTGAGTTACATAATCCTCCACGTCAGCATACTTAAATTATTCATTATAATGTATTTTGGTACCAATTCAAACTTTTTGAAAAAAAAACAATACAGGACTTTTTACTGTTTTAAATTTAACCTAGGATTAACTTTGGATTTTTGTGTCGGAGATATGATCATATGTTACATGGAAAGTGGTGAGCTTTGCATTATCCATTCGGGAAACGTCTGGATACTGGCTGCTTGAACATTGAAAAGACTCACTCAACTTTATCCTTCAACTACCCTCTCTTGTCTTTGAAACACTGTTTTTTCAAGTGGTAATACCCCTTCAGCAACAAACTCAAAGTGACATGAATAACACTAAGCATCCTATCAAGTCAAATGGTTCCAATTTGAAGGCAATTTATTCGGGATCACAATTGAAGTTCTCAGCATGCTCAAAGTAAGGGCATTCGGTATGAAGTGAATCTATCACAGAACGCCTGACTTCCCTTTTTCTCCCAAGGTGAAAACTAACTTTTAGTGAGTTCTGTTCAGGAATTAGATCACACTGTAACGACTGCATGAACACAAGTAGAGGACTCAATAGCACGACTCAGATACAGAGGCTTAGGATGCAAAAAAGGTATTTATAGCCAAGGTTCGGTACACGGGAGATCAGTCAATAAGACTACCAAAACAGACGGTCAGTAGGCAGGGCACGAAGCTGGGTCAGCTACACGTGGAATCAGATACTAGGAAAAACACTGCTGGAACGCTAGGAATATCTAAGACGAACTGGCACTGAAGGGAATGTGGATGCAGACTAAGTAGACAGAGGGAGAGATGATAATGGGGCACAGGTGAGGCTAATTAGGGATGCTAAGCAGGTGGAGGAAGGGCAGGAAAGCTGAGACTGAAATGAGAGAAACAAAAATGAAAACCAGAACAACAACATCAACATGCTGGCTAGGCCCTTACACACACAGTTTTCGGGAGGAAGATCTTGCTCTGTTCATTTTGTTGAGAGTAGGACTTTGCTGGATTCATTACAGTTAATTGGCTGTTTAGTGGGACACTACTGAACAGTCGAGATTGGGAGCTGCAGCTGTAGCATTAGCATCAGTGCGGGCTGAATTATGCATGGAGGTTAAAGCTTCTGAAAGCTTCTCCTCATGATTTGTTAATGTCTGCTTGCAGATAGGAATGGATTAGGTCTGCGGCAGGGAAACCAAACAACGACACGTTCACAATGTTCACGGCGGAGTTGTGTTACAAAACGGGATTGGAATCAAAGCTGGAATGATGATGTTATGCTGTCGACTTCCAACATTTGTGAAACGGTGGGTGCTCAAATATAATCTCATAAATAATCTCAGCTAACTGACGATACAAACCATTTTTACCAAAACAAAACACAAGTCTCATAAGAAGCATCTAAATGACCCCTGAGCGAAAAATGCTAACATACTTTGGCACAGAACTCAAGATAAAAGTACCATTATTACTTATCGTAGCTGCACATACAAGATATCCGATTAAAGCTGAGGTTCCACAGATTATTTAGGTATATAGTATCATCACTGAGTGATCCGGACTCACGACAGGGGAAGCAAACACAGACATCACAACACGTACCTTTACGGAGCTTCTAGGGGAGATCGTCTCACCGTAGCTGTCAATCTGATCAAAAGACGTGTTCAATGGCATTAAAACGAGAAAAAACGCGGCTGAATCGGTTGATCCATAGGTTTTTAACATCTCTGTATAAAAAAATTATTTCATTTATAATCCATAATTCCATTTTTATGTAAAAATCGCAGAGCAAAGGTTAGCAGCTAATGGTAGCCACCAGAGTGGCTGCTGCTTCCGGTCTTGGCTATGCGGCAGTCTGATACACACATTACCAAATAAGGAGTGAGAGTAACGCGTAGCCAAAACCGGAAGCTGCATACACTCTGGTGGCTACCATTAGCTGCTAACTTTTGTGCTCTGATTTTTACATAAAAATGGAATTATGGATTATAAACAATTGCTTCAAAGCCACAGATACATTATTAACCGATTTAGCCACGTTTTTTCTCGTTTTAATGCCATTGAACACGTCTTTTGATCAGATTGACAGCTTCGGTGAGACAATCTCCCGTAAAAGCTCCGTAAAAGGTACGTGTTGTGATGTCTGTGTTTGCTTCCCCTGTCGCAAGATCGGATCACTTAGATACTATACTTAAATAATCTGTGGAGTCTCAGCTTTAATCGGATATATTGTATGTGCAGTTTCGATAAGTAATAAGGGTATCTTTATTTTGAATTCTGTGCTAAAGTACGTTAGCATTTAAAAAAAATGAATAAAACCGCAAGTCCCTGTGGTGTGAATATCGCGCATGCACATATCGCGGTTATCGCCATGACACGGTATATCGTTCAGCCCTAGTGCTCACAGAATTTTAAGTTTCATTCATTGTGTATGAGACAGACTCACAAACTGTGGGAAGACAAATGCCTCACCTTGAGCTGCTCTGAAGAGCCCGGATGAAGCCGACTGCTTCATAGTATGGCACACTGGGATCCAGTGGTGTGTCCAGTCTTTTGACTGGGGTCTATATAGAATCAAGTCTTTCCAATTTATGCAACTGCCCCACTGCAATACAATTTAACAGCATGCCTTGCATTTGATCAGAACACATTTTAAAGAGCCCCCTATATGATGTTTGGGGTTTTTCACTTTCCTGTAGTGTGTTCTATAGGTGTTGTGTACATATAAATGGTCTCCAAAGTATTTATTACAGAAGTGGTTTTAGGGAAGAAAGTGCCATTGATTACCAATGTATTTTTTGTTAAATTACCAGTGATTTACGTATAGAGAATTTAATATAATAAACCATACTTTATCTGTTTGTGAATTAGAGAAATCTGTTATTCCAGAGTGATTGGATAATCGAATGAGAGAATACAGCATTAGTATCTTCCTAAGACCTAAATATATCCAAAATATATGGGATGACTCACCATAAATAAAAAAAAAATATGAGTCTTATTTTATTATGACTACAAATGCAAGAAGAAGCAAGTCTGTAAATAAGAAAAAGGTATGTTTTATGTCAAATACTGACTTTTGATTTGTCACGTCTATGCCATCATTAGGTATTTATACAGGCAAAGGAAAAGTGTGCCAAACTTGTATTAACTGTGTGAATCAGAACCGAGCAAGACAGAGATGTTTCAACATTCCTTCTTCCCCCAAAGCCTCCGCCATCTTCATGTCTAAGTTCGCTGAGCGGCTCACCTCTGTCTGCTCCAGATCTCTATCCACATTACTGCTTGGTGACTTCAACATCCATGTCGACTCCAGTACATGCACCTTTGCCTCTGAATTTCTTTCACTACTCGACTGCTTCAACATCACACAGCACGTCCAAGGTCCCACCCAGACCAAAGGTCACACGCTGGACCTAGTGTGCTCTATTGGCACCCCCCCCCCCCCTCCCATCTCCAGTTACCTGGACCTAGTGTGCTCTATTGGCACCCCTCCCTCCCATCTCCAGTTACCTGGACCTAGCTGTTGCGGACCACCATGCCATACTATTTTCTGTTCCTGTCCTCCTGCCAATGCAGCGTGCAAAACGCACCATCACATTCAGAAACACCAAAACACTGAGTGCACGATAGCATCCCACCTAGCCTCCATTCCCCTTACCACCACAGTGGATGGCCTGGTTGCTCGCTACAACACAGCTCTATCCCTCAGCCTTGACTCTCTAGCCCCCCTCAAAACCCGGACTGTCTCCTTTACCCGTTCGGCCCCAAAGGTTCACCACTGAACTCCGCACCCTGAAGGCTTCTGGTGGTCGGCTAGAGAGACTCAAAAAAAGAACTGGCCTCACCGTCTACTGTGAAACCTATCAGGACCATGTAAAGGCCTACAAAGAAGCCCTCTCCCGGGCTAGGTCTTTGTACTACTCCACCCTCATTGGCAACCAACAATGCCAACCGATAATGCTGTTCTTCACCATAAACCGGCTTCTCCTTCCCCTCGACCCTCCAGGTACTCTCGACCTCTGCTCGAAGGCAGCCCTACGCACCATCTGCCCCATCATAGGTGACATAGTGAACTTGTCCCTGTCTTCTTGCACAGTCCCACCCTACCTCAAAACTGCCTCAGTCTCTCCAATCCTGAAGAAGCCTGGCTTGGACCCGGAGGACCTGAACAACCACCGGCTGATCTCAAACCTTCCATTTCTCAGCTAAATCTTGGAAAGAGCAGTTGCCGCACAACTGCAACACTACATGTCATACCATGAACTCTATGAACCCCTTCAGTCTGGCTTCAGACCCCACCACAGCACAGAGACTGCCCTCATTAAAATCACAAACGACCTCCTCATCGCATCTGATTCTGGCCTCATCAGCATTCTCATCCTCCTTGACCTCTCTGCAGCCTTCGATACCATATACCATACCATCCTCCTCAGCCGCCTGTCTGACTACCTTCGCCTCAGTGACACAGCTCTTGCCTGGTTCGAGTTCTACCTCTCTAACAGGAAACACTTTGTCACCATCAGTGACTGCAGCTCCCCTCCGGCCCCAGTTAACCAAGGTGTACCTCAAGGCTCTGTGCTTGGACCCCTCCTATTCACCATCTACAGTGGGGCAAACAAGTATTTAGTCAGCCACCAATTGTGCAAATTCTCCCACTTAAAAAGATGAGAGAGGCCTGTAATTTTCATCCTAGGTACACTTCAACTATGAGACAGAATGGGGGGAAATAATCCAGAAAATCACATTGTCTTATTGTTAAAGAATTTATTTGCAAATTATGGTGGAAAATAAGTATTTGGTCAATAACAAAAGTTCATCTCAATACTTA
Organism: Harpagifer antarcticus; assembly: GCA_902827135.1. Taxonomy (NCBI): domain Eukaryota; kingdom Metazoa; phylum Chordata; class Actinopteri; order Perciformes; family Harpagiferidae; genus Harpagifer; species Harpagifer antarcticus. The sequence continues at coordinate 952,651 of CADEHL010001333.1, forward strand.
GCCTCTATGGTTGTAGCCAAGCAGAGTGGACAAGTTGCTGTTAGCTGACAGTGAGGAATGTACGTGTCCATCAAAGTGACCACGCCCTAATGTATGCGTCACTTTAAAGCTTAATATTAATTAAACAGATGAGTTGAGAAAAAATTCACCCCCCACACAGTAGTCATGAAGGGGGAATCTAACTATACAGAGAATATGTTACTCTGAGTGACAAGCTTACAGTTAGTGACGTAACAACACCATAAAAGCTGGTGGGTTGAAAGCCTCTATGGTTGAAAGCAATACGGCAGGTAAAAAGAACTAGAATAATTGTGATTTATTTATGGTGTCTTTTATGTTTTTAGGTAGAAAATGTTATATAATTCAGGCTTATAATTCACTCTTCTCTAAAAGCCTTCAACAATGACAATATTCATAGTAATTTAATAAATCCTTCCAACACATATTGTAAAAAATAGCCTACTGTAAGTTAAGAAATCATTCCAATATGTACATCTTCTGATGTAACAACAATAACATTATACATAGTAACATAGCTGAACATGGTATTGCACATTTAGCTTTGAGTGTTACTGACCTGAGATGTTTTTATTACATGAATTAAGGTGACTGAGGCTTTTTAACATAGACAGAGCACAACTGAAACATAACATCTGAAACGATGTAACAACATAATACACCTTTGGGGATGCAGCTTGGGATGTGAGGAGTGAGGGACACGGCTTAGAACGGGCGTGTCGCCTACTGTCCTGGACAGGAGAGTGTGTGCACCAGTCTGCCTTGATCTATGAATTCATGTCCGTGACACTCACTGCTGCCCACAGCTGTGTTATAGAAGGAAAACCTCCTTCACTTCATGAAAGTGTTTTAACACACACACACACACACACACACACACACACACACACACACACAATTGACATGAAATCACTGACAAATATGAATATACTGTATTCAACTTCATTAAAACGTTATTAACGTGCCTGTATGTGCTTGTATGTATTGATTTAAATTGACATGCATCCGCTAAGAAAAATAGTCCGTTGTTACCATTTTTTAAACAGTCTGAATGAAACGGCAGCTCTCAGCTGTGTATTTACACAACTAATGGCCCATCAACCACAGCTCTCCTCCCCCCCTGATCCTTCTTCTCCAGCAGCTAAATTAACTGTAGGTTACTCTGAGTGGCACGCTTACAGTTAGACACAACACTGTCATTGCAAGTGACCCTCAGTTAGTTGACTTTTATGTTCAACTGCTAAATTCGTTACTGATAAAAAAGGGCTTCTACTGTACCTAATTACCTTAACACTAGAACCGCCAGAGGTTTTTGTATAGGCCTACCTAACACCGTCAAATCCCGCTATTAGAATGCAATTTTGTGCTACATAACACACTTTCAGGAAAAGTCACGGACTGGGAGACTTTAATATTTTATTGAAAAAAAGTTACATTGCACACACACAACACACATCACACAAATTGACCCGATTGACGGTTCTCGTGTTAAATAAACTCACTAATTAATGAAACCAGTTCAATACGCATTATTCTTATTCTTATCATTCTTTATGAGCGCAGAAATAGTCTTAAAATCAGACCTGTTTTTTAAATGAAATCTGACGGCAGGCAGTTAGCTCTGATCACCTATGCTAAATGTGCCACACCTAATCGCTGGCCATTCAGCCACAGAGCTCCCTCTACAAATCAAACTGAAGACGGTGTGAAAGCACCTATTGTTTTACATAATGGTCGGAATGTGACCTGTGAGCCAGCACATTCTAAACTACAATGTTCAATCAATAAAGTAACTTCTTATCTTATCTTAATAATATCTTCATATTAATAATAATAAATCATACAGTATGTGTCCGAAAGGGAGCAGGAGGAAGCAAACACAAAAATATACTGCATATTAAAGCAAACGATTGTAAAGGTAAAAGTAGAGCATAAGAAATAAAGAAGTGTAATGTAAACATTTACATTATTATTATGATTATTTAATATATAAAGACTATATATTATTGAATTACAAGATTAGATATACTTTAGTTGATCTAAAATATTGATGTGTTCAAATGCTCTACAAAACACAACTGCAAGTCCATGAAACGTGTCTTTCTGTATTTGTGAATGAAGCGCCATCTCCTGGTTAAAACCTGAAATGTAATATCTGGCAACGCCCTCTTAACATTCCTCGATACTGGTCTTAGGCAGGTCGTAGGCAGGAAGCTGGAGTCTGAAATGAGGTGCTACATCTGTATGCCCTACTGTTCTTAAAACGTTTTCGGCAGAAGCTTTTCTTTTGGTTCCCAGAATGTTCTTCTGAAAGGTAGGATAACGTTCTCTAAAACATTCTTAAAATGTTTTTGATAACATTGTTATAACATTATGCCCTACTTTTCTTAAAACATTTTCAGCTGCAAGTTAGATTTTTTATGTTGCCAGAATGTTATTATTTTAGAGAAGGATAACATGGTTTATGTTAAAAAAAAAGTAACAATTTACTAAAATATGTTTACATTATTAGAACATAAAGACATACTTAAGTGTACCCTCGGTTATAGCTCCTCTAGAGACACTCCTCTCTCCTCTAAATCAGTGTATCCTCGGTTACGGCTCCTCCAGACAGCCTCCTCGATAATCGATCCTCGACGAGCCTTTAGAGAAATTTGTTTTCCTTCGAGACGGCGCGCCGACATGTGTTTCCGGGTCGCTGCCGGAGGACCTGGGAGTCTGGGACGCGAAAATTATAGAAATGAGAAACGACTCATTTCCCAGGACTCGCGCACGTCTGCTTGACTCCGGGACGACCCGCTGCCCTCCCCGACAGGCGCACGGACGCGAGGGCCTGCTCATCACTGTGCGCACAAGTGCAACCGCAGTTTTAATTATTATTATTTGCTGTGTATCCTGTGTAGCGCGAAATGGGCGCGAGATAAAAATATCCCCTATAATCTGTGTTTTAATCATGTTGCAAGTACACATGGTGGTACAGCCCTGAGCTCACTGAGCCGGCAGGATCCCCTTCACATCCTCACACACCGCTATAATCCTCTCGTACTGTCACAACAGCTAAATCTGCCACCTGTGTCATACACAATCCTATTATCTCCCCTTTACAATCTAAACACCACTGGAGGTGCCTGACATCATGTTGCAGAGATAGACAGGTGCATCCTGTTTGAAAATCCCGTCACACCGGCTTTGCTGAATTTTGCCTTCCAGCCTATTTCACGGCTGATCCATCATGCATGTCAAGTGTGTCTGTTTAACCCACTAAAGGACACACTTGGCCTTCATTACACCACTTCCTGACTCCCAAAATGCTGTGCTCTCAAGTTTTTTTGCCGGCATGATTCTGGTTGTGTGTGGGTTGGGATGTTGGGTGTGCAGCAGAGCTTCAAATTGGCTCTCCTTGCCTTGCGTCGAGACCCCCAGTTTTCCGAGGTAATAGACATGCAAATAACAAGCTGGGGGGGGGGGGCGTATGTGCTTATATTCCAGGTGCCATTACGTCTCTCCGCTTGGTCAATAACATTATGGAAATGTACCGTGGAGTCTTTGGGTCTCACTGTTTGAGTTGGATAACAAGGCAGTCCAATGAGCCTGTTAGCGCGGAGACAGTGACAGAATGAGGTGTTTGTATTGTCGCACAATGTATAGCAGCGGGAGGGGGAGACTGTAGAAGAAAGTACAAGTGATCAAAGTTCCACACTTCCCTGTTTACTCCATTTACCAAAGGAAACATTTTCTCACTTTGTTTCCTCGCTGTCAAAGTTTCTGTTTGTCGAGTTTAATTGCTTATCAGAATCAACATCAGGCTGCAATGTGAATCCACTTGCATAAATACGCTTATTTAGTTTGTGCTGAGGCATGCTTCAACACAGCAGTGGTGGAGAAAGTATTCAGATGTTTTACTGGAGTTAAAGTACCAATACCACACTATAGAAATACCCAATTGCAGGTCAAAGTACTGCAACTAGAATGGAACTTAAAGGAAGTATTTAAGTACAAATCAAATGTTGGATGGTCTATACCAAATAATTATAATTCAAGAGATGTATCTAAGTTGTGTGTGTCAGAATCATGATTTGTGAAGTAACTATGAAATAAATCTGTGAAATAATTGAAGTGGAGTTGTAATGAGGCTCTTGATGCTGGTTGTGAACAGAGACAACACAAAGGAGTGTCTCAGGGATTTCCTTTATGATTTATTGTGAACTGAATTGAAATGTGCAGACAGATGCAAAGGCACACATGTATTACTTGTTATTGAAAGGGGTGTGTGGTTTTAAAGAAAGGAAACAAACATTATCTACCATTAAAGTCTAACAATTTATTTAGAATTCCACTTAATACAAATGTACGACTAAATCACTAACATAAACTACTATCTTTAAGTAACAACACACATCACTTACTTGTAGTCAAGGACGCACACAAACTCAACTGCTTAAGTTCCAACTCTCTACAAGTCAACAGCTAGAACACGAAAGGGGTGTGGTCTAGCTACGGGGAGAATGTCTCCACCCATGCTATCTTTCCATTATCTGTACAGGAGCACAAATACACAATTATTTCCTACATGTAGTATAGTAGAAGAATACAGTACTATAAAATGGAAATACTCGGGCAACCCTGCCACAGACTTGTGGATTTTCCGATGCCGACAAATTAAGTTGTGGTTTATCTAGAGCCCGTTTCCTTAATTGCCTTGGCATAATTATCGCCATTCTCAAGACAATTTCCGCGCCCGGAGAGGTTTGTTTTGTCTGCCATTTCCGAAGTGCATGTGTGTAAGAATAGAGTCCAGTGGGAGATTTGAACATCTGTGTCTCACTGCCTCTGTATGCCCAGGAGAGAGCTGAGAATAGATGGTTTGCCTATAAGGAATGTGCTTCAGCAGGTGGAATATCAACAGGAAGAAAATAAACTATATGGTTTACCTTGCAATTACTTATACTTGTGTACGGTTGCAGCTTGCAATCATTACACTTGAATAACGCCGTAATTACGTTGTCCTTCATTTTAAAGAAGACTAATTGAAATAGAGAAAAGGTTGTTGTTAGGGCAGCTATTCTCAGTCCTGTAAAATGTTTTTATTATTTACTTTTACCCAAGAGGATACATATTGCAAGAATGGAGACTTTAAGGAGGATGTTCGCTGTATATGACTATTATAAGCTTCATTTAGTTTAAAAAAACGATGTTAAGTTCTGTGAGATCGAGTGCATTTAACATGTATATTGATAAAGGTGTCATCAGTGAAGTAAAAGTTGGCAGGCTTTGATATTTTTAAATATGTTCAACAGAATAAATAAGATGTGTGTACAACTTTGATGTCTGTTTGACCAGTGGTGGAAAGAAACTAGTATATTTGTTATTGTTGTACTGTTCTTAAGTATGATGTTGAAGTTCTTGTTTAAAGTATTTTCATTAGAATCTACTTTATACTTTTGCTCCACTACATTACATTACATTGCATTTGGCTGACGCTTTTATCCAAAGCGACTTACAATAAGTACAATCGACCACTGCCTACTACATTTTAAAAAGGGAAATAATGTAATGTGTGGGGGAGAGAAACTCTCTCTGGATGGAACTTTTAAAATGTAGTCTTTGCAGACCATTTACATGCACAAAAAACAATATAACATAAGGTAAACCCAGCTAAGCATAATAAGGCCTCTTTAAACGGCAAATATTTTCCTCAGTAATGCAATGAATCCGCTCCCTGTAGTTGCTTGTCTCGTAGGGGTGTAACGGTATCCGTATTCGTCCCGTACCGTCACGGTTCGGACGTCACGGTTGTTGTACCGAACCGTGACCCCCAAACCGAGGTACGAACCGAACCGTGACTTCTGTGAACCGTTACACCCCTATTGTCTCGTAATGCTTGTCACTTGGAATAAGTGTGGCAAAGCTGTTCAATTGTTGGAATTAGTCGGACTTGGGTTTTGTTGTTATCAGCTGTTGAGCAAATCTGCACATTTGTGTCATTCTCACAGTAAATTGAGTTATCAAACATGGATTTCATACTTTATGTTCTCAAAATGTGAGCCGTTGTTCTCTTATTTGTTCAGGTTCAGCAGCCCATTATAATTCTGTTTTTAGTCTTCTCTCCACACAAAGTAAAGCCAGGCTGAATGGCAAAAAGCATTCAGGCAGCATTAGTAACCAAACCCTCCATCTCCTCCGCCGTTGCCTCTTCTGGCCAATTAAGACCTTTTCTATTCTATGCCTCTATCTTTTCTGGCACTTGCTCCCTGCAGCTCGTTTAGGACGAGAAAGACACTTGGCCAAATACCAAAGTGTTTTCCTCTCCTCTCTGTGTGTCTTCATGTTGGTCATTATCCAATTTGGTTATTATGATTCTCGGCCTTGATGCCACGAGCCCAGTTCAGACTATCCAAAGATATGTACTATATCTGGTTTAAAAAATATCTGGTTCAAATAACATTTTGTCGTGAAATATTCAATAGTTATTGAATAATTGTACTCAGAATCACAACCTGATGTCGGCACAAGAGGACACATTATCTGGGAAACAAGAATATGTGTTCAAACATTTGCCAATTCATGAGGTCGATTTTAAAATGATTACAGGATAATGGATATGACCCCCTTGTGGTACTATAGAAACAGTCTTGGGATCACCAAAGTGTTCATCCTCTGTAGATCAAGAAGATGTGTTGAAAATGTCATTACAATCTATAAAAAAGTGAATGAGATATTCAGTCTGGCCCAAATTGGTGGACATTATAAAAGGAGAGAAAGACCAACCAGGGAGAGCCATGCCATGAGCAATGGTTGTTTAGTTAGACGTTGTCATTATGTAAAGCTTAACAATTGAGAGAGGTGATCAAACTATTTATAATTGTATCCCTTCAAAAAAGGCGTGGTGCCAGTGGTATCAGACACTGTTCAACAATCCGGTGACCACCACTAAGTTGGTGATTAGCATAAGGTTTCTTCACGCAAAGCTGTTTTTTGGGGGGGGGTTCTCCAGAGTGAACTGTCTCATCTTGCATTCTCCACAGGACCAGCAGCAGATGGTAGTGGCTGTGGAATTTTTAATGTGTGGACTTGGTGAAGGCTGGGCGGCCCATTGTCACACATACTAAACATTGCTGTAATGCAACAGTTCCTAAGCGTAGCTGACGTCTCTTGCACTGTCTGGGAATCCTCTGGGAATTCTCAATCTGGCCCCGGAAAACACAATGTGGAAATGTGACGATTAGTTGAATTGACTTGAGGTATAAATGGACTGTGTGTGTGTGTGTGTTAGCAGTCTCAATCAAGCCTTCACAGACCCCTGCAAAGGAAGTGACCTTCATGAGAGGACCACATTATTATTATTATTATACAGTCCCAGTTGGGTCCTTATATAATATTGCAACAGTATATGTAAGGGATAAGGGATCTCGTCAGTATCCTGATCCTGAACAATAGTTAATTTCACTGCAGCAACAGTAACATGACAAGGTTTTCTATAACTGGGAAAGTGTAGCCCTTCCTGCACTCCAAACAATATAAAAATGTATATTCAAAAAGTATTCCACTGTGTTTTCAGATAAAGAAAGCTAATGTTTGTTGTACATAGCTACCGTTAAATTGACCAGACTTCTTTCTGCAGAATGATATGACTGCACATAGTCCCTTGATCCTTAGCAACAGTCTCTTGTCCTTAGCAATGGTCTGTTTGAGAATCAACAAACTCTGGAATGTCCACATTGACAAATCAGAATTGAGTATTCAACTTAGCCATGTTATACATTTTGTGAACTGTATCCTCTGTTTAATACTTATATATACCTTTTTTTTCTGACAGCTGTTTTTAGAAAAAGTTGACAGAGCAAAAACCAACAGGGCGTTGCCAAAGTTCTCCATTTGTTCAATTACAGGATGTAACCATGAGATGGCGCTTCATTCACAAATACACAAAGACAACTGGGTGTTGTAGAACTTAGTCTGTTTGCAATGTTTGCAGCTCTGCAGTTGTGTTTGCTGAATACTGTAGCATTTAATCACTTATTTGTTATGGTTTTCACAAGCTACTATAATGAAAAAACATCAATATGTTAGATCAAATAAAGTATATAGTTTGCTTTATGCAGTATATTTTTTGTAATATTGTTGGGGTGTTTTTACACAGTACATTAGATTGAAGTAAATCAACTTATACATTAAGATAAGATCTTTATTAATCCCAGTCGGGAAATTCAGTAGTTCAAACGGCAACAGGGCGAGAGGGAAAAACAGGATAGCACAGATTAATAAAATAAAAAATAAAAATAATGAGAAACTATGAAATAAGAAATTAATAAAACTTAAATATAATTATCATATATTCTAATGTATTGTATTATTAAGTAATATCATACATTAACCCCATTATAGCAGATGCCACATTGAATGGATGAACTCATTTATGCATCAATAATTACAACAGAGTATTTCTAAATACAAGTTGTAACAATACTTATATGTATTTAATATTAATAACATAATGATTCATTTCAGATGATAATACTTTTCAGGGTTAGGTCCGGTCTGAGAGCACTTAGCTAGAGCTGCTGCAGAGAAGATCACTGTTCTAAACAAAGTCAAAAATCCTACATCCAAACGGAATAAATATAATTCATTATTGTTAATACGTTAAGTCTTGTTCATTGATTTTCACTTTTATTAAATGTTTGATATTTCCGGCACATATTTTTCATACCGGTATTGTGTCAAACTATGCACCACCATCATGAAATGCACCCCTTGTCACGGGAACGGGCATTTGTAAATGAAACGTTAAGACCTTAAAATGATGCTTAAAACGAAAACTAAACGTCCAGGTTTTTTTTAATGGTAATTTACAGACTGTGTGTCGCTTAGTGGTCGGTCATATCGTCTTGATTCTTGTGGTTAAACTTTTCGCTCCGTATTTTGATGGTCGTGGTGTCGAATCCTGGATGTTTCATTCATTCGTCACTTCTTTACGTTCCCACAGAACTAAACTGCATTCTCAATTACGTTTAGCAAGAAACGTATTTTCTCCCACGTTACGTTAGTTATCAACGTATCTTAAATATGTTTATTTTCTACATATCTTCTAGAAACATATTTTCTCCCACGAACTCTTTCGTTCAAATCAAGCAAGAACGTGATTGGTCGATATTCATCGTGGGGTGGGGGGAGGAGGGGTGTTAGATAGATATAGAGTTGTAGTAAGTAGATAGAGTTCCCTATGATTGAGGTCAGAACGCCGACACCTCATCTCCACCGCTCCCATGTTTTATTTTGTGTTGCCATAAGTTAGTCTCTCTGCGTTTCTGCGCTGGGCTAATGCTAATAATGCTAATGCGAGGATAATAAAATGGCGGCTTCACAAAACCTTTTGGGAGTTTTACGGGGCGTGGTTTGCAATCTGCCCAGCCAATCAGACATAGGAACCTTTTTCTCCCACGAAAGTCCCGGCTCTCTAGCAGACGGAAAAGGGGGTGAAAAGGTCCTCATGAACTTATTTTAGTTCCGGCTCTTTTTGGTGTGAACGCAACATTTCGGAACTATATCGGAACTAAAGTGGGAAAAGTACTGCGGTGTGAAGGCGCCTGTTGGTACTAGTCCTACAACCATACCCTAAAACCATGGTGATGTTTTGTAAATGATTACATGTCTCTTATTTAGCACAGAATATGATCCTATCCGTGACATATGGATCTTAACAAATATCCGCTATATCAGATACCTGTAGGTCAGCTGTTTATCTCACATGAGTTCCACTGTGGCATCTTTCTAATCACGGCTCCCCCTGGTGGATCCATGATCCATTGCAGCTGGTTTCATTATAATTACATTTATTTATCAAGGGGGCGTTTCAAGCATACTTGCCAACCCTCCCGATTTTCGCAGGAGACTCCCGATTTCATAGCCCTCTCCCGGTTTCCTCCCGGGTCATATTTCTCCCGCATTTCTCCCGATTTCTGACAAAATCAGATTTACACACGACTGTTTCCACTCTGACTTTATTACAGCTACACCATACACCCCGCGGTGGTTTTAAAATGCTCCTGATTTCTGAGGTCTCAAGGTTGGCAAGTATGGTATCAAGTCTTGCGGGGGGTTTTCCTTTTCAGCAGGGTCCCACCCCGTGCAGATCACGAACCCGCACGGGTAGGCGTCTGAAATGAAATGAAGCGCTACATCTGTATATGTTACAATGGCGTTTGTTAGCAACCAGAAAATGACACGTAATGACAAACAGATGAGAATACTGCGTGGCGGGACGTTGCGGGGCTCGCTGCTATGAGGCTCGAGGAGCGGACAGTGTGAGCTGGATTACTGGGGTCGTTTCCTGTTGGCTGCGTGCGAGACAGCGAGACACAGCGGATTGGTCCAAATATGACCGTTACGTCACTATGACCAGGAAGAAGAAAATGGTTCTGGGGCAGCATAGACAGGTATTTTCTGTGTTAGAGTTTTACTCGCTACAGGGTGTACTTTGAGGGTTTTTGACTCTGCAGACCGTTTACATGCAGAAAAAGGGGACAAGGGGACGGGTAATAACCGAAAAACATGTCATGGGACCTTTAAAATAAATTGCCTACTACAATTTGATGTAATGTGAGCCAGGACGATTGAGAGCTACTGTATATGCATCTCAACACAACATCTCAAGGGGTTTATCCCAATCAATAAAATGTCTATATTATAAAGCAGATTGTTCTTATCCCCTGGATGAGTATGCAGTGAAAATAGATGGATGGTAAGACCACCAGAGGTGAACTCATGGGCAACTTCATGACGCTGGGGACTCCTGCATGGCAGAAGGATGCTCCAGCAGTAACACTGGTTAAATGCAGGCTCAACAGGCTTAGCTTTGATCCTTTTTCCAACCAAAGACACACTTTGAAACCTCCTTTAACGAGACACTTAACCTCACAACCCAACCAGAGGACGGAGAGAGACTTCCCTCTTGGGGTCGAACTAAGTCCGTCAAATCAAACCGTGTGTGTTTATCCCTCTCCGACTAATTTCCCCCGCCTGTCAGGGTCATTATTTAATTCTCTCCCCCTTCTCACTCTCTCCGTAAGCAGCTTTGAAAGCGCCACTCTGAGTTGAAGTAAGTAGCCGAGCATGTCTCCCTTCAGGCTTACACACCAACTGCAGTGGGTCAGACTCTTCAACTGTGAGCATCTCCATATGGCGAGATAGTCCAAACAGTAGCGACTTCTCTTTACCGCAGGGATTAGAGCCCCACTCCCTAATTGCAATGTAGTGGTGCCCTCTTGTGAAGTAGCATGCTTTAATTCACTTACGAATAATACAAATGTATGATTCTACACAAGAACCAATTACTCATAATGTAGCCATGCAGACAGGTTTGGTTCAAGAATGAAAAATGTCTCCCTATTGGTGGTGTTTGTACACAGGTATGTAGTTTAAATTAAGAATAGTGGACCAATCCCTTCGGACACTTTTAGGAGAGGGAGTTTTAGGAGGGCCATGATCTTTCACTTAGGTTAACAGTATGGAAACCAAAACTGAATGGTGTGTTAGCAAATGATATTCTTTCTTTTGTGATATTTATCCAAAATATGGAAATGACATTCAAGGTGAATTGCATCGCTACATGCAGGAATCTAGCAGCAGGCAGGATTTTACGTCCTGTTTTTCATGTCATTCGACTATCAGTCATCAGTTTAAAAAAAAGATACAGTACTATCTAACAGCAGGGGATACATATTTTGATCACAAATAATAAAAGTTGGTCGAAATAATGCTGCCGAATGCAATCAAAGTAGAAAAATAACAGCCACGTCAAAACCATTTCAATTCACATTTAAATGTTTATTAACATATCGTTTGAGTTTGGTGTTTGGCTCTGGTCTCTCGTATTTTTTACACAGAACATTAAGGAGTGATGATTAACTAACTTTCCCCCAAAGACTACAGGTGGACTTGAATGCTTTGACCCATATATCTATGACCTTGGAATACTTTCTGTATGGTTTGTGTTGTCATTAGTCGATACCTTTCGCTAAATGACCAACATTACATGTTACTAGCCAGTCTAAAATAAATGTTGAAAATGTAGCATTGAACCTAATCACGTTACTCACAAAGAACTGACTCCATTGGTGGAAATCTATATCATTGTGTACGCCCGTACTTGTTTTTATATCACTTATTTTCTTCGAAGATGGACATGGTTTCTTGCTGGAAGCAGGAGGTTGGCATATTGATGAAGGTGTTTTGTGTTTACCCTCAGCTGTCTGGGGGTTGCAGTATTACAAGAACAGACGGGAAAAGAGCTAGCCAGTTAGCATGCTCATACTAAGAGATAAATAATACTATAATACAAAGCCGTCTTTGACATGATGTCAAAACTCTTTCCTTTTTCACATTATGATATTGTATGTCAATATTTTTGAATGTCTGAATACAATTGTTTGGCCATATACAGGAACACCTTTTTACCGACACATTGTTCCACTTAAGAAATAGTTTCTATGAAATCAGTTTTTTTGTGTTTGGACAGTCCTTCAGCTTTGATAAATGTGCCAAGTCCAACAAAAGGCATTCTGGAAAATAACTCAACTTGCCAAACAAATTAATATATTAATATTTGTTTATGGAATTTGGTTTATGGTGTCATCTTTTGTGATGCAATTTAAGAGCATACATTATTGAGCTAAGATGAATTTCAGTGTGGCAAAGATTCATACTCTATGGATTACGATGTATTATTATTGAAAATGACCCACTACATTCAGTTCATATTGTATGTCTAAAAATCACAAGAACAGATATACAGCGTGCCGGGCCAGCACGGGTTCATATGCTGCATGGGAGTTCTGTATTTAAATCAGTATCCCCACATACGGCGCTCATGGAAACCAGCCTAATTCTGCTTGAACCTGGCTTCTCTTGAGGAAGCTTTGCACAGCATGCTGCCAAGGCCACATTCACACAATGGAAGTAATTGCTAGTGGCATGACCTGTATGGGTTATATACACAGCTGTGTGTAACCCTGCTGTGTTGCTGCTTTCTCTTCATTTCCTGGTTAGAGGAAGTCATTTCTGGGCCACAACCTCCGCGCTGTGAATAATGCACCTCGTTGGGCGTCTGATGACTTCTCTCTGGCTTCCTACCTCCTTTTCTCCCTTATGTTAATACAAAGCACGATGCTTTTCCCTTACTCTTAGCATTATGTGCATTTAGAGATATGCTTTTACAGTTGACTGACATGTTTTAATGTCAATTTAAACTGCATTTATTATGGGAGAAAATAAACTTTACCATTCTATTGAGGTCATTTTCGCTCGTAATGAATTGAACAGATGTATTAAAAAAAGTATGTCTGTCATCCATTAGTTAAGGCGAGACACCCCAGGTAATTTTTTTAACTTAAAGGTATCAGCTAGAAATTTCTCCAGTTAATGTCTTACAATAAGGCAATTGTCTTTTGTATTACAAGTTTTCTGAAATAGCATGTTTAAATATGCAAATTAGCCATTATCTCATTAAATATGCACATATTTTAACACATTTCAGGAATCGAAATCTGAACTTTGGATAAAGCCAGGTTCCAAATTCTTGTTTCATTTTGTAGTCATATTAGTATCTAAGGCTTTACAGAAGGGATATTGGATATCTCTTTTTATCACTCAATAAATCAGAAAATACTGTCAACAGCCCTAAAATATCCATTTTCGCCATGTTTTTAGGTATACAATGTTGTATAATTCAGGCTATGAATTATATATGAACAAACCCTTCTGTAAAAGCCTTCATAATATTGATAGGAATATAACTGGAAGGTTTGGTGTCTCTACGTGCTTCTGAAGTTGACATTTCGAACTCAGAGTAGGAGAAAAAACTCATTTTGAGAAAACGACCTTTAAAGATAGCAGTGAGGCGCTAGCTAAACCCTCCTGTTCTCTGGATGAGAGCTTGCGCATCGACGCACTCCGTGAAGGTGTTTCATGTTCGGGGTCATTTGTTTTTTGTATAACCTTGCTTCGTGCAAGAGACAATTGTTGTCGTCTTCTCTGTGAACGTTTTTTTCGCCGTTCTTTTGCGATTTTGAGATTTCAATTTCTAGCGGAAAGCTAAACAGGAAGTGTTTTAGCACACCACGTGACGCATCTGAACGAATCACGTTGTCAGAAATTGACACCAGCAAATGAGATTTCGTTTCTTGGTTTAAGACCCCTTTGTGCTTTCACGATTGGTTGCTGATACAAAGGAAATGACCATATTTGGATCCGATGAGATTGTGCAGGAGAGACGGAGCTTTCCAACGATACCTCTGTTGACATGGTGCACACAGCGGTCGCGGTGCTTTATGTTACGTTAGAATGCTAACTTTTGGTGGATTTAGGAGAAATCTCCAGACGCAAATAGACAAACTATAGTAAAATAAACACTTAAATGTGTATTTTGTACGTTTTCCTTCCAAAAGCCTGAAAGAAAACATGTTATGGAATCAAAATAGCACAAAATCTCAAAATTGACCAGTACTTGAAAAACGATGTTTTTGCCTGCCGTGTCTCGCCTTAAATAACAGTCAGAAAATAGAACACACCAAAGCAGTAAAGAAATTAAAGTTTTTTCCATACAAATATGAACCTAAAACATCACAAAATGGGACCCCTTTGAAACAGTGATGCACAGCGTGTCGGTACGGTCCCCATGAGTGCAATTTCTTAAGTTAGAAAATGACGACCTTTCTAGTATTTTCTTTCTTCTATCTAATAATATTTTCTTAAATGCTTCTATGACTCCTGATCTCTCCCTGCAACAACCAGACAAAGGGACATAAGTATTCTGTGCAGCTCTCCGCACAGCTTGTGGAGGGTTTGGTCTCGTATAGCCTTGTCCTTAATAAAACCTTGACCTTATTAAAATGTTCCTCATAATCTATGCACAGCCAAATCTCATTGATAGATTTATGGAAAAACGTACTGCCTGCCTGCATCCTCGTGCACATCAAAGGGCAGTCAGTTAGGCTTGCAAAGGCCAGGGCAGGAGTTATTTTTGAAGACTAACAAGAAACAATCTAAAGAAGAGATGGTCCCAGAGCAGGCTTTTAATGTGCATGTATGTACAACTCACTAAAGGCATTGTTTGTCACTAGAGCAGAGAGCCATGACCTTACCGTGACTTTTTAAATTACATTTGTCCAAAATTAAGCTGTTGGTAAAGTGATCGTATAGATGGTTGTCCTCCAATCAGAAAGAGGATGTCTTAGGATGTGTGTTTTTTCTGAGGCAACACACACCACCTGTTGTAATGCCTCTGCCGTTAAGTTGCTCTCTGCTTGTCATCATACGTTCACAAGCTTCAATGCCGTATACATCCTCTGAAGGCTGCGATAATGCTTGACTAAAACCCTGTGTCGGACCTTGCCATGTTACTATCACGTCATTATTTCAGGGAGGGGGGAGGGGGGTGATGGCTGATGTTGTCATCCCATCTTCACAAGCCTCAAACATGTGTTTATCATCAACATATGGTAATAAAAGGTTCATATCCTTAAATCCATAGTTTGTTTAGAATCAACCAAAAACACACAGCAGATCACAAATGTGTGTTAGTGTGTGTGAGTGTTAGCAACCCTGCAGTTGGTACTTCGTTGCGCTGTCATTTGAGGGGTAGCAAAGACTTTTTCAATTTCCAATTACAAATGTGGATACAGTTTATACATATTTATACAGTCTCAAAACATTGGAACTACTTTACGAGATATCACCAGCCACAATATTGAGAACTTTTTGGTGGACATTTCAATTGGTCTCACCCATAACGGTTACCATCATGTATTTTTAACGATTCCATTTTAATACTAAGTGTCATTTGGCATGCTGTGTGGCTCATAATGAACACTCTCTGAAGTGTCTATAGTACGTATATAGGGTAAGACTTAGACTACATGGGAGCTCTAGCACTTCACTGGTGTCTATGGATTAGGGAGCTTTGAGAGGCCACTTCAGTGTCTTCACCCCAACATGTCTGTTGTCATGTCTCTTAATACATGTCTCTCTTCTTCTGTCCCCCTTCATCTCTCTCTGGGTTTGGCAGATGCTGACAGTGAGTACACCAGGGTGTTAAGAGTGTCATTAGGCTTTCATTAAAACACCATCATCATTAGAGAAGGATTAGTGATTCCCTGGATCCAGCACTTCAGCAGCTCAGGAATATCAAGACACAATAGTCTATTAAAACAACAATGTTGACTGCCCACCAAGAAGCACCATTTGGCTTCCAACAGATACCCTATTTATTTATTCTCTGAGTAAGAGACGATCTACTTTGGATTTACCTGGAACTGTTCAAAGTGTGCCACAGAAGGAAAGGTCACACTCCTTATGAAGCGTGCGGGGAGGTGCCACATTGCTTTTCTTCCCGACTGCAACGCTGGTCTCGCAAATCAAGCAAGAACGTGATTGGTCGATATTCATCGTGGGGTGGGGGGAGGAGGGGTGTTAGATAGATATAGAGTTGTAGTAAGTAGATAGAGTTCGCTATGATTGAGGTTTCGTTCATGCATAGGGTAGATTCTTTAAATTACATTTCCTTTTTAGTTTTGTGTATTTTTTACATTTTGGATTTGCTTGGAGAGCTATTTTTAGAACATGCCCCGTGGGCGACTCACGTTGCCCCTGTGGGCGTTGTTGGTGTTGGCTACCCCTGCTCTAAGGTTAGCTTGCCATTGATATTTTATATATATATGTAGTGTAGGTATATTATTGTCTTAAACATACAAGAAGTAGAGTGCTCAGCCGTGCTGTTCATGATGAAAAGCACATGTTTCTCGCTTTAAAGCAGCTCCATTCAAACACATCACTAAGGACAGTTAACATAACATTAAATCATTGACACCATGTTCAAGACACTCGTATGACATTTGACCTGGGCTTTGACTCAGAACCTCAGATTATATGGTAACAATTCATATATTTGGATTGTTTTTGGATGAACCTTTATTAGAGGGATGCATCGGAGAGAGGAAGATAGAGGGGATGATGCGTAAAGTTACTGCAGGCCAGATTCAAACCTGTCTCCGCTGCAGCAGTGACTGCGCCCCAGTACATCGGCCACCATCTCTACCAAGGGATCTATTTTATTCCACACATTTTTCTTCCATGTCAAAATCCACCACTTACATTACCCACAATGCAACCACACTTATATCTGTACAGGTACATTGGTCTTGGCTGAGAAAACGATCTAGTCAATTTTCCACAAATGATGCAAACATGCCTTTGTGGTGATACTTTCAAGACAGATCTGACATCACGGAAAGCTGAATGCTTTGGCTGTCTGGTATTCGTTTACACAGTAAATCTGCTTAAATGGAATTAAAATCTAATGTCTGAGACTGTGGAATAACATGTCAGAAACAATGCCATCTCCAGCCCCTTTGAGGCAAGCGCTGACATAATGAAGATCCCACTGTATGTGATTAGATTTAGACAAAAGCCATAACAATTATTTCGCACTGACTGCCCGAGCTGCCAAAGGCAAGAACGGGAGAAATGACGACAGACCGGATGAAACACAACGTGAATAATTTGGAAATGAAAGGCAAAACTGATTTAATTTTGGCATTGAGTCTTCTCCCTGTGTCTATATCCCTGTCTCTCCATTTCTGTCTGCAAGTGTGAGCTTAGCAAAAATGTCTAATGGTGAGGTGTGTGATATTCCTTGGACGGGAGGAGATGACCCTCCTGCAGTGCTTATTAGCTGTAATGCATTCCTCCCCTGTGCTTTGATCACTGTGGGAGACCGTGTGATGCTTCCTGCCATCTCATTCGTCGCATGTTTACATTTCCTCTCCCTTTCATCCATCTTGCACGTCCGCTTTCTCATTCTGTGTTAGAAATATCCACATGTTCACTGAGACATGTACAAAGGCAGGAATGAGCCAAGTTATGGGGTTACATATTTGATGTATAATGTGTTATAAATGGCATGTTACATGATATGTTATTTTGGTCTACAGACTTGGCTTTTAGAGTGGTATCGTAGATCTATGTTTAGCTAATGCTAGAAGTATGCAGTGGTGGAAAGTAACTTTGACTCAAGTACCATTCTCAATGCAATACTTTTACTAGAAATGTAGTATGTTCACAGTGTAGTTTTACTCAAGTAAATATTCTGAATACTTTTCCCATCACTGGTGGTATGGCAATGTTGGAAGATAACAAGTATCGTGGTCTGTCCCCTAAAGCTAATTCTCTAATTGTATAATTTCTGGAAGAGTTTTAGAGTTTAATTACATGCAATCTCTTCAGTCACAATATTGCATTACCTTACATCAGGGGTTTTCAAAGTGTGGGAAGGTGACCCTCCCCTCAGAGAACATAAGAACAGCCGCGCCCCCCCTCCCAATTATTATTGCTATTATTATTATTATTATAATTATTGTTGTTGTTGTTGTTGTTGTTGCTATAATGCAGGGGTATTATTATCCAGTGGAATGCCCTGACCTACTGGCCTAGTTAAATCGTCAAATGAAATCGCAGCCAATCACATTTCCACGCTCGAGCCAGGGCCGGGGGAGGGGTTACAAGGCTCGCGTCTTGTGCTGCATTCACTTGCAATCGAACATTATGGATTTTCTCTCATAAACGTCCGATGAGCCACAACTTTTATCTCAAAACAAAGCTGCCAACTGGGGGGGCAGCTGGGGTGGCAAGGCTATTTTTAGGGTGGCAGTACTTGCTTTTGATCAAAGTCAATGCGGAAAATCCGCACTCACACAGGTAGGAGGAGGTGAAGGGAATGAGCACTCACACAGGTAGGAGGAGGTGAAGGGAGTGAGCACTCACACAGGTAGGAGGAGGTGAAGGGAGTGAGCACTCACACAGGTAGGAGGAGGTGAAGGGAATGAGCACTCACACAGGTAGGAGGAGGTGAAGGGAATGAGCACTCACACAGGTAGGAGGAGGTGAAGGGAATGAGCACTCACACAGGTAGGCGGAGGTGAAGGGAATGAGCACTCACACAGGTAGGAGGAGGTGAAGGGAATGAGCACTCACACAGGGAGGTGAAGGGAATGAGCACTCACACAGGTAGGCGGAGGTGAAGGGAATGAGTACTCACACAGGTAGGCGGAGGTGAAGGGAATGAGTACTCACACAGGTAGGCGGAGGTGAAGGGAATGAGTACTTGTACAGCCTTGTTGGCGAGGTGGGGGAACTCGGTCTCCACAGACAGCCAAAAGTGTGCAAGTGACGCTGTCTCCTCTCTCACTTTAGGTAACTTCACTAAAAATCAATCCATGTTGCCGCACGCATAAAGTTAGCTGAAGTTAACGAGCTAGATTTCACTGTTTCTCGTTATTCTTTTCTCACGCTGCGCCTCCCCTGAAGCTCTCTGGCGCCCCCCCGGGGAGGCGCGCCTCACACTTGAAAACCGCTGCCTTACATCATTCCCTTATTGATTCTGATTGTTATTTGGAGAATCATGTGGCAGTACTCATGGTCCCCAGAGGATGAACCTTACAACAGCAGGTAAAACATTTCACTTATCCTGCAAAATATCTCAACATCTTAAACACAAAATGTGACTAAACTAAAATGCATACTAAACGTCATCAACCCGACACAAGTCAGCCTTTAGCTTAGAGGTTGTGAGGCACACCGGGATGTAGCTTGTTACTAGCATTACCAAAGCTTATTTTCTGCAATATATTTAAATTCAATATCCCAGGTCAGCTTACAAAAAGATGTCATCACTTTACCGCTCTAAACAAATGGCATTATTGCTAAGTAGGAATAGTGAGCACAATAACCAACGTGATTAGCATTAGCTGGTTAGCATTAGCGCAGCGGCCTCACCGGCTTGTTCAGTTACAGTTTCTGGAAGAAAGCCTTTCCTCTGCTTATTGCTTGACATAATAAACATAAATGAGATGAATTGATTTTTGTAATATGTACCCTATTGTATTCTTAAAGGGAAGATGATGTCAAACTATTTTCGTGTATTTCTTGTTTCAGGGACAAGCACACTGCTCAGTGAAGATGAATAAAGTTGTTACATACTATGGAAATGTAATACACCTGGTTTCATATTTAACTAATCATGAATTGAAACGATTTCATAATTCTAAAACTGTCCTAGAGCCGAGACGATATTATTTTAAGCATCAATGTTGATTGAATGGTTTGTATAACATGCCATTTTTGATCATTGAGATTGATAAATGACGTTGTATTACTCTATGGCAGGGGTGGGGAACCTCCGGCCTCGTAAATCTAGACCGCAAAATAATGAAACGAGTGAGTGCCTGTTTTGCGGGAGGGGGTGTATTCCTGGAGGAGGTTTGAGAGATAGGTGGGGGTAAGGTTGTTGAGGGCTTTGTATGTAAGCAGAAGGTTTTTGAGCAGCATTTACCGTAGATACAGATAAGATACAGCTGAAGAGCACATGGAATAACACAAGGGCAGCAGGTGAATAGAAGCATGTGGGAAAACACAAAGAATGGAAGTAAATAAAATAATAACCAAGGGCTGTGAAACTTTTGAAAAATAAAACGGAGGAAGGAAACACAAAGAAACGCCATGACACCATCTCAGGGGATTTGTGCTGTCTCAGCTGCGTTGCATAACCCTCTAAGGTACATTTTATATTTATTAATAATAATAATAATAATGCATTACATTTTTTTTTTATTAGAGCGCTTTTACAGGTGCTCAAAGCGCTTTACAAGTACACATTACACATATTAGACATGTAAGAGTCATTACTGTGGACATTCCCACAGGAGCAAATGCGGGTAAAGTGTCTTGCCCAAGGACACAACGGCCTGACGCAGTGGCGGCCGAGGCGGGATTCGAACTGGAGTTCACCAACGCCCCTTGATCTGATGACCAACGCTCTAACCACTGCGCCACCACCGCCCTATATTACCGCCTTATTAGTTGTGGCACATTGTGACTCACTGAGGCTTTGTAGCATTGCATCACTGGGACTTCTCCTAGGACAATACGTAAAGGCTGCAGCACCTTTGACAACTTCTCTCTACATATCAAACATACCGGTAAGCCAGCATCGTTTGCTGTGAAAGCAGATAACACGCAGAATTCAATCTCGTGTTCCTCCGGTCGGCTACTGTTCTTTGATGTATCCATAGTTCGTTCATCGAGCCGGGGGTCAGGTCTACAAGAAAAGGCGCTGGTAGGACCTAATTAAATTAATTTTATGTGTCACAGTATCACCTCAAAATACAAGATACGAAACATTTTCAACCCTGCAACAAAATATAAATAGTCCTACAACTAATTTGTGTCTAAGCTCAAGGGAGCCAGAGCAGAGGGCTTAAAGAGCCGCATGTGGCTCGAGAGCCGCGGGTTGCCGACACCTGTCCTATAGGAGAACATGTGTTTCAACAATAAGGTACATTTCTTGACTAAGATAAATATTTATAGTTAGCCATTTGTCTTGCACTATGCACCATCATATCAACAGAACTACATACAGAACAAGCCAGGGATTCATGGATGTCCACACCACACATACAACCCAGTTATTGAGTTTCTTGAACCTTGTTAGCATGGAAATTATCGCGTGACAACATTATTACATTCCACTCGAAGTCAATCAATAGTGAAATAATACACTGTTACAACATCCATCATAATTTATCACAGTTAGAACATATTTCATAAATGTTCCCACTGTTCTTTTCTTTGAAGACTTTCACTGAAATGAGTTATGACATTTTGAAATAAGAGTCTTAATTTGACTAAATGCTTCTTGATTGGTGGAACATTCTCAATATTCGCTAGACTTCTTTAGAAAAATAGCTTCTTAGATTAGTGTGTCAATTTATGTAATTGATTGTGGCTTGTTCAAGATTTGAGCAACACAGCTTCATTTATCTCTTAGCAGTGTTAATTAGCAGGCCTAGCATTCAATTTGTTGGCAAGCTTTAGCACACTTTGCAAACTGTTGCAGAATAAATAAATGATTAGATTAAAAATAACTTTGCTCCTGAGTGTTGGAATAACTCATACAGACGTACTCATGCAGAAGGAGAGAGCAAATACATATCATAAGGAAGTCTTCGTGTAAGTGTTGAGACACTTTCAAATATCTTGAAACTGAAATAACTGCTGCATCAACTGCTTTCTCACACACACACACACACACACACACACACACACACACGACTGTAACATCTAGGTCATTGTGCTGTTTGTCTGCGTTTGGAGAATTTTCCTGAACAAGGTTTATGAAGAACTCCAAACCTCTTGTCATTATGTTAACTAGGTAGGAACGTGATTATTCCCACAGACCTTGACAAATGATTTTAAAAGACCAAATCACTTCATAGTTTGCCAAGCTACCCTTCCTGTTTTCTTTCTTTCATCTCAAACTATTCAATGATTTACCTCGAAAGACTTAGGACCTTGCATAAGAGACATTCATCATTAATACACCCCATGGCCTAGGAATATGAAATTGTTCCATTCATAAAGTTCCACCTTGTTAGAAACCATATTAAAATCAATCAATACAATACAAAACATGGTTTGAAAGATTGAACCTTACTGTAATCAAAACCAATTTAAAGATTCTTAAAACAATAATTCATTTAATTTCTAAGCATTACCTGCAAATCTAAAGCCTGATATAACTTTCTCCTCTGTGCTATATGTGTCGTCCAAAAACACGCCAATGGGCCACGCTGGTGAACGGGTGGACGTGTTCCTTCAATACCACAATACAGTTCACACACTGTAGCTTATGTTATCCCAATAGAGTGATTTTAGGATGTGTTATAAACAAACTACATCACAGTAATAGGACTTCTCGTCACCACAGCTAAGCTAAAGGAGGACTCTTGTTGCCAAGATGAGGTGAAATAGTTTATAAAGTCACTTGTTAGCAATCACTGTTTATATGATACATAGAAGCTTTTTCACAAGTGGGGTATTTACTGACTCATCTTCTACCATGAGAACATCAAGTAAACATGTGTTGCCAAGGGAAGTGCACGGCTACATGACTTTCTAGAGAAGACTAAAAGCATGTATTTTCTTCCATGCACTCAAACCTACCATTTGTTTAGAGGTGAATTGAGAAACTCACACAGTACAAAGTGTGAACGCTTTTAGTCCTGTAAAAAACATATATAAGTAGTGCACTTTTTTCACTTGGCAGAACTTTGTTCTACCTTTTTAAGAGATGAAAGAACAAACCTTTTTAGTCATGAACACAAGAGTGACAATTAGACTTAGAAATTGTTTTTATTCTGGCGTGTAAGGGCTTTTTTCATCTCCATTAAACCATATAAATATCACCGCAAACGGAGAACATTAGATTGTAAATAGAAAACTTTTGACTCTAAAGGCTTTACTCAGATGGACTTCTAAAATATTTAAAATGGAAACACAAAATCAAACAATACCTTATCCAGTGTATGGTCTATAAAACAGAGACATTATGTTGAATATCAGGTGGATTCTCTCTGTTCCTGAACACGTCAATCTTTTATATAAGGACTCTCTTGGAGGATGATTTGTCTGTGTGCCCTGCACATCATGAAGTCAGTGGTCCTGCCTCTGAGAATATGTCAAAATGTCAAAGGCCTGCACTGGTCTCCATATACACAGAAAGAAACACTGGTCAGATAGAGCCAGTTTGTCACTCCTGGTATCAGTTCATATCAGTGTTCTCTAATGGAAAGGCTGATTTACAGAGCGTACAAACTGTCCAGGTATTGAATTGCAGAGTTCTTGCTCTGCTGAACATACAGAGGATGGAGAGAAGGGAACCATCATCATGAGATCTTAGCTGTGTGTTTGGAACCAGAATGATGAAATTATTTAGAGTTGGTTAGCAGCGTCTCGTTAGAATATCAGATTTTCTGCATTCCACTTATATATTACCATCCATCCATCTTCTCCCGCTTATCCGTGGTCGGGTAGATAGTCAACTTCTAAAACCTAAATCTAAAACGTCTCTGAAAAGTTAAAGTGCTTGGAGGGTTGGATCAAGCCAAACCCGCATTTTTGTTTCTATATATGGCCAGTCGTCACTATTTAAGGTGAATAACATATCTCCTTTCAATCATGGTTGGCCAGTTAACACAAGAATTCCCTAATACCTATTTTCTGAATGACTTCAAAGGATACATTAATTACATAGAAGCTTGACAAGACAGGATTTAATGTAGATCGGGAGAAGATGGGGGTAAAAAACCGAAGTCCAACATCAAAGACAACCGTTCTCAAGCATCTTTTAATGAATGGTTTAGAGAGAGTTCTGGAGGATCTGCTAACGAAGAGCTTGAAGCGCTAAGTGCTCTTATGTAAGGTCCTCTTACCCCTTTCATGTCATGTTCGCACCTCAATATTGATGCTCTCAGAAAAAATATTCGGCTTGTATGACAAAAAGAAAGCTCTTCATCGTTCTGGAAAAATTAAATATTGGTTTCGAGACAAACATTTTTTAATTAAGGCAAGGACATAATGGATCGTACACGTTGTTTTCTTTCTGTGAAATAACCTTTACGTACAATATTGATATTACGTTTCAGTTACACATCACCCCCCGGCCTGAAACTCTGAGTGTGACATCACTATGTAAGACTCATGCTTCTATAGCGGTCCATCACATTGTGCGTGATAGGCTGAGCTGGCCAGCTAACCAATCAGAGCAGACTCTGGTTTCAGACAGAGGGTGACAAGAGGCTTTTTGAACATGTCAGAGGAGAGACACTCAATACCAATATGGATCTGAGGATGAGCATAATATGTCCTCTTTAAAGTTAGTCAGGAATGTATTAATTAGGCCCATTATTTCATATATTGCACGTTCCCTCATGTCTAGCCATGCTGTCACACATCTTCTCGACCAGACATAAACGACATTGTCTCAGAGGGGAATTTCCCTTTCCCCAGCAATGTAATGTCAGACAGCACAACACACAATGACTGACAACAGAACAGTTAAACAGTTAAAGACTGAATCAGGTTTCAAATCAAGCCCCTTGTCCCTCTATTCCCTTAATCTCCTTGTGTGTCCTTTGCTTCCCCTCAGCTCGTCTTCTCTCAGCTTTCTACCCATGTCACTTCATCTATCCACATCTTGACAATACCTGTCTCCTCTCTTCTAACCTTGTATCTATTTTCTCAAATATTTTTATATTGCCTCCTGACCTTCCTTGTTGCCTTATTTCCCGTCCTCACTATTCTTTCCCTGCTCTTCTCCCTTGTCTTGTCTCCCTTGTCGTACATGGATTATTAATCATCTGGTGGAGTTGGAAAGCCGCTGTGGCACTCTCTACACCGGCCACATAACGCTATTGACTAGAAGTTTGGTTCAAAGAAACCACAAGGGATTATTTTCAAGGGTTGCAGAATTTGTCCTCGCAGCTAAGGTTAGAATATAGATTATTCACAAACTTGGACAAAGTATGGATCAGCTGCAAGAAAAGAAAGGAAGCAACACTATGATTCAGTTATTGGGCTATACAAGATGCAACTAGCTTAGAAAATGATATATAAAGGACACTAATGAGTCTCTGTCGGTTATGGCTGATTGCAGTTTCCCTTCTAATGTGAAGATACTGTAGGAAATTCATTACGACTGTAAGACTGTGTCATTGGTTATTTTAGTAAATAATTACTTTAATATATTAAGATATGGTGAGATATTTCAATTCAACTCATACTTCTTCTGTTAGCATAGATAGCTCTCCTCTTTGGTGCCACAACAAATGCAAATGTACCCTTTATTTAGTTAGTTTAGTTTTTTTCGAGGCCTTTGGAGCCACTCGTTTCCATGTCTTAAAGTCCTATTATGCTTTTTGGGGTTTTCCCTTTCCTGTAAGTGTCTAATATACATACGGTTCAGTGCATGTTAACGGTCTGCTGCTACCTGAAAGGACTCCTGTGTTTACTCCTGTGATAACATAATGACAACACTATGTCACACTTGAGCTTCTATTGGCTACCGCTCCATCACATTGCATGTAATATGCTAAGCGGTTGACCAATCACAACAGAGCCAGCCAGCTAACAGAGCAGACTGGGCTCTGGTTTCAGACAGAGGGTGAAAAGTGGTGCTGCAGCACAGGCAGTATGAGCAAAATAAAGACCTGAGACATGAGATCACACCGGCCAACACCAGTGTTGCGGTCGGATAGTTTAAAAATCAGCTCCTAAGTTCTAACCCTATCTCCTATTCCTTGACCTCTGAGTGAAACGTCACGGGGTTAAGGGATAGTGGATAGGAGAATTCAAAAGGACTTAGGAGAAGAATCAGAATGCACTTTCACTATCCCACGTGTTTATGATGCGCCAGCGGACGTCCTGAATGTGCGTCTGCTGCTGTGGGGAAACTATGGAAACTACAGTTCTCTATACAGCGGACTACAACATGGATGCTCAATAAGAACGAGGGACTAACCTCATCTAGAGCCTCTGCACCGTGCTCTGATGCTGCTGCTTTATGAACGTGGACAACAGAGAAACAGATTCTTCAGGACCAAAGTGAAAACTTCTATCTATCACTGTGTACATCACCATTCAAACATCTTTTAGAAGTTGAACAAACCACACACAGCTCAGTGAGATGTTGACTTTGATCATTTCAGTAAAAACTAACGTTCATATTTCTCTCTGTGATTATAATACTGATGAACGTTCAGAACAAAGCACTTTGGCAACTTACCACCTACGCTTTAAAAAGCTTAATAAGCACCGTAACTTTCATGATATAATTTCTCCGTCATAATCGGTTGTTTCCGTGAACGGCCGACTGTTGAGTGACGGCAAATGCTGCGGCTGCAATGCATTGTGGGGCAGCATTTTCTCCTCTCCTTTCGGTGAGGGAGGTCCAGTGGTTCCTAAAGGAGGCTATAAAGGAAGCTTGAAACCTCCTTTCCTTTCATCTAGAGAATTGGAACGGCACTTATCATGGCTGCCACTGAGGGACTTCCGGGTCATTTCACTCCGTCAGGAAGGGTCCTGAGCTAAACGGACTATTCGACTGCAGCCCAGGACTTTACTTAAACCCCGCCCATTTTACGGACTCTTCCTTTAATTTGATATCAAAAATACATCTGTGAAGTTGTGTTTATGCAGACAGACAGACAGACCTTTTTAGCTGTGTGTTGCTTCATGGTTATAAATATATTTTTGACATTCCAAAAAGGTGTGCAGCTGGCGGCAGGAAGTCTTTGGAGACAGCAAGAATATTCCTGATAAAACTGGAACAGCGTTTGGTTTTCCACAGTCTTTGTCAATGTGTAATTACGGCTAGATTTATCTCAGCAGACTGAGGCGACACAGCCTTCTGACAGTGGACTAATCTCTCCCTAGTCAACTGACACACTTTTTACTAGAGCAATATCAGAGATGCTTCTCTCTAACACAGGGCTTGCATTTCATACAAGTATTCAAACTGGCTTACTGCCATTTTATCATTTAGTTTTGTCAAACTAACATATTTATCATGCCAGAAGAATGCTTCCATTAAATGCCACTTATACATGACACACTATATTTATATGCTGTGCACCCACTGTGTCTATATTCAGGGCAGATACAAGACAAACTGAGAGATTTCATTTAAATAACTTAAGGTCTTTAAACGCATATCCCTTTGTAATGTCTTTGCCTAACCTTATGAGCCACGGCTGGAATTACAACCATCTGATGGCTGAGTCAGCCTCACAATCTGGACGTAACCTCCAGTAGCAGACACTCACATTGACGATACGTTGAACAGGGATTGTAACTAATGAGTGTTTTAATCACCTATTACCTGCTTTTACAGAGTATGCCAAAAATAATGTGTCAGTTTTAAGGTTTAGTTTCCTTCTTTCTACCTTTTGCTGTGTTTTCAGCGGCTCTCCTTAGATCTGATACAGATTTGACTTTTTAGGCTCTCTGACACGACTTTCCTTTTATCTGGGATGCACAGTGCCTACTGTCAAAGGAATAGCATTAGGCGCATTCACACCGCAGTACTTTTCCCACAAAGGTTCATGCGAACTTAGTTCATGCGAACTCTTTAGTTCTCATGAACTAAGTACAGATCGCGTTCACACCGGAAAAAGTCCCTGGGGGGTGGATTAGGCAAATGAAGCCGCTGACTTCACTTCTTCTTCTTCTGCTTTGGGTTTACTGGCAGGCTACAAACAACTTCACGGCGGATACTGCCGCCCAAAGTCCCCGGCCGGAAGTCCCCGGAGTTGGGGAAGGCTCCAGTAGAAGCTGCTGGGAGTCCCAGCAGCTTCTACTGAAGCCTTCCGAGTAAATCGCCAGAACGCCGACACCTCCTCATCTCCACCGCTCCCATGTTTTATTGTGTGTTGCCATAAGTTAGTCTCTCTGCGTTTCTGCGCTGGGCTAATGCTAATGCTAATAATGCTAATGCGAGGATAATAAAATGGCGGCTTCACAAAACTTTTTGGAAGTTTTACGGGGCGTGGTTTGCAATCCGCCCAGCCAATCAGAAATATAGCTCTTTTCTCACAAAAGAGCCGCTCGAAAGTCCCTGCTCTCTAGCAGGGACTTACGAGCGGCTCTTTTGTGAGAAAAGAGCTATATTTAGTACCGGCTCTTTTTGGTGTGAACACGATAAAAGAGTTCACTGAACTAAGTTCGCATGAACCTTTGTGGGAAAAGTACCGCAGTGTGAATGCGCCTATTATTTATTATAACAATAATCCCTCTGAAGAACCAGCACCTTACCGTGGTAGAGAGGTTTGTGTGCCCTGATGAACCTGGGGGCTGTGTTGTCTGGAACCTTGTGTTCCTGGTAGGGTCTCCCATGGCAAATTGGTCTCAGGCAAGGGGCCAGACTAAGATTGGTTCAAAAAGACCTCATGAAAGACGGACACAAGGAGTGAGGATACCCGGCCCGGAGGAAGCCCGGGGTCCCTTTCTGGAGCAGGCCCAGAAGGAGGACTCGTCGGCGAGCGTCTGGTGGCCGGGCTTGCCACGGAGCCCGGCCGGGCCCAGCCCGAAAAGGCAACGTGGGCAACACCTCCGCTTCTCCATCCCGCGGGCCCACCACCTACGGGAAACAACGATGGGGTCGGGTGCGCTGCCAGAAGGGTGGCAGTGAAAGCGGAGGGTCTCGACGGACCAGACCCGGGCGACAGAAGCTGGCTTTGGGGACGTGGAACGTCACCTCTCTGGGGGGGAAGGAGTCGGAGCTTGTGCGGGAGGTGGAGCGGTACCAGTTGGATCTGGTTGGGCTCACCTCTACGCACAGCGTCGGCTCTGGAACCTTACTTCTGGATAGGGGTTGGACTCTATTCTTCTCCGGAGTTGCTCAAGGTGTGAGGCGCCCGGCGGGTGTGGGGATACTCACAAGCCCCCGGTTGGGTGCTTCGTTGTTGGAGTCTACCCCAGTGGACGAGAGGGTTGCCTCCCTACGCCTGCGGGTTATGGGGGGGAAAACTCTGACTGTTGTGTGTGCTTATGCACCCAACAGCAGTTCAGAGTATACGGCCTTCTTGGAGACCCTGGAAAGATTCCTGTATGGGGCTCCTGAAGGGGACTCTTAATCTTGCTGGGAGACTTCAACGCACATGTGGGCAATGATGGAGACACTTGGAGGGGAGTGATTGGGAGGAACGGCCCCCCTGATCTGAACCGGAGTGGTGGTTTGTTACTGGACTTCTGTGCTAGTCATGGATTGGCCATAACAAACACCATGTTCGAACATAGGGATGCTCATTAGTATACGTGGTACCAGAGCACCCTAGGCAGAAGGTCCATGATCGATTTCGTTATCGTATCATCGGACCTGAGGCCGTATGTTTTGGACACTCGGGTAAAGAGAGGGGCGGAGTTGTCAACTGATCACCATCTGGTGGTGAGTTGGGGTCGAGTGGCAGGGGAAGCCTCTGGATAGACCTGGTAAGCCCAAACGTGTAGTTCGGGTGAACTGGGAACGTCTGGAGGAGGCCCAGGTTCAGGAGGCCTTCAACTCACACCTCCGGCGGAGCTTTTCGGGCATTCCTGTGGAGGTTGGGACATTGACCAGAGTGGTCGGTGTTCAAAGCCTCTATTGCCGAAGCCGCGCGGGGAGCTGTGGTCTCAAGGTCCTAGGTGGCCTCAAGGGGCGGTAACCCTCGAACCTCCTGGTGGACACCGGTGGTCAGGGAAGCCGTCCGACTGAAGAAGGAGGCCTCAGGGATTTGTTATCCCGGGGGACTCCCAAGGCAGTTGCAAGGTACCGACAGGCCCGAAGGGCAGCAGCCTCAGCCGTGGCCGAGGCAAAGCAGCGGGTGTGGGAGAAGTTCGGAGAAGACATGGAGAAGGACTTTCGGGCGGCACCAAAGTCGTTCTGGAAAACTGTCCGACACCTCAGTATTATTTTACACTGTAAAGTAGTTCATTTAACATTCGGTTTTTAGCTCATCTTATTCTATTTTAAATGTATAGTTTATTTCTTCCACATTTACTTTCACATTGGTCTTGCAACCCTCTCTTACACATGTGTATTCATTTTCTTCATTGTGTCTTTTGGATCCTGCCTTAAATCACAAGCAAACCCCACCAGGATGCGACTAAGCAACCACACACGTACCAATAACAATAAGAGTAGAATTATAACAGATGAGTTGGCTAAATGCAATCATAAAAACACGTTTAGTTCTTCATTGTAGTCATTATACCAGCTGTTAGAATTAACCACCAGATCTGAAGTGCTCACATCATACAATGTGTTTCCATCAGTTACAATGTGTTTGATTTGACTGCTGTTTCATAGATAGGAGAGCAGCAAGGTGATTGGCTGAGAAAACTATTTATTTAGGATGAATCAAATAGAGAAGTCCCGAAAGAGAAGGAAAAGAAGAATTGACATGTCTAATATGTGTAATATGTCATTGTAAAGCGCTTTGAGCACCTGTAATAGAAAATGTAATGCATTATTATTATTATTATTAATAAGTATATTCCTTCATTCCAATCACATTGGATTGACTTTCAAGCTGCTGGCAGCAACATACGGTCATGTTACCAATCTATCACAAAACGCACCACTTATTATCCCTCCTATGTCGAGACCTTGACATCTATGTGCTTCGGATCTTATTTCACTTTAATTAAAAAGGACAACAACATATATTATACAATCATTCTTATTCAGGCTGGCTGATGCTGGGATGTGTGCTGCTCGAATGTGTGTATTTAAGGCAAGGCAAGGCAACACTAAAGGTGTCGATACAAAGTTTGAAAAGCTCTATGTCTATTTCCGTCACTCAAGATAATCCACAGAACTTGTTGTGAGCAATGTTATGTTAGAGCTATTTTGTTTTTTACTGAAATATATTGGCCAACCGTTTCATGGCGGTCATTGACAAGAGACTCACACGGACTCCCTGAGTTAGCTTATCATTAGCGAGCTAGCTGACACCGGGTCTGAATTATGCTATTATTGTTTGCATCTCTGACTGTCCCAGCACCACTACAAGGTCTGTGTCAAAAGACATTTGTGCCACAAGCCAAAGGCAAACTACATTTATATTACAATCAAGGGACAGAAATCTCCTGGACTGCTATGTCTAACTCTCTGGAACTTACACCAACACATATACATCTAGATCGACGAATAGCACTACAGGTAAAAGTAAACATATTAAATATTGTTCTTTACAATAAAGAAGAACTGTCCCTTTTACAAATAAAGTTTTACACAATTAGATTATTGTCATAATGTCCCTATTGTTGTGAGAGTCACGTTACTAAGACTGTATCTTTCAGGAAAATAGATTAAAATTGTATTATTTTATTGTTATTACAAGATTTCACAAATACATAAACTAGCTACAATAAGCACGAAATAAATACATTACAGTTAAATGTAGATTGCTTTTTAAATGTAAAAATAGAAGCACAATGGAACCCAAACCTACGTCTGAAATGGAATTGGAATAACACTGGGATAACACTCTGTTACATCCGTCTCTTTTCCCTTGATGTTCACCTTGATTCTCTTCTGTATTTCTGTATTTCTCTCTAGCTGAGGTGTCGAGAGAAGCTGGAAGAAGTCTGACGTCTCTGTTGGTGCAGCCCATCTCCACCTTCCTGGCCAAGAAGTTACTGTCCCTCTCCGTCCACTGGGCAGGAAGACTCATGTGTGCCTCTAGCCAGGCCTTCCAACACAGGTAAATACACAATGAAAGAATTATATCATGACCTTAAACTAAATATCCAATATTATATGCAATCACAAAAAATAAATACAAATAATAATAAAGTTCTTGAAGGAAAATCCTTCACTAGTAGTTCATGTGTCACTACCTATTTGGCCAGACCGTTTAAAAAAGGTTTGTTCTCTTGCTCAAGCTCACTGTACTGTAGATTTAACTGTTACAGCCAGTACGGAAATGTGTTCAAATGTGTTATTAGACTTTCAAAAGAGTTGACACCATGTCCTCCATTGTGTCTCGTGGCAGCACTATGGAGACACTGGGGGATGGGTCACTGTACCACCAGAATGAGAGCTTTATCTCCGTTCTCAGGAATATATCAATTTTCCAGTTGATGTCAATTTGAGTGGTTGTATTGTGAGTTCAAACAGCTGGAAGAAGCTTGAGTCGCCAGGTGATTGGACCAGGTGTTTCGAAAGAAGCCAGTTGAGTTGATTAAGGTGTATGGTTAAGATATACCCAGCATGCACACCGTTTCCTTTTGTTATTAGGAATGTCCAACATGGAGTACAGATGTGTGAATATCTAGAAATAGCACTGCGTAGGAAGAGCTGGAGGTCATAGCTCAGGAGACTTTTGGGTGGACTTTGCTTATCCAGCTGAAATGAATGTCGGCATGAAGAGTTCATAGCTGTCTGATTATATCATCATTTTACCTACAGATCCCTTTCAGTCTTCTACAGTGTATGTCACTGATGGGTGTTACGAGACTAACCCCCCTCCTATCTGTAATTCAAAAGTAGAGTTTAAATGATTCAATAGTTAAACAACACATTGAAATATTATTGGCAAGTATTTTGATAATTGATTAATCTTTGAAGACAATTGAGTGAGAATGTTATTTCACTGTTTGTCAGACTCAACAAGACATTCAAAGTGGTCACATTGATGACCCTAACCCTCACCCATGTTTCTTTGACCATATGCAAGTGTTGTCACGCCTAAACATCCCCAAACCTTAAACAGTCAAGTCAGATTCTAACATCTTCAACACAGTGCTTCATTTTGAGCTTCAGCACCCATTCTTTTGACCTTAGGAGTGGGTAAGGAAAGAGCAAGAGGAATAAAGGTAAGGAGGCATGCAGGGATATCATTTAGTCTATATAGTATAGGCCTTCGTACCTCTCACCAAGCAGGCTGGTTAGTGACTCGTGTTGAATGTTACTCTCCAACATGTTGAGCCTCTACTAACACAGTGCAGGCCACCCAACAAGAAATGTCATATTTTACAAAATAATTTCCAAGCAGTGCGAGATTAAAGACTTTTGTTATGTTTCCTTTGTGTTCAAGGAAAGAAAGTGTGTATTGTATTTAGAGATGAGAGTAGGATGCTATTTATTACTAGTGTCATGTTGCAGGTAAGCTGCTGTTGTTATGTTGGTATCGTAGACGAGTCATGTTCATACTGTCTTTCTGTGACACTGTGTAAAGTGTTCTAATCATCTTTAAGCAGCTCTTTTAACCATGTGCGTTTGTTAGCCAGTTAGCAGCTAATGCGAGACTGACCTCCATGTGTGTATCAGTTGTATCAGTGCGATATGGTAGCCTTAATAATGAGTAGAGTATAAGTATACGTGACCCTCAAGAGTTTGAGGTGAGGTGTAACCTTTTGGTTTTAAATATGCCCTATTATGGTCCTTTTCAGGTTCCTATTTGTTCCCTCTACTGTGGCATCTACGTTCTTTAATGTTCAAAAAGCTCTTTACTTTTCTCATGCTGCGGCACCTCCTTTCACCCTCTGTCTGAAACCAGAGCCCAGTCTGCTCTGAACTGGTTGGCTCTGTCATAATAGGGCCTCTTAAGTAAGAACATGACAATCTCTGTGTACAAAATGAAAGTTGAATACGCTGTGTAGTGATTGTGAACCTAAGGTTATATTGTATTATACATCTTACTGAAAACCTTTATATGTGTAGATTGAGCCTGTGTGACATCAATCTGTGCATGATATGCTCTTCATGTACGACAGTCCTTTCTTATAGCAGTTTGTTATTTTTATAATTACTATTTTTATTGCCGTGCAGTTTGGATTGCCTTGAAATGTAACTCGTCTCTAAGGTGTGCCTCGCAGTCAGGTCATCGCAAATGAGATGCCGTTGTTAATTAACCTGCTGTGAATGAGGTGAGGGAGGCTCGAGGAGACCTTTCTTCACACCACAGAAGAACGAACAGATGAGATCACATAAAGAGATAGCTTCTAGTGATTGTAGCTTCCAGATTCCTCCTTAAGGCAAACAAGCAATACAATATAAGGGAATCAGGGAAAGACGTTACAGACGCTGAGGGCACCAACGGCCATGCATTAAACAAATCAATCAATCCTACAGAAGAGGAAATCAGCAAGTGCAGCAGTGTCTTCAGCAGCAGTCGTTTCTCACACATGGAGAGGAAAGCTTTTAAGTAACCCACATTTAAATTAAAGCAGAACATGTCTGGAAGAAATATATATATGGAGAGTTTAATTTCCTTTGCCGAAAAGAGATGAATCGACGATAAGAGGACGGCAGGGATATTCCCCCATCATTCAAACAGGACGGTGTAAATATGGAAAAAGAGAATGCAGAGAAACAGGAGAACTAAAAATGGAGGTGACGAAGGAATGCTTTAAATGGCTGTTTGTAAAGCATCTCACCTTCTTAGCAATATTAAAACGTGATAATGTGATATATGTTGAAAAGATTTATAGTACGGCCGCATATACGAAACATTTACCTCCCTCACACGTCTGTTCTTTGTGGATGAAAAGGTGAATACACATGTGTCCCCAGCAGCGAAGTACATTTGCATTGTGTTGTGCTTTGGTAAACCTTTCAGCCACTGCTGGACGGGGTCACCTGCATATGTGTGACCTTTCCAAAAGAGTGTAAACAAAGCAAGGGGTTCTGGGGGGCTGTTTATGGGCACAGCAATGATTGGAGATAAAAGCATGGCAAAAAGCAAAAATAATCATGGCGACATATTTTAAAGAGGACATACTATTCATTTTCAGGTTCATATTTGTATTTTGTTCCTCAACTGTGACATGTGTCCATGCTTTATTATTCAAAAAGCTCTTTATTTTTCACCCTCTGTCTGAAACCAGATCCCAGTCTGCTCTGATTTGTTACCCGGCCAGTTCGGTTGTAAATGGTCCACCGCTTAGAGATGTGTTGGCAATGTCCCGCCCCTTAGCCTATGAAATATGTTTTTTAGTGCTAGCTGATTTTAAGCAACTGTTACATAGTGATGTCATTATGCTAGGAACTAAACAAAAGGAGTCCAATAGAGGCGTTACTCATGTATTCATCAAGCATCCTTGTCTTTTCATAATAGGATGTTTAGTTCAGTTTTGGACTAATTCTGTAACGGATTGCTGCACTTAAGTACCAGGTAGCAGAAGGAGTCCTTGACATACTGAGTGTAAGGCTCTGCTGGTGTGTGTGGTTCGACAGAGTGTGTATACTGTATGTGTGTAAGAGCGAGAGAACGATGAGATGGATACTGTAGTAAGAGGGAGAGTAAATCCCCTCTTATCTCAGCATCACAACCGTAGGCCTCTACCACACTGCCCCCTCCTGAGCCCTCACTCCCTCTGTCTGAATCCTCTGTCTTTCACTTCAGCCTCTAACCATGCACCCCCCAACCCTATCTCACCACAGCATTTTCCGTGGAGGGGGGGTCGTCATCTCTCGCCAGCATGTTTCCCCATTCTACGTGTGCACGGTCTGTCCATTTCCATTTATCCCCCAATAAATCCAAGCAGCTGGTCAGTGAATGGAACACTGCTTTCTGCAGTTTCCCATGTTGCACAGATAACAGTCACACACACACACACACACACACACACACACACACACACACACACACACACACACACGCACACACACACACACACACAGGCCATCACTGTTGTACACCCATGCTGCCCGAGTGAGTCACATAGACAATCAATGTAGAACCCTCAAAAAGCAATGGCCAAAGACCTGAGTACTATTGATCATACAGTGCGGGGGGCAGTGGTGTGTGTGTGTGTGTGTGTGTGTGTGTGTGTGTGTGTGTGTGTGTGTGGTGTGTGTGTGTGTGTGTGGTGTGTGTGTGTGTGTGTGTGTTGTGTGGTGTGTGTGTGTGTGTGTGTGGTGTGTGTGTGTGTGTGTGTGTGTGTGTGTGTGTGTGGTGTGTGTGTGTGTGTGTGTGTGTGTGTGTGTGTGTGTGTGTGTGTGTGTGTGTGTGTGCGTGCGTTGTTTGTCACCTTCCAATGGCACACTTTATTTGGTATTACAGCTATTCAGAAATAAACATTTGTGGTTTATTTCTTAATTTATCTTATTACACTTTGGCCATTATGTATGAACTTTTATTGTTATCTTTTTTTAAACTGTAGTATGTGCTCATGTGTTTCAGTGTTGATGTATAGGCTGCTGCCTCAATATGCTTAAAGAAGGAGGACACATTGTTATGAGGGGCCGTGTAGGCCAACATTCAAACTCACCTCACACACACCTACTGAAAACATCTGGCCTTGCACACACGACTGAAATACTCTCACGTTCACTACTGAACACCTCACACACACACGACTGAAATACTCTCACGTTCACTACTGAAAAACATCTGGGGCCTCATTTAATAAAGCCTTGCGTAGGATTCACGTGGAAGGTTGCTTACGTAGGACAAAGCAAATCGATACGCACAGACATTTTCCGATTCCTAAAAGACTGCGTACCGGCGTAGGACGTGTACGCAGTCTAGGAATCGGAAAATGGTTTACCTTCATAAATCACAATCAACTCGAAATGCGGCGCAGCTTTTGGGGCTTCAAATAACTCATAACATATTTGCCTATAAATAGTCAAAGAAACGCCAAAAACACTAAACTCACAACTTAAAATGAAAGCGTTTAGTTTATTTAATAAAAGAGCATATGTTCAATGTGAAAAGTGACAGTAGATATAGATAAGTTGCAATTTGGTGCTATATATATCAGCGTTGCCAACTTTGGGTACCTGGCTGGAGTGAGATTTTGATATCATGGGTTTAATTACACATATGCGCACTAAATGACTGCTATCGTGTCAGCAGCGGGACCTTAGCATATAGGATATATATACAATATATACAAATACACAATATTGGACACAGACTATAAAGGACACACAGTTTCACTCACTAATGAAAGTCAAACACATGTTTCCACTGTTTTATTGTGTGCCTGTCACGATAAGCAATTAAATGACTTATCGTACGATAAATAAAAATGAGCTCAATACATTTACATTTGCATGAGGATGTGACTTGCAGTTTGAAAGGATGTACTTGAATTATTATTATTATATATTATCATTATGTCAGGGGTCTAAAATGGTCACACAACGGTGCCGACAATATTATCCTTTATCGCAATAATTTCCGAGAAAATTTGTCCAACAAAATTAATTATTGTGAGTGGCCTATGAAACACACACACACACACATCTACAGACTTACTTTAAACTGCCAAACATATTAATTAACACACTCTCACTCTCATACACTCTTTGACTCTATTTTGGCCTATAGAACAATAAGCAGCAGACTTTAACTTTCTTATAATTTCTTCTCGATCTTAGATCTGCGCATGCGCAATACGGGTCGGAGATTGACCAACCGGCTCCCACTGCTCTGCTGTCTGTTAACGTTGTTAAGAGTGGTGGGGGCGGGGAGGGAGCGGATCGACAGCTCGAGCAGCTGTCAACTCAACATTGTTAATAACCAACCAAAAACGATCACCGGTTCATCTTGTTTTTGGCGTGAGAATAGTTTGGGCAGCGTGAGAGCGTGAGATTGAGAGTGAAAGCGTGTGTCACACGCCAGATGCGTGAGAGTTGGCAACCCTGATATATATACTGAAAACCTCATACACACACTCCTGAAAAACATTTCACTGAAAGGTTCTTAGTAGGGAATGTGCATGTGTTTCACCTGAGTGTGTGAGGGGATTCTTGCTGTAACGGAAGTCATTGTAATGAAACGGAAGTCATTGCAATGAAACGGAAGTCATTGTAATGAAACGGAAGTCATTGTAATGAAACGGAAGTCATTGTAATGAAACGGAAGTCATTGTAATGAAACGGAAGTCATTGTAATGAAACGGAAGTCATTGCAATGAAACGGAAGTCATTGTAATGTAACGGAAGTCATTGCAATGAAACGGAAAGTCATTGTAATGAAACGGAAGTCATTGTAATGTAACGGAAGTCATTGCAATGAAACGGAAGTCATTGCAATGAAACGGAAGTCATTGCAATGTAACGGAAGTCATTGTAATGAAACGGAAGTCATTGTAATGAAACGGAAGTCATTGTAATGAAACGGAAGTCATTACAATGAAACGGAAGTCATTGTAATGTAACGGAAGTCATTGTAATGAAACGGAAGTACCAAACTGCTAGTGGTCTCTTTGCTAGCCCCGTTAGCTTCATTAGCTCCAGGCTGCTACGCGGACGTGTTTGTTGTGTTGATGCCTGGTGGAGTATTCTTCTTTGAAATATCACACTTGTCTTATGGCTCAGCGGTTCAAACAGACCGTCCATGAATGCAGTTTATTCGGTAAAGTGAAATTCAAGCACTTTATTTACTTTTAGCTTTTCAGCTAACGAGCGAGACGAAGCTACATCTGTGCTAACGATGCTATCCGTAGCATACAAGTTCAAACATAATAGAGAAGTGTATAACATTAAGAAAGATTATAATGTAGAACAAAAGGCTTCTTGTGAGGTTGGTAAAATAAGGTCATGCTTGTACATTAGTTAGTTTGCTAGTTAGGTATCTGTATGCATTGTTATTGTTAATTTAAAATGCTCAACGATGCAGACAGCTAGCATCACATTAGTGTGATATTTAATTTGACTGTCTCATGAAAAACGATACCAAAGTAACAGTAAAATAAAAAGGAACCCAACTAGACAATAATACACAATCCAACTGATAAGATACAGTAAGGGCCTATTCCGCATGGACTAAAACGTACAAAGACTCCTTTCATACTGTACAAATACTCGAGAAACGTTCTGGTTTAAATAGATAAAGTAACTACTATAATCAGCTTTCACATTTCAATGTATTTAAGGAAATTATTATTTTACATTGTGAGAATATTACGATTTACAATTACCAATTACAAGGACATTCTCCCTGGAGTAACTAAGGACTAAGGCCTTACTCAAGGGCACACTAGTGGTGGTGTTCCTGGCGGGATTTGAACTCACAACCTTCCGATCTTCAGCCCGCCTCACTATCCATTAGACCACCACTATACCACATATTGTCTGTAAAAGACGTGGTAAAAGTGATTCTTGCAGTGAGACAACCGAACAGCATGACACTACATTTACACTAAGTTCTGATAACAGTTGAATATTATTTAATAATAACATATCTTTTAATGTTGATTAACTGCAGACTGTTCATTCATAATCTGATTATCTGTGTAGTACAAAGTGATTAATTTAAAAAACACATTAAAATAAAAAAATATTTTATTTCTACAGCCGCTAAATAAACAAACCTCTTTCATAAATAACACACTTACTCTTAATGTCATAGGTTTGATGTTTCTTGTCATTTCTGTTAGGAAAGGACATGCCTGAAGGACACAACTGCCTCACCGTTTTCTCAGAGGGGCCAGAAGAAAATGAAAAGCTGATATCAGATTAAAGACCAATACAGGGCATTCACTAAGACTACTCTTTTATTGTGAACAGAAGGTCAAACAGGACCATTATTTGTTTGTGACAGCTGTGCCCAGTATGGGCTCACAGATGCAGTTAGGAGGTTTCTTCGTCAGGCCTGGTCCTCCTCCATCAGGCCTGGTCCTCCTCCATCAGGCCAGTATGGGCTCACAGATGCAGTTAGGAGGTTTCTTCATCAGGCCTGGTCCTCCTCCATCAGGCCTGGTCCTCCTCCCAGAGAAAGACCTCTCCACCTCAGTCCTCTCCAGCCAAACCCACAGACAGCACATCCGTCACGCTGAGGTTTCTCCCAAAGTCTCTGCACGCTGTCTCAATTGATCCACACTGTGAATATGAGAGGGGAAAACGTGTGTGTCATAAATGCTTTAGACAATAAGAAATATGAAGGTAACTGTAAGGAATGGCTCATTCTTTTTTAAATAGACAAAACTATTACTGTATTTCAATATCTCACGTCTGAAAGTTTAATTTAAAAGAAGAAGAGGCCCCACAAATAAAGATTGGTATATCAATAAATGTAGTTGATTTTGTCTTTTTAATTGTTTAAAGTAGATATAACTGGTACTTAAGAGTTTGAATACAGTCTGGTTGTGGAGGAGGCACACAGGTAAGAGCACTAACTAGCTACCATCACATGTAACTAAGCTTGACTTGAATCTTTGCTGGGTCCACTGTTGAATTCACCACATATTGTATATTTTAGAAACCTGAAGGCATTTATAGATTTGTATGCAAGTAATATCCCAAAACTCAATACCTTAGATTATTATTGAAAGTTTTGCTGAGTAGTTTCATGTTCACTTCCCTTAAGCAACGTAACACGTGCAGACCGGGAGCAACAGATGTAGGTTAGCCGGCTAGCTGGAGTACATAGGTTAGTCTTATATTTACTTACTGTTAACTAACTAATGCTAACATATCTGTTGGCTAGAAGTACACAGCTTAATCAACCATATTTAACAGGCCATTGTCCTCTCAGCCTGAAATATCAATTACTTCAATAAATGGTAAAACAAAAAAAGGAAACGTTCTGGCTCAATTAGCTTGTTAGCTTATTGCAGCTGTGCATGTTGCTAGCGGGTTACTTGCTAGGCCACCTCACGAGCTGCGCCAGGTGATGTAAACAAGAAAACCTCGATAGACCAGACCGTCTCAGTTTGTAGACCGCTCGGCCCGGGGTCCAGCATACGGCTGCGGTGCCGTTTCTCTATAAATCCATGCTGAATTGAACCTTCTGTTTCGTTCTTCTTCATCTTCTTTAATTGCAACCAGACGAGCATTATCGCCACCTACTGTATCACTGCAGCATTGTTCTTTGTTAGTTAATTACAATGACTTCCGTTACATTACAATGACTTCCGTTACATTACAATGACTTCCGTTACATTACAATGACTTCCGTTACAGCAAGAATCCCCCTCTCACACACATAGGTGAAACACATGCACATTCCCTACTACGAACCTTTCAGTAAAATGTTTTCAGTTGCGTGAATGTGAGAGTATTTCAGTAGTGTGTGTGCGAGGTGTTCAGTAATGAATGTGAGAGGATTTCAATAGTGTGTGTGAGGTTAATTTTCAGTAGTGTGTGTGTGCGAGGTGTTCAGTAGTGAATGTGAGAGTAGTTCAGTAGTGTGTGTGCAAGGCCAGATGTTTT